>JAVBJF010000521.1:0-208409 GCA_033439095.1 Pseudococcus viburni | reverse complement strand
ATCTCGATTTTTCACAAACTGCTTTTTTGTTTCATTTTTCAGTTTTGGTATTTAAGCCAAAAAAAACGTGAAATGAATAGAACTAAATCGCAAAGCAAGAAATTTTTTTTATTACAGTTCATTACTTTTTTTCAGAAGGCCTAGGTTTCAAACAATTTTTGTTGAAAGTTCAAAGCTTAGATTTTATATTTTATCAATAAAAATAACTTGGAAACTAAGCTTCCTCGGAGAAAACTGATGGACTCTACAAAAAGGATACGAAAGGAAAAATTATGCTAAAAAACAAAATTTTACGATTTTTGAACATTTTATAGAAAAGAAAAGAATAGATGACTTTTGAATTTGGTTTCATTTTTAATCGCTTTGGTTTTAGTTTTTGAGGAATTTTATTTGTTTTCAACAGTTTCGGTTTCGGTTATAATATCACTCTCCTCCTTCGTCTCTACCGAAGAGATACGTTTCTTCAATTCAAATCCAGTCACGATGACTCGATTGTCCAAAATGGGAGCGATAACTTTATTTTTCTTTAAGAAAGTTTTGATTGGATGTAAGTCTTTGAAATCTGCAAAGAAGTCGCAAATGGATTTAGGTATATGCGGTATGTACAAAACACGAAGTAGAATAATCGAGAAAAATCACTGACTCAGCTTTTTTTCTTGGTAAGCGTCAGCTATATCTCCATCAGGTTGTTCTTCAGTTTGAATCCGTTTAAATTTTTTCGCCTCGGTAAATGGAGTAATTATACCATAATCTGCAGTATCTTTGAGCGGATGAAATTTCGGAATATCGCATTCCCTGCACAATGCATCCACTGTTACGACTCGCTGATCAACTGGTTTCGTAAGGTCAAACTCTACTCTAAGCCCTATTAGTAAAATACACAAAATAAAGAAATGAGATGTGAGATACCTACATACCTACCGAATTAGATATAACATAAAATTATTATGTAGAAATGAATGATTAACACTTACCAGAAAAATGGATGTAGTGTTTCCCTTCAAATTCATATTCGTCTTTGTTAAATAAGGATATAGAAAGTTCCAAAAATTTTCTAATAGTACTTCCACGCACAGTCAGTTCGTACATGTCATTCTGGAATGGCATTATGGTCATTAAATCTTCAACAGTTAGGGCTCCTGAAATACAATAATGAAGCCGGTAGATCCAATTGAATAAAAAATCCACATTATTATTGCATGATGGTTAATTGATTAATTTTGAGTGATGTTTGTACCTTTGCTTCTGTCATTAGCAATGCTGATGCGGATACCTCCGCCTGGAAAGAAAGATATCGGAGTTTTAGTCCACGTTTTCTCGTTTTGTTCTTGTGCTAGTTGCAGACTCTATAGATATGTACGAATGTCAGATTAAAAGTGATCAAAGGTGGTTTCATAGTAAATAGTGGAAACTCAACACAAAAGCAAGAAATAAGTAGGTACCTATAATGTGTTATACCTACTGGAGTATTGTATAGGTACGATGACTTACATGATGGACGAAAACATCGGTAATGAAATTAGCAAAATTTGATTCAAATTGGCCTTCATTGTAACTCGGTTTCTGTAAGAAAGTACGGGTATGTCCTTTGATTTCCTTGAAATCCGGAACTTCTTTCTTAAGATCAATAGTCCATTTGGTTAATTCGGTTTCAATTTTGTCATCTGTTGATGAACATTTCACAATAGAAAATGTAGATGAACAAGAACAACTTATCCCACCAACAGGTATTAAGTACATACAGAAGTGCTCGATTTGTAATTTTTTCCAAAATTGAAAAGAGAATTAGCTAGGAAATTGTGCCTAGATCTCAAAATGAGATGGTAAACATTTCACTTTTTGACCCCACATAATATCTAACTAGCCCTACCAAAAATTTTTTGAAAGTTGGAAAAATTGAATTTTTTTAAAAATTGGTTTTAGGAAAGATGTCTTTACCCAAACATACCATTGGCTCTCAATTTTAATCAATAACCAACATCCTGTTTTCCAGGCCCTCCATGAGTGCTTAAAAATCATTTTAGTATGATTTATGTTTTTGAGCTGGAGTAAACATATTTTTTTCGGTGTGGCGATATTTTTCAGGATGCTCGACATCAATTAACATTTTGTCCAATTTTTAAAAAGTAGTGGAGAAATTTTGTGAAAGGGTATGGCTGGATGAGAGGTAAATTTGGCCCCAGACGCTTTTGGGCTCCTAAACACCTCAAGTAATGTATATTTACTAGAAAAAAAATTCACAAAATTTTGGACTCCCCCCTCCCTCCCCCTTCCTTCCAGAGTTTTGGCCGTTTTATTGCATTATTTTCAAGAATTTTTAATTTCAACGGAAGTGAAGGAAATTTTCTGTTCTTTGGCACAAAGTTACATCTCGTAGAGGTGTATTTATGATAATTCTTTCAACAATTTTGGTGCACTCCTTCGCTTTTTTTGGGCTATTTGAACTTTTCAATCGTAAAACACCACGTAAGCGAAAAGCGACCACCCTGAAAAAATTACTAAAAAATACGTTTTTGTATGTAGAATTTTACTGTGCATTTGGTTTTGGTTATTTCTTTGATCTAAGGGTCGAAAATCGCGAAAAACCATACAGAAATGTTGTCATTTTAGCAGATTTTTCAAATTTTGAGCGTTTCATACAGAAATAAATGACCAAATTAACAAAAAAGTGAATTTCGTAACTTTAAGCAAAACTATTGCGAAAAGGGTGTTTATCGGGGTATTTTGATCTGCTGAACCCGAATATGGGATTGATTTCTTGATTTGGTCATTTATTTCTGTATAAAGTGCTCAAAATTTGAAAAATCTGCTAAAATGACAACATTTCTGTATGGTTTTTTGCGATTTTCGGCCTATAGATCAAAGAAATAACCAAAACCAAATACACAATAGAATTCTACATCAAAAAACGTATTTCTTAGTAATTTTTCCAGGGTGGTCGTTCTTCGCTTATGGGTTCAAATAGCCAAAAAAACGAGAAGGAGTGCACCAAAATTGTTGAAAAAATTATCATAAATACACCTCTACGAGATGTAACTTTGTGCCAAAAAACATAAAATTTCCTTCGCTTCCGTTGAAATTAAAAATTCTTGAAAAAAATGCAATAAAATGGCCAAAACTCTGGGAGGGAGGGGGTAGGGTTCAAATTTTTTTGAAAAATGTTTTCTAGTAAATATACTTACATCACTTGAGGTGTTTCGGAGCCCAAAAGCGCCTGTGGGCCAAATTCACCTCTTATCCGGTCATACCCTTCATGACATTTTGTTTTAAAATTTTCGAGGAATTTTAATTTGAAATTTTATTCGGCTCGACTACCTGCACGACAAAATTGGTAAAAAATGGAGCTGAATCGATAAGCTTGATTCTGTCATTCTTTCATATAATATCCGTATTCATAAGATTATAGATTAGGTCAAATTATTTTCGTTACCTTTTTTAACATTTGCGTCGAGCAACAGAGTATTTCCGGTAGCCTTGAAAACATTACCATCGTTGTCGAATTCAATCTCTAGTATACCCAAATATTTACCATTCGCATACGCTTGAACGACTGGGACCATTACCTCTTTTTTTTCCCCTTTTATTTCCTTTTCAACCATTACTATATGCGGGTACTCCGCCGATACCTCTTCAACACTTGGTGGTTTATCTGTAAAATAATATGGGTTAGGTGATGTGAATAACTTTTTGTATTCAAACTTGGATCTAATGAAAGGAGATCATCCCAAAAGCCGTAGATGTCTTGAAAAACGTATTCAAAAACTGGTATTTTTCAATTTTCAGATATTATACTCTACATTTTGGAAATTTCAAAAACCTCGTCATTTTCCCAATTTTTTCATCACGTGAACCTCGTTTTTTTTTTTGACATCGATATTATTTTTTTAGGTGCATGTTTTGCCCTTTCCTTGAAAATTAAAAAAAAGGACTAAAGATTTGATCCCTTCAATCTTCGTTTGCATCCACGGCCAAAGTATTGATAGAGAACTGGTAGGCATCTGTTGATTGCTTTATTAATATGGACTACATACATACTTACTTTTCGGTGTGTGCAATAAGGTATGAGAATCACCGCCGACGATCAGATTAATTTCTTTTACTGCTTTGGCAATTTTGACGTCCTCATCGAACCCTAAATGTCCCAGTGCGATAATAAATTTGACTTTTTCCTCCTCAATTAAACGTTGCGCTTCGGCTCGAACTGCGGGTATTATTTCGTTTATGCCCAGTTTTCCTGTTTTCCTCCCCTATGATAAAAATTGTGTTATTTTCACAGGTTTCGCAATAAATAATACTTGCATAAAAACATTGAGAACGCCCGAAGGAGTGGGAAAATATACACTTGCGATGACTCGTTAGGCAAAAATTCCTTAATCTACATCTCAACACGTCAATGGTATAGTTTAAGACTTGAAGAATAGAAGAAAAATGAATATCAGGTATAGAGAGGGTTTTAGATAAAAATGAAATTTAGCGCAGTATAACAAATTTTCGTTATAGAGGCCCTCTATAACAAAAAATATCGTATGAATAGGGAGATAAATGATTTTCGACGAATTTTGAGTTATTTCCCTCGCTTTGCTCGGGCAATAACTCAAAATCGTCGAAAATCATTTTATCTCCCTTGTTGCATAATATGCTATTTCGAAGTCATTCAAAGAACTCGAGCTAATTTTAAAAAATTGCAAAATTTTTATTATGCTGAGCCAGCGTAAGTATCTGTGTCATCTGACGATTTATTAAGCCCTATACGACTCCACTTTTAGAAAAATGGCATTTGCCAACTAATTTTCTAGCGCTGGATCAAAGTTTGATACGGCATTATAACTCCTAGGGGGTGTACATAAATGTTCAACATGGTTCAACCTTTCATTTCCCTTGATGGACAAATTCATTGTTTATTTTCTTATTTAGATGGGCAAAAATTTTAGAAAAAAATCTGTATTAATCGCGTTTATTGATAATTTTTTTTCACTGAATGAAAAGTGGAAGGGATGAAATCGTCACCCGACAGAATACCAGACACCTGTGTATCTATGCCCTACTGGTTCGCGCACAACACTTTGCCTACCCTTTGGGTTTAGGGGCAAAAAAATTAAAATTCGTACCGGTCAAGATTTTTTTTAGGAACGTTTGCCCCTTCAAATGAAAAAGTAGTCAATTTGCTGAATAGTGGAAACGATAGTGTTGGGCGATTAATAATCGATTATTCGAAAAAGCCGATTATTCGGTCAAAATAATCAAAAAAAATTGATTATTTGATTATATAAAATAATCGTCCAATTAATCGATTATATAAAATAATCGCCCGATTAATCGATTATTTTAAAATTTTAGAGTTTCCGTCAAAAACCCAAAGCATTCCAAATTCGAAAAAAACACTGTTTAGTGAAAAGTTGAAGACATTTCAATACTATGATGGCACAAATTTGTCAAATTCAGGCTACTTTAGGCTGATAATTGGGGAAATTAATAATCGATTAATCGAAAGGTGCTTAATCGGTCAAAATAATTGGAAAAAGTGATTAATCAATTTTATAAAATAATCGCCTCAAGTTTTTCGATTAATCGATTACTGAAAAAATTAAAGTTCAATTAATCGATTATTCAAATAGGTAATCGATTATTCCCAACACTACTTTTTTGTTTGTTTGTTGGAGCTTTTTTTTCAACACGATTTCTCTCGTTAAACTTAACAGTTTAGGCTGAAATTTTTATAGTAGGTGTAGATCATGTAAGAGAAAAGCTGATTAGTTTTTGGTGCAATTCTGTGCCCAAGAAGCTGCGCTTTTCAACTTTGAAGCTAATTTTTGGGACATTTTTTCTGACGCGATAACTGACATTAGAGTTGACCGATCGACTCAAAATGTTTATGGTAATTAAAACGTGTATTGGAGAAAATCTGATTAAATTTTGAAGTTGATCTGTGCATTTAAAGCTGAGCTTTTTGAGTTCAAAGTTCATTTGGCTATTCAAAAATATCTCGGAAACGATACATCGTAGAGGAAAACAGAGGCCAAAAGGATGGTCAGGAATTTCACGATCTACATACGACTTTGGTTCCAAAGCATTTTTCTTAAAAGCTCAGCGTTTTCTAGAAAATTGAGTTCAATGTTTAAAGGCTTTGAAGAAGGTGGGCAGGTAGTAATCAGCTACCTCACCCTTTTGGTGTATAGACTTGCGACTGAGCTAACAGCCCCTCTGCACCTTAAGTTCCCTAGAGGATCTAGTCCCAATATGATAGGTAGCAGTCCAGTGTTGTCGCGTTCACCTTTTTTTTGAACGCCGTTCGTTCATCGTTCAGAGGAATTTTTTAGCGTTCGTTCGCGTTCCGTTCAATTTTTTTCAAAAAATGGAAGCGTTCGTTCATCGTTCGTTCAGCGTTCGCGTTCAGCGTTCAGAGTTCGTCCGTTCATTGCTTTTTTTTTTTTTTAAATACGGAATCTTTTTGATCAATTTTGAATTTTGATGAAAAAAATCAATGGGAGTCTAAATCTGCTTCAAAATTATCTATCCGTAATTTTCTGGATCAAATTATCATGCAAACTGCAAACAATGATTCACAAAATGAATGAAAAATTATGAGAACGGCGTTCAGTTTATGAACGGCGTTCATTTTTTTTGAACGCCGTTCGTTCCTCGTTCAATCACTAATTTTTGCGTTCGTTCACGTTCCGTTCAAAAATAGTAAAAACTATGCCCGTTCTGAACAAACGGGCGTTCAGAACGCGAACGCCCGACAACACTGGGTAGCACCACTACCCAGAGTGTACTGTGCATACATCTAATTACCTTGTAAATAAATAGGCACAACTCACATGCTTGTAGTGTTGGGCGATTAATAATCGATTAATCAAAAATGTCGATTAATCGACAAAAATAATCGAAAAGATCGATTAATCGATTATTCGAAATAATCGATTAATTGTTCGATTATTTTTTGAAATAATCGATTATGAAATAATCGATTAATCGGTCTATTTCTATTTTCAGTTTTTTCTTTTTTCAATGGTGCTTCGACATTTTGTGGAAAAAAAAATTTATTTAAAAAAATTGATCGTTTTGTGAAGACATTTCAATAATTAAATGCCACACATGTGTCAAATTTAGGTTTAATTCGAATTAGACTGAATAAATGATTTTGTTTTGTATTTTTTCTACTGTAAATACACTGAATTGAGCACATCTCAAAAATAATCGATTAATCGATTAATAATCGATTATTTCATTAATCGAAATCCGATTAATCGATGGTTGAAATAATCGAGGGTCGATTAATCGATTATTGAAATAATCGATTATTCCCAACACTACATGCTTGTCTACGCATACGCCTAGACCATTTTGGCCACCGCCACGAGCACAAAGCTCCTGAGTACCTAACGCCTTAGCCTTACGTCTAGAGCTGCGCAGGTACTACTACGAGTAGATGGTTCTGAGCCTCGGACATAGCCGAGAGCTATGTTACCCCTACTCGGTGCGGCAGCCAACTTCCCCCACCTACGGCGGGGAACGGATGGGCCATATCCCCTATGACAGCTTGTGATTGGTCAACTTTTTTGATGGAATTTCATCATATGTTTCGGCAAGAAATTCAGAACCCACAAGAACTAGGGGGAGAGGTCGAGGTGAAAAAATGACAAAATACGAAAAAAATTCCGATCCTAGTTTTTTTTTTAGCCTAATTAACTCAAGACACTATACCTACACAAAACAATATTACAAGAAGCCCTGGTTCTCAAAGGGCGGCGGACTCCTTGAGAAGGCCTGAACTTTCCCATATGGATTTTTTGCTTATAACTCGACGAATAGGTCTCTCACTCCTGTGGGTTTAAGTTTCGACCCAATCGGGGATGGCAGGAGTGCTTCCATTTTCCCAGCACACCACAAACTTTCCTCCTCACTTGGGAAGGATTGAAGCTCAAACAAGTACTAAAGAACAACGCTGCTTTGGACCCTCAAAGGGAGAATGGGGTGCTGACGAAATGTACCTCAATAATAACGGTTAGTGTATTGTTTACAATGAATTTTGTGAATGTGCTGGTAAGATAGTCTGAGCTAGCTTATGCTATGGTAACGCTGCTCTGTGTCACCAGCCAGGCAAGTACACTATCAGGTAACGTATTCCAATTTACATACAATTGAACTAACATCCAAGAACCTCCTTCCCCTTTTCACATTTTGGCATTCTTTGAAATGAGTAATAAATATGATTCAACTTTTCATTTTTCGTTATTATGTAAGTAATCTTCATAGCGTGTACGCAGTTTAGTTTTTCTTAAAGTAAGGTGCAAATTTGTAAACCTCATTCAGATTCATTTTTGCTCAAATTTTTAAAATTTGTAAAATACCCTGATATTAGATTCTCACTCGCGAGATTCTGTAATTTCGCTCAGGTGCGTGTATGGTACGCTCGCGTAAGTAGATATCTTTCAATTTTGTAAATAATTCAATCCAATGTCAATGTGAAACGTATGTTCGCGTTGTGAATTAATCAAGAAGAATTCAATCGTTTATTTTCGTGTAATGCGATGCATTTTAATTCACGTAACTTTTAGGTATCCGATGATTTTTAATCCGATTATCATGTAATAATCCATAGAAGGGGTCGGGGGTAATTTGGTACCTATATAAATAATGGGTTGAGCTGGATGAACAGTTTCGTTTTGGTTACAGCTTCGCCCATCGAGGCAAGCAGTGACGTACCGATAGGGGGGAGGGGGGAGCTTCCCCCCCCTGAGGAAATTTTTTACTTGTGAGTTGGGAAAATTGAACATTTCAACACATCAGTTGGGAAAATTGGACAGTTGGGATTAATTTTTTTGATGAGAAATAATAAATAAAATAGTTATTTCAAAAGTTGGAAATCAACAAAATTTTCACTTGTTCCAACTCAAAATTGGTAATTTTCCCAACTCGAAAATGGTAAATTTCCCAACTCGAAAATGGTAAATTTCCCAACTCAAAATTGGTAATTTTCACAACTCAAAAATGGTTATTTTTCCAACTCAAAATTGGTCGTTCTCCCAAGTGACGAGTAAAAATGTCAGTTGGGACGATTAGTATTTATTTTTTTAATGAAAAATGAATAAATAAAATGGTTACCTATTTTAACAGTTGGAAATCAACAAAATTTTTACTTTTTAGTTGGGAAAATTAGTCATTTTCCCAGCGAATAATTATTAAACCGTTGTAATAAATGCTTTTTTGAAAAAAAAATTATTAATTACCTTGCAATTTGAAAATTTTCACTCGTCAACCAAAAAAATTTTATAGTTGTACTTGTAATTTAAAAGAGATTTTTTCGCTTTTTTCTTCAAAATTATTCCAATTAATTTCATTGTTCTTATTCTCCTTAAAACTTATTTTTGATATTTGAAAATCCAATTTTTCAAAAGCTTCGACCTCGCTACGCTCGGCCATGATATATTTCTACTTTAATCATTTCAAAGTAGAAACAGTCGATTTTTCATTAAAGTTTATTTTTCCAAAACATTATTTTATCGCACATTCAATTTGAGGTTTTCTAAAATTTTCGCCCTCGCTTCGCTCGGGCCAAATCCATCTCCCTATTCTTTACATTGAAATTACAAAATTTTATTGATGTAAAATTATAATTTTTCTTCAAAACTCCACCCTTTCTTCGCTGAAGGCAAATAAACTATTTCGTATGTTTTTTCAACTACAATGGCATTGCTTGTAGGTTTAAAAAAAAATTGTTTGGAGCACCTAACCAATGAAAAATTTATTCAGATTTCTTATCTCAAAAAGGGTCTTATAGTAATGGGTTGTAAAAACTTCAAAAGTTCGCAAAAATGACGAAAACGAGTAAAAAAAATCAAAAAACTTCGCGACTTGGGGAAAAATCAGTACCTACATGTAAATTTTAAGAAATCAGTCGGGAAAGTTTAAAAAAAATTGGATTGGTTCGCAAATTTGAATTTTACACCCCCCCCCCTCCGGAATTATGATATCGGCTGTATGTAGTTGGGAATTTTGAGAATTTGAGTTGGGATTTTCACCTCTTCTCCCCAGGGCCTACTAGCAAGTGTTAATAGGTAGCCTACCTACCCTTATAGGAATATAGCCATCTAGGTAAGTCCTTTATATTAAATTGCAAGATGAAATAAAAACAAATGAGATAAAAAGGCTAAGCAAAGATTGGTTTGAAAAAAATTGAAAAATGCCTCCAAAAAGGTTTACAAAGCTCTTTTATCCATTTCTAGTATAATATTGACACCAACTCAGAAGTAACGCTATGAGGATAAGGGATGATACCAAAATTTAAAATGTTTCAATTTATTGACTAGAATACCAAAATATACGTGTTTGACCCCCTCCCACCCCCAGAAAATCCATTTCTAAAGGCCATTTCGGCTTCAAATCACGAAGTCGAACCTGTGGCGTAAAATGTGGGTCCGAAATTCGAATTTATTCAGTGTTAGTAGGATATCTTAATACCTACTTGTTTTTTGACCTAAGGTAGGTATCCAAATTGATTTTTGATTCCATTTTACTTAAAAAAAAAAAATAAATAAACAAACAAAACTTTCAAGAGAGATAGAGACCTAAAGCTCGAGTTAAAATTTTGAACATTATTTTCAAATTATTCAATATCAAATCGCAGATTTTTTGAAAAAGAACAACAAATTGAATAAATTATATCTTACTTTTGCATCGAGTGTTAGATAACCAACAACGCCAATTTTCATTTCTTCATCGCCAAAGTTTCTCTTTAAAACTATTGATGGAGTTAGTTTGGGCTGAAACAATTCTGGTTCGTTGGTTCTGTTGAGATTCGCGCAAACAACCGGTGTTTCTATGACTTTCAAAAACTCGACTAATTCTTCAATTTTACCGTCAAATTCGTGATTACCTAGTGCCTGAAATTTATCAAATGTGCATGAATTAATGTTTGTAAAATGAACTTCCCGCCATACTTCGTGATTACAAAATGAATTGAATTTTTATTTTTTAAAATTAATTTAAAAATTAATCTCATTTCCTTTGCAAATCCTTTGCACATGTTGTACCTACCTAAAATTCCAAGAACAGAATGTCTCTTCAAGACGAAATATGTACATATTTATTGACCCGGGTTCAAAGGCTAGTACATATTAAATATTCTTTTCAGTATTTAAAAAAAAAGAGACAATTGAAGAAATTGAAAAAAAAATCAAGTTGAAAAAATTTGAACTTGGAAATTGGAATAAATTTAGACTGAGATCGCGATCGTTGAAATCTCGTTTGAAATCTCGTTTGCGGCAAAAATAATTAGGTGTAAAAAAAAGAACAATTTTGAAGTTTGAAAGTCAAAGAGTGGTGCTTGAAAAAAAATGTACCATCGATGTTGTCGTTTGTTGTTTTTTAATAGGTACATTTTCATTTTTAGGCTTGAGAAATTTTTTTATTTAATAAATCTTCACCAAACATAATAGTTCGTTCATTCATAATAATAAAAAGGGGAAAAAATAGAGAATCGGAATCGCAGAAAATCGCTGAGAATCGGATTCCCCATAAATAAGGAATCGGATTCTCACTTATGAGGGAATCTCCCCATCACTGCATGGGATGGACATTGAACGTGTGACGAAAAAAAAAACTTTTTTTGAGGTTCTAAAATTTTTTGAATTACCTGACGTCATTACATGATATTATCTTGTAAACGTTATTTTAAGGCAATTTATGAACCCCAAAAATGGATAATGGTTTTGGGGGTTGTATTAAGTTCATTTCTGGAGTGAAAATCGAGTCCTTATTATCCATCAAATTTTGTATAATTATTTTTATATTCCATTCCAAATTTTCTCCAAGAATACGTTTTTATACAAAAAAATCATAAAAAATCGTTTTTTTTTACTCTTCAATAATAAAAGCTAAGTAAAAAAATTCGAGATTTTTTTATCAAAATTTAAAATTGGGCTTGTATTTTTAGAGAGGACGAAAAACAGAAAACAAAAAATGTTTCGGTCACTAGGCCGTTATTTTAAAGTCATTTCATACATTTTTTGCCCAGGTCCATCAAAATTCGAAAAAATCTGTAAAACGCTGCACCTAAGTACTGCCTCATTCAGAATTAAATGTTTCTGATTTTCATTACCTAGGTACACCTTGTATATTTTTTTATCCATGATATTGGGAATGTTGAAAAAAGTAGAACAGTGAATTGATCGCCAATTTATTTTATTTCCTCGTTTCAAAAGGATTTCAAATTTTCACCAAGAGATGACGAAGACAATTTTCTTTTTTGAAAAATAATTTCATTGAAGCGCATATCATGATCGTTTAGTATCATCCTACAAGTACCTTCATATTGAACTTTGAAAAGTGTTCGGCAAAAGCATTCGTACAGGTGAGCAATAAATCCTTCATAATCTCCTGATTTATGTAGAATTTTTTTCTATTTTTTCTTCAATTCGTAAAAAAGTCCTTGAAGTTTATGATGCTTCAACAACTGAGCTACCCGGCCCTACCCGGGCAACCCGTGCCATACGTAACTTCGTGTGTACAAATCTACAATCTGACATAAGGAATTGACGTGACGTTCTTCGTTTTTATGGGTACGTAAGTCGCATTAATGATTTAATGCCAGGTTGATGATTCAACGTGTAAATAAGCACGACGCGACGTCAGTTCATAGTCATTGCAAATTCAAATATTTCGCGTTTTTACCATCAATTTCCTTTAAAGAGGTGCCTTTGCATGTACCTATTCAATTCATTTTCTAAAACTGCAAAATACTTACATATTTTGGAAATTTTGATGAACGTTTTTATAGAAAGGCAAAGGCATTTAAATCTAAATCGGTACCTGTAATCCAATTCCAGTTTAAAGTTCTATGAAAAGATCTTCTGAGTTCATTCAAGTGGTACCCGAAGTAGATTCTTCTGAAAAATTGATCTCAACCAGTGATAAAAAAAATCAAGTTGCTGGTAAATTCACTTCCATTGTGCTAAACTTCACTAAGAAGCAAGACATTGTCTCAAACCGCAATTTTTCACCCTTTCATAGATTCTCAAAGCATCAATTTCAGTCGGAAATAAGGTCAAAAATCAGATCACTTGAAGAGCCTTCTGGAAGTACCAAATAAAGCATGTGAAGGGCATCACCGAAGGTTAATGACGAGATTCCAATTTTTTTTCAATGGTTCCATAAATTTTGAAATTGACTAAGTATTTTACAACAGTTTTAGGTCATTCAAGTCAAAATTTCAGGAGGGGGACAAAAATGGCTTTAAGGTTTATGACCTTGATTTAAGCATTTTATTTTGAAGCTGGGAAAAATGAAGATGGTATTTTTTCTAAAATTTAATTCGTTTCCTTTACGTTGGGAAGGGGGGATACGATATATATGAAATAAAAAAAGCTGACGAGCCGCAATATGAGAGCCGAATTTTTGGTTTAAAACTTCTGTTGGAATTCGTTATTTAATAAAATTCATATTTTGGGACTTCCAAAAGAAATATCTATACATGAGCTGAGAAATTGAAATTTGGATATGTTATTGATGTTTATCAGGAATCAAAATTTTCAGAAATTTTTTTCTCTCTAGACCGGTTTAGGGCCCTCGCTAAAAAGAACTCACCCTCAGTTTTTGAGGTGGTGGGGGGATGTCACAAATGAAAAAAAGCAAGAAGCCCATACCGACTTTGCATACAAAATTTCAGCCTTCATGACCATTTGGTATGGGCTGTTGGCCCGTCGACGACGTCAGAAAAATTATGGGGAAATTCGCGTTTTTGGACCTCGAATGTTCGGGCTGATTTTATGGGTTCGATATGAGCCCTCAATTTTATTACCAAGTTCGAGTTCATCTAACTCATTTGACCCAGCACTAGAGGGCAAAAAGTGAGCTAAATATTATAACAAAAATTGTGACATGGGTCCAAACATCATGCCTACATATTTTTGGTCGAAACGGACAGAAAATTGAAGAAAACGCATCTTCGACCACTCTGAAAATTTGTGCCTGTCGCAACAACAATAATTTTTTTTAAATCCGAAGAAAAAGGAAATGAAATAATTTACCATTGCATCCAATTCGAGCAGATCGACTAATTTCGCAACAATTCTCCATTTAAAAATATCGTAGTAAGGAGAACCTGAGAAGTTGTCTCCGGCGTTGAGAAAGATGCTGGGTATCTTTTTATCGCTGGCTTTCCGGCGAGCGTCGTCGGCGGCCCATTTCATGCGAGCAAATCCTCCGTAGCATTTCTTCTCTTTAACATAATCGTCCGGACAAGGTGCAGAGTTTTCGTCTGTCTCCTCAAATTTGGAGTGTAAATCGTTGTTGTGCAAAATCTGCAGATGGTAAGTTTTCTTTTCATCGGATTCGGCAGCGAGGCAGATATGCGTTAAGAGTAATAAGGAGTATGCTAGGAGATTCATTTTCACGGACATAATTGTTTTTTTCCCCTAGTGGATTACGAACACACAACGACTGCGTCCAACAACGAATTAATTAAGGGATATACCACTTAAATGTCTTTGTAAGCCACTGGCACTGCTGGCAAAAGCCTTCTAACTTAGTAAAAGCTAGACAACAATCTGTAGGGAAACACAACTACAAGCGAGTTTCGAATAGTACTAAATTGTTCACGATTTCAATACCCATTTTTATTTATCACTGTCGTGCAACATGTCATGTAATTTTATTACAGGCCAAGCCCATATCCAGCCTACTTTTATAGGGGTAAGAGGCTAATGTATCTTCATCTTCAAAGGAGCTATTATTGATGTATGCAGAACATATGTAGTCTGGTTTTACAAAACAAAATAAAAAAATGTGGCTCTTTTTTCAACAAATAAAGATGTAATTCATTGTAGCAAAATTATTCTGAAAAATGTGAAAAATGACAATTTACTGACAGGAAAATGTTGATGGAAAACTAGGAATTGGTTGGTGACATTCTGTCTGAAAACTCTGTGGAAGTGGAGTGGAATTGACAGTGCTGTATGGCCCAAGAAAGAATAAGGTTAAAACATTCATGGGCGGAATTTTGAAACTTGAAAGAGGGCTGAGCACAACGAAAGAGGGGAAGCTCAGTACCATTTGTCTACTCCTGGTTACAGGCATACTACTAGTAATCACTTTTGTCGGCTGTTGAGATAAGCCGAAGGAAATATGGAATAGTTGCAGTTTGCAGGAATGTGACGACGATATTGAAAAAATATGAAATTTGATGGTAGGAAAACATGATGACGTCAAGTGAAGAAAACCTTGGAACATGTGAAGCACTAAAGTTAAAAGTTTACTATAATGTAAATCCTCCATATATTTTCAAACAGTAAAAAAATCTGCTGATAATGCAGATGCTGCCTTGATTGATGAAACGTCTGGATTTTGACAAGAAAACCAACACAAAAAATTGATAATTTTGCATAGGGGTTCACAGGGCATTTTATACACACGACTTGTGCCTGTGAATCCACCCTACGTAGCTATTTTACTTTTCTTAGATAAAGTTATGTTATTGTAGGTATGTGACGCCGCATACGAAAACGGGACATTGTCCAAAAAAACGAGTTTTGAGTTAGGTAGTGATTGATCCTTCTATAAAATTTCACGTGGAATCCGATAAAAATATCGCTAGTTCGATTACTCGACTTTAAAATGTTGAAAAATGGCTTTTAAAAAAGGCAAAAAAATCAAAAATGCTCAAAAATGCTCAAAAAAAATTTGTTTCTTTTCTTTATTTTCTCATACAATACGATGTATAATCCAGTAAAACCATCGTCGGATCGAATTTTCCCTTCGAAATACGAAAATAATTATTTTTGAGCTTACTAAATAAGGAGGGGGGGATTGTACGTCGCCGACATATCGCCGATGAGCGCGAATAATTCAGCGAAATGACGCTAAAGTGTGTCAAGGTCACATAGAGCTACAAAAAAATTCCTGCCGGTCCTTCAAATTCAAATAAAAAAGAAAAAAACACGTTAAAAACATAAAACGTCGTTTTTTGAGCAATGCCCCCTTTTCGTATGTGGCGTCACACATAAGAAAAGGGACAGCATTCCAGCATTTGTGTAATGGGGCTATACTGCTCTCCCCAAAATGTTCATTCTCTCTTCTACTATTTTTTCTCTCTCTTTAGCTAGCAGTTTCTCCCTTTTATACATACAAGCGGCTCTAGTACCTTTATCGGTGGTCAGGGAAAAATGTAAGTAGGACGGGTACCATTATCCAACCCAAAGTATTTCATGCTAGGTCTCATTAGGTAGATTAGGTGTCACCTCTCCCCTTAGCTCACTAGGGTTAATTAATCCGGGTCCACCACTCATATTCCATAATATGGGGTGCCATAAGGAGAGTAAGGTGAGCACTGGGTGGGGTTCCATGAACCAGGGTCCTCGCCGTGAGGATCAATTAGATTCCTAAATCCGGATGCTCTTAGGGCACCAGAGAAGGATTTCTATGCCCATTTTTTCGGCATTTTTGGTCTTTGACTTCAAGAATTGATAGTGAGACCGTTTTAGTTGGGGTCCTTAAACCAGCTCAAAATTATTTTTAAAAAAATTTGTACCTATACTGATGAGACTCAAATTTCTGCTTCCCAACCAGGGACGTACCGATAGGGGGAGGGGGGAACTTCCCCCCTGGCGGAATTTTTTGCTCGTGAGTTGGGAAAATTGAACATTTCAACACATTGGTTGGGAAAATTTGTAATTTTCCCAACTGATGAAAAAGGCCTTTTTTGGACATTAAACACAATTTTTTTCAAATTTTCGCCCTCACTTCACTCGGGCATTAACAAAATTACAATTATATAAATTATTTCAACCAATAAACCAAAAAAAAGTTTCCTCCCTTGAAAATCTTTCTGTTATTCCAAGTCTTTGTACAGACTTTCCACCCTCCGAAAAAAACCTTCCCGACGTCATTGTATCTAGGTACTTGATAAATCAAGTTATAAAATTTTAAGCTTAAAAATTGAAATCAGGGGTATCGAGAAACCTCATTCTAAGTCCTCAAAAAAAATTTTGGTAGAAAACGCCCCTTTTTAGAAATTTAATCCATACGTGAAATCACCTCCCAAATCTAAATTTTTAAAAAACTTTGGCCTCGCTACGCTCGGCCTGATTGTTTTCATATTTTTCCTTTTTCATAATTCAAATCCTAGAGAAGTCATTTTTTCGTATTTTTCCTCAAAATTATTACAACTAATATTCATTACCATATTTTTTCTTCATAGAACTTATTTTTGACGTTTAAAAGTCAATTTTTCAAAAGCTTTGGCCTCTCTGTGCTGCACTCGGCCTCTTTGTATTTATTCTTAAATAGTTTCAAAGTAAAAGTGGCCAATTTTTTATTCATGTTTGTTAATCCAAAACACGGTTTTATTGCACTTTGAATTGGAAGTTTTCAAAAATTTTCGCCATTCACATTAAAATACAAATTTTTTCAAATTAAATTATAATTATTTTGAAAATTTTTACTCCCGTTTCAATCTAGATAAATTCCTTGCTTCGCTGAGGACAAATGGGCAATTTTTTGTTAATAATCGCTGGTTTATAGTTGTGAATTTTAAGAATTTGAGTTGGGATTTCCATCAACACCCCCCCCCTTGGGAAATGCCTTCGGTACGCCACTGTTCCCAACTCATTCCCACTATTTTTGAGCCCAAAAACGTGAATTTCTTTGCCATTGTTTGACGTTGACAAGTCCACGGGGCTCTCTAAATCGACTAAAGGACTAGGTAAAATTTTGTACTATCAGTTTGCGTTGCTGGGATGATTTTTAAGTTTCGCAAGACGCAAGTTTATTGTTACTGAAGTGCCTTTTGGTGATTTCGATTTTTCAACACTTTTTGGCACTCTTCAAGGGTGAAAAATTCAAGTACCTATTTCAACATTTCATACTTAAAAGTTGAAACATTCAAAACAATTTTTTTTTCAATCCTTTATTGACACCTGACTTTAACATAGGTAGATATAAATATACGAATTATTATGTATCTGATAGGTAATGAAATCAAATAAAAGTGCCTAAATAAATAAATAGTACTTTTCGTTCTAATGAAAGACAGTGGGCTACTAAGGACGAGCAGTACCTACCTATATAACCGCCTACCTACTTTAGCAACATAGTGAACATTAATTTGAAGATTTTCATTTATGTTCAGCATGGTCGAGATTTAAATATACTCGTAGGTAACGAAAACTTCAAATTCGAATAATCACGAAGCAATATATGGGTATCTCCTACTAAAAATGTTCATATTGGAGTAAAGACATCCATGATAGGTACTGTTCCATGACAGTTTGAATTTGAAATTTTTTATGTACCTTTCTTACACCCTGCCTCTGCCATCGCTGAATAACTCAAAATAATCAAATATAAAATGGTTGCCAAGTGCTCAAAAGATTTTACGTAGGTACTATTTATCCTCCCCTATTGGCAAGGAATCCGCTTAAAAAAACGCACCGCGTCAAATCTGGACTTTCGTGAAAAAAAACGCGCCTTGTGCGTTTTTTTTTACTTGTTTGATGGCGTTTTTTACTACTGTTATTTTAGCGTCAATATACTGTTAAAAACGCTATAAAAAACGCCTAAGAGTTTTTTATAGCGTTTTTAACAGTTTGTTGAAGCTGAAATAACAGCAGTAAAAAACGCCATTAAAGAAGTAAAAAAAACCGCCCTATATGCGTTTTTGTTTGCGATAGTCCAGATATAGCGCCCTGCGCTTTTAAAGGCGTTTTTTTTGCCTCTTACGCATGGTTAGTGTGTAATGCTACCTATTATTATCTGTACTATGTATACTTACTCGATCCGTGTTCACTGGTTTAGAGGAGCTCGCCACCACTTCAGGTGGAAGCTTATGTATAAAATGTGATACTTAAACCTAAGTGTCAGTGAAATTTTTTTTCTCAATTTTGATGAAATCAAGGAAATTTTTTGTTTATTGTTATTGAATAGGAAAAATAAAATTTTAGGGCACATTTAGAGGTTTCATATTTTACTCCTTAGGGGCTGGAAACTCGAAATTCACCATAAATTTAAGAAGAAATGAAAAATAAATTTTGGAAAAATGAAGACTATGTTTTTTTTTCAAAGGAATACATGAAATTCTATATTTTCAAGGGTGTACTTATGATTTGAATTTGACAATATGAAAGAATTTGAAATTTTCTGGAGTAATAATACATCAAAATCTGTATTTTTGAGGGGAGGGAGTGAAAAATGAATTTGGTACTTAGTTTCTCTTACGTGGGAGGTATCCCAACTTCAAATAAAAATAAATCAAAATTCAACCATAAACAAATTTGTATCTAAAATTTCAGATGCTGGAGTTCATTTCTTAAATTTTACAATTTTTTAAAATTTCAAAATTTTACCTCATTGCTCTGTGAAGTGTGAAAATGTAATAAATATAATCAACGAAAAAATGTGAAATTTAGTTGTTATATCTATTAGGATGGGTCGAAAAACCAAAAATTTTGATTTTTGAAAAGTTACCCAGGCAAAAGCTGTTAGCTGGATAGACTAGAAAAATGAAATAAAAAATTTCAAAATCGATTCGTATCTTCCGATCGCGCAAGAGCCTTCAATTCTTCAAAAATTGTCAAAAATTTAACATCTTCAGAAATTTTGAAAAACTTATAAAAAAATCAAAATTCATTAAAATCAATTTTCGAGCATATTTAGGACCTATTTAGAGCAAAATGTACAACTTTTTTGAAAAAATCCATGTTTTATAGTTTTTTTTTAATTTCTCATATTTCTTCACCTCTGAAAAAAAATTGAAAAGTTATAAAACACTGATTTTTTCAAAAGAAATGTGTTTTTTGGTCTATATAGTCACTACAGAAGCTCTAAAATTAATTTTAGTCAATTTTAAATTTTTTCGACATTCTCGAAATTTTGAATTTTTGGAAATTTTTGAAGAATTGAAGGCTCTTGCGCGATCGGAAGATATGAATCGATTTTGAAATTCTTCATTTAATTTTTCCAGTCTATCCAGCCAACAACTTTGGCGGGGGTAACTTTTCAAAAATCAAAATTTTTGGTTTTTCGGCCCACCCTAATATCTATGCCCTGTTTCCGACCTCCCAAATCAAATGGATGCGGTTTCAAGAAGTTATGAAGGTTCCAAGAAATGTTGGAATTTCCCAGTGCTGGAGGAAAGCTAGTAAAAATGGTCTACCTACATGAATTTCAGAACATACCTACGAGATCACGGATAATCAAAATTGGTGACCTATTTGATCGATTTTACAGCAGAATTTTCTGAAATTCTCTGCTTTGAGTTCTTTATAGGTATTTTTGGCAGGGTCCGGAACCACTTGGGAGAACAACCAAAAAAAGACCAGGGGAACCACTTTTTTCGAATTTTCAAATGAGAACCAGCACCAGAACCAGTTGAAAAAATTTATAGAACCATTCCCAATAAAGGGAACAACCAGGGAGAAGTAATTTTGAAACTAACCAGAACCACCAGAACCAGTTTTTATCTAGATTAAAAATTAAAATTTAGATTCAATTTCAATTATTTCACAAAAATTTGAAAAAATTACAAAACTATTCGCAGATCTTAATTTGACTTCTAAATTGAAGTTTGATGTGTTATTTTGAAAGAAAAACAAAAAAAATGACTGGAACTGGGAGCACCAGAACCACTTGGAACCGGGGGAACCAGTACTAATTGGAACCACAACCAGGAGAACCATTAAATTTTCTTGACTCCTGGAACCAGAACCAGAATCCCTCCCCCCAAAAAACTGACTATGGAACCACTTTGGAACCAGAACAGGAACCATTTCATCTCAAAGGTTAAAGAGCAGAGCCAGAAGCACCAGAAAAAAAATTTCAAATGGTTCCGGACCCTGATTTTTGGTAGAAAATTTTTCTGGAAAAAATTCAATTTTCAATTTTTTAGCCAAGAACACAAATTTGCGAATTTGGAAAATCATTCTTAAATTGAATAGGTCAACGATATTGGTTATTCACGATTACTTATAGGTGCTGATGTCTACATATGGACCATTTTTATAGACTTTTTTCATTGATAAGATCATATTTTTCATATTTTGCAGGGCAATGAGGTGATTTTGAAATTTCAAAAATTTAAGAATAGAACTTCAACAGCTGGAATTAGGATGAAGTATATAGGGGTTTTTTTTTTTTTTTTTTTTTTTTTTTTTTTATTTTATGACATAGGTACTTTCAATTTATTTTTATTTGGACTCAAAATTTTACTTTGAGTTGGGATACCTGTCTTATAAGGGATGAATGATTGGGTAGAGAGGTTTAAAACTTCATAAAATTTCAGAACATTCAAAAAACATTAAAGTTTCTTTTCTAACAGTGTGTAAAACAATTTAAAAATTTTTTGTTGCACTGAATTTTAAGCGTTTTTTGAGCGTTTTTTAAAGCGTCTGCGACTTTTAGAGCGCTTTTTAAGGCGTCTGCGACTTTTAGAGCGTTTTTTATGGCGCAGTGCGTTTTTTATAGCGTTTTTTAAAGCTTCTGCGACTTTTATAGTGTTTTTTATGGCGTTGTGCGTTTTTTATAGCGGTTTCCTTGCCAATAGGGTCAATGTACCCACTGACCCTCCCCATTAGGCCAAATTGACCTAGAATAAAAACATTCGTACTTAAATTATTGGAAAAAAATTACCAGAAATTCGAAAAAAACAAACCACGAAAATAATAATGATAATAGTCGTTATGTAATGAAAAATAAACTACAATAATCTCGATGTTTCGAGTAGGTACCTAAATCAACAAAGCTAATTACATGAATGTACGTTCACAAAAATGCTGGTTGTATCGAGACTGGGCTAAAAAAACCTCCGATGCTTGGGAGGAAAAAACCATTGTATCGATCCAACCGATAATGAAACGCAGTTAAAGTCAAGAAATAATTGCAATAAGCAGTGATGAAGAACAAAACAAATTTTGATTACGAGTTTGATTTTTTGTTTAGATTTCACATCCAATTATTTTTGTTGTTTTTGATTTGAATTTTTGCGAATTCAAATTTAAATTTTAGATAGGTATCAATAAATCTAAGGCCCGAATTTTAAATCATACCTTAAAAGTTAAGGTAGCCTTAAAAATTCCTTATCGCATTTTCAACCAATCAGAAAGCACGAAACGGTTCCTTAAAACCATTAAGGTTGCCTTAATTTCTAAGGAATGATTTAAAATTCGGGCCAAATTCTTTTTGAAAATCTAGAAAAAAATTTTAGTTGAAAAAAGTTCCAAAATGGGTTCTTTTCGGAATCTTACGAAATACAAACATACTTGTTTCAATTAAATGAGTTACTATCACTCTAGCGAAGCAAGAGCTATTTTAAAAAATCAGATTCGAAAAGCGAAAAATTATGACTTTTTTGGAAATTTAACAACACATTTCAGATTTTAAAAAAAGAAAACAAAAAAAATTTCGAGATCAGTTATCTATAATAGTAGTATTGGTTAAATTTTTTGGTTTCGGTTTTCGAACAATTTCATTATTTATCAGCGGGTTTTGTTTCCAAAGGTGATGCATCAAGGTAAAAACGTGAAGTTCCATAGGTAGAAGAAGAAACATCCATCGGAGCAGATTCATCCTTATTTTCCCCTTCTTCCATAGGTACAGCTTCATCAGCTGGCTTAGGCTTAGCGACACCTAATTCGAAATCCTTGATAATTACTCGGTTGTCCAGGTGAGGAGCGATGATTTCTATTCTCTCTATGTAATCCGCAAGTGCATCTACATCCTTGATGTCTGCAAAAAAAAAGTCATAGGTACGGGGTATAAGTAACTAAGTTATAGGCAAAACACAAGAAAAAATAATTCACAATAGTTTACTTTTGGCTTCGGTTTCTTCCATCTCGGTTTCTTCCATGTCTGTTTCTTCCGTATCGGTTTTTTTCTTGGTTGCTTTCAACTCGGTTGCTTTCATTTCGGTTGCTTTTATTTTCTTCAAGAATTTGTTATACTCTGTTCTTACAGTTATAATGTGATAAAATTTGTCATTATCAATCGGCGAATATTTCGGAATTGAGCAGTTCCTACATAAAGCTTCCGCTGATTCGACTCGTTCACCCACTGGTTTCGAGAAGTCATACGTTACCCTAAGCCCTAAATGTAGTGTATGGAAAATAAAAGAATGAGAAATGCGATTTAAGTAGGTATATCTAGGTATGCACATAACACAGGGCGACACGAATATTGTTTTTGGGTTCTCATTGCCAAATTTGGGTTCCTTTTATGTAACTAATAAAGGAAAACATTTTTTTGACCAAAGTTTGCTTTGGGGGTGGGGGGGGGGCAAAAAACTGATTTTTCGAGGTCAATAAGCCTGGGCATTACAAAATTTTTTTTTGGACTAATCTTATAGGAAATTTTACGGCAAATCCAATGCCGCAAACCGCAGACCTCCGTCTCTTTTTTAAAAAAAGTTACAGCTCATTCATTCCAAAATTTTGTGAAAAAATCGCATTTTTTTGTGTTTTTTTTCGCAAAGAAGTGAAATTTGAGAGAAAAGTAAGGATTTTAAGGCCATAATGACCATGGTGAGAGTTGTAGGAAATTTCACGGCGAATCGAATGCCGCAAACCGCGGACCTCTATCTCTTTTTGAAAAAAGTTACAGCTCATCCTTAAAACCCTTAGTTTTCTCTCAAATTTCACTTTTTCGCGAAAAAGGCACAAAAAATGTGATTTTTTCACAGAATTTTGTAAAGAATGAGCTGTAACTTTTTTTCAATAAGAGATAGAGGTCCGCGGTTTGCGGAATTCGATTTGCCGTAAAATTTCCTACAACTCTCACCATGGTCATTATGGCCTTAAAACCCTTACTTTTCTCTCAAATTTCACTTCTTTGCGAAAAAAAAAACAAAAAAATGCGATTTTTTTCACAAAATTTTGGAAAGAATGAGCTGTAACTTTTTTTAAAAAAGAGACGGAGGTCTGCAGTTTGCGGCATTGGATTTGCCGTAAAATTTCCTACAAAATTGTTCCAAAATTTTTTTTTTCAATTTTTATTGTAATGCTCAGGCTTATTGACCTCGAAAAATCAGTTTTTTGACACCCCCCCCCAGCAAATTTTGGAAGCTAGGATTGAGCAAGGTGATGTATTTTGATGTCTAGAAACAGAATTTCGGCATGAGAACCCAGACACAGAGCAAAAAAATTTTTTGTCGCCCTGTGTAATTATTCGTTTTAATGTCCGTAAAGACTAAAATTAAAACGAATTGTAGATATAGCTTTGATTAATACCAGAAAAATGGATATAATGTGTCTTCTCGAACGTTATAGCGTGTTTGTCATATAATTCTACAGAAGCTTCCAAATATCTTTTAAGAGAACTCCCAAGCACAGCCAGTTCAAACATGTCATTCTGGAATGGCAGCAAGTGCATTAAATCTTCAACGGTTAAAGCACCTGAAACGTAATCGCAAACCTCGCAAATGTAATAGAGTAAAGAATCACTTATTGATGATTAATTGGTCAATGTTGAACTATTTTTGTACCATGGCTCCTATTATTATCCAGGATAGCGCGAATACCTCCCGTTGGATAGAAAGATATCGGTGCCTCTGTCCACGTTTCCAAGTTGTTTTCGAACGCTCTTTTCACTCCCTAGAATTATGTCAAAAATAAATGACGAAACCAGGCTTAAGCGTGGTAGCAGAAATTCGGCAAATGGTAGTGAATTCTGTGGATTGTACTTTGGTGTGTAATAACTTACGTATTGGACGAAAGCGTCGGTTATCAAATTGGCCAAAGTTGATTCGAATTCTGTTGCTTTGTCGAATTTCGGTTTGGCTAAGAAAACACGTGTATGGCCAATGATTGTCTTGTAATTTGGGATTAGTTCTTTGAGTTTCGCAGTCCATTCGGCCACTTCATTCTTAATAGTCTCATCTTAAAACACATTTCAAAATAAAAAGTTTAAAAAATTAAGAGACAAGTAAAAATATTGGCCAGGCGGTAGTAAGTTGGCTCCCCTTTTACTATTTTTGTAAAGTTGAAAGTGGGCACCCGGGCAGTGGAAAAAATACACAAGTTTTGCTATAGAGCAAAAACTTTCAAATCTTGTGGGTATATTTTTTTAGGTTCTCATTGGAAAAATTATAGAACAATTTTCTCTAGTTTTAATCTCATATTAATTGACTTTTTCGCATGTTGGTAGTCAGGTAGGTACTTTAATCTTTTAATTTTTTCATCGTTCTCAAAGTTAATAAGAAGGGAAGGATCTCAACCAGCAGGAAAATTTCGTGCCGATACAAAAATGTATCGATAGTACATCACAAAAACATTCAATATCCAAAATTTCAGGAGCTGAAGCTCATTTCTAGAATTTTGGCGAATTTTCGCATAGTCACGAAAAAAGCTGAATACCCTATTTTTCACTTCCCGAATCGATTGGAAGTGATTTCGAGAAGTGTTAGAACCTCCAGAAAATTTTGAAATTCTCCATCATTGAAGAGAATCTCATAAAAGTGGCCCAGGGACTATTATAGCCCCCACCTAAAAATTCGAATTGCCCATATTGGTGACTTGACCGCCTAATTGCCGCTTCAAACTCATATTTTTCAGCTGTAAAATTTTTTTGTCAACCTTGAATAATACGCCTACAGCGTACGAATTAGAATGAGAGATGTTCTGGAGCTTCTAGGGGAGGTCGAAAATAGGGTACCTATCTGCCAACTTTCAGCCTTCCAGCCTTTTCTTCGAAGCAGGTGAGCGTTGTGGACGTATTTTTTAGTTATTTTTGAGAAAAATTCACGCCAAAAAATAAGGCTTTGAATCGGTAATTTCGAATTTTCGGAGAACTATATGCTGTAATCGATCATTAGGTCACTAATAAATATGGGCAATCCGCGTTTCTAGGCGTTGTTTCGTATGGACCATTTTTATAATTTTTTTTCAGTGCTGGAAAATTCCAAAAAAATTTGAAGGCTCCAATATGTCTCAAAACTTTTTTCAATCGATTCGGGAGATTAAAAAACCAATTATCAACTTTCAGTTTTTTTACCTCGATTCGCTGTAGGCAAACTTTTCAATTTTATTTTTATTCAAAAATTATTGGCGGAAAAAATTGTATTTGAATTGCCAGTTACGAATTTTGTAAAATTGTACTTTAATCGCTCAAATAGGTCACCAATATGGATGGGTAATATCTGCGATTAGCGGTGAGAAGTTCATATGAACAATTTTTATAAAATTTTCTTCTGTGTCGGATAATGCAAAAATTTTCTGGAGGCTCTAAAACGTCTCGAAATCGCTTTCAATATGTTACATTTGGGAGGTTAAAAGTAGAGTAAGTATACATCAAATTTTTAGATTTTTTCATTGATTAGATCAAATTTTCATATTTTGCAGTAGTTCAGGCATTTTAGGAGTTGACCCCCTAAAAATTAAAGCCTGATTTTTTTTCGCGTTTTACGTTCGTAATGGTCCATTACACAACATACTAAAATGGACACTCCCACAACCCTCCGCTACCCCCAGGGGAGGGGTAAATGTCCGCTGAAAACCGGTTTTTCGTGAATATCTCCTGAAATAAGCCTCAAAATTGAATAATAGTTATGAACAATCTTGTTCTACGCGTAATTTCCTATCGGAAGGGTTTTATTCTTTTTCAAAAACACTCACTTCCTAGACCAAAAATTGACGGGTAAAAAACACCTATTTTTCAACAATTTACAGCATTTTTTGGAAAAAATCGAAACTTCTGGGAATAAAAAAAAAAATCAGGCTTTAATTTTTGGGGGGTTTGGTACATTTTTTCTCTTATTTGCCTGAACTAAGGTTGATGAAGTTATTTTGAAATTTTAAAAAATCGCCGAAATTCGAGAAATGAACTTAGCACCTGAAAGGCTCTGGTGCAATAAGGGGGTCATTTGGCCTCAAGTGAAACTTTGTAAAAATTCTTATGCCATTCGATTTGGATTGGTAAAAGATGATTTTAGAGCGCATGAGCGAATTTTTATCTCACCCCTGGGGGGCTGGGGGCCCAAAATACGCGATTTTCAAGCTACAACCTTTTAAAAATTCTATCTCCGCGAGTTTTCAACAGATTTTTTTCAAACTTGGCACATAGGTAGAGGTACTAGAGGGGAGTGCTCTGAAATTTTTTCAGATTTTTCCGACCACTTTAATGACCTTGAATTTGACTTTGAAAGTTTCAAATCGCCCTGGGGAGCACAGCCTTGGTGCTGTCTCAAAAATTTTTTCGAATTAAAATTTCCTAGTGTATTTTACACTCCTGAGAATTTTTTCAGATTTTTTCAGGTGGTGGAAATTGGTCAAACATTCAAAAAACTGGTGTAATTCATCATTTTTGTTGCTTAAAATCATTGTTTTTCATCAATTTTTCATTTTTTATAGTTTCCTGCTAAAAATATTATTATTTACTCGCCGTGTCCCATTTCGACCTTTATTCATTAATTTCTTACAACTATGATGTTTTGAGCGAATTTAATGCTTACACCATTGCAGTAGTCCAATGTAGTCCCTGCGGTTAGCTCAGGCATACTGCACTTTTTGAACTCGAGTTGAAACGTGGTTTTTATATTAGTGTGTGACCCATACGGAAATTTTTAAGAAGTAAAGTCATTAAAAATTTCTCTTTCGGAGTGAGCGTGGGGGAGTTTTAGGAGAGGTTTAACCCCGATTTTTCCACAAACAGGGGTCGGGGTAAGCTTGGTGTCATTTTCATATATTTCGGCCCTCTTGAACTTTAATCCAAACCTTCCGAATTCGAATTTGTTATTGGTTTCCAGATAGAAAGTGAAATACCTTCTTAATTGATTGTCGATTTTTGGTGGCGAGAAACAGCAGATTTTCGCTAAAATCGACTCGAATTCGCAATTTCTCATTTTCTCAACCAAATATGTACCTGGAACTAATCCTTTTTTCAGAACTAAACGAAATTGCCATTTTCAATTTTCTCAAACCGATCCAAGGCTTCTCATGCCGCTTTCGTGGAAATTGCGGCATTTACGAGCCAATGTTTAGGTATTGGTACCAAAAAAAATGCTCCAATCTCGTTTAAACTCAAGAAAGTAGTAATTGAAGAATTGAAAATGCTCTAAAAAAAATTTTAGTTACATGCTGCGCCAGGGAGTTGAGTTACATTTTTCTTGAATAACTACTTACTTTAAGAAGCCTTGGATGGTTTGAGAAAATTGAAAATGGCAATTTCGTGTAGTTCTGAAAAAAGGATAAGTTCCAGATACATATTTGGTTGAGAAAATGAGAAATTGCGAATTCGAGTCGGTTTTAGCGAAAATCTGCTGTTTTTCCCCACCAAAAATCGACAAACAAGAAGGTACTTCACTTTCTATCTGGAAACCAATAACAAATTCGAATTCAGAAGGTTTGGATTCTATTACAAACTGGTTTAAAATTCTAATGAAAACAATCGCAATTTTATCTTCTTTTTTTTCTAAAAATCGGCCACTTTTCGCGACACAAATTGTACGATTAAGCGAGTTCTACGCTTTTGGTCGGAAAACTAATCGCAGATTAAAGTTCAAGAGGGTCGAATTATATGAAAATGACACCAAGCTTACCCCGACCCTTGTTTGTGGAAAAATCGGGGTTAACCCTCTCCTAAAACTCCCCTACGCTCACTCCGTAAGAAAAATTTTTAATGACTTTACTTCTTAAAAATTTTCTTATGGGTCACACACTAATATAAAAACCACGTTTCAACTCGAGTTCAAAAAGTGCAGTATGCCTGAGCTAACCGCAGGGACTACATTGGACTACTGCAATGGTGTAAGCATTAAATTCGCTCAAAACATCATAGTTGTAAGAAATTAATGAATAAAGGTCGAAATGGGACACGGCGAGTAAATAATAATATTTTTAGCAGGAAACTATAAAAAATGAAAAATTGATGAAAAACAATGATTTTAAGCAACAAAAATGATGAATTACACCAGTTTTTTGAATGTTTGACCAATTTCCACCACCTGAAAAAATCTGAAAAAATTCTCAGGAGTGTAAAATACACTAGGAAATTTTAATTCGAAAAAATTTTTGAGACAGCACCAAGGCTGTGCTCCCCAGGGCGATTTGAAACTTTCAAAGTCAAATTCAAGGTCATTAAAGTGGTCGGAAAAATCTGAAAAAATTTCAGAGCACTCCCCTCTAGTACCTCTACCTATGTGCCAAGTTTGAAAAAAATCTGTTGAAAACTCGCGGAGATAGAATTTTTAAAAGGTTGTAGCTTGAAAATCGCGTATTTTGGGCCCCCAGCCCCCCAGGGGTGAGATAAAAATTCGCTCATGCGCTCTAAAATCATCTTTTACCAATCCAAATCGAATGGCATAAGAATTTTTACAAAGTTTCACTTGAGGCCAAATGACCCCCTTATTGCACCAGAGCCTTTTAGATTTATGGGGTTTTAATACATTTTCACTTCGACCCAAAATTTTGCTGTCCGTTGGAATATGTACTTCCCTCGTAAGTAATTCTAATACATATGTAGGTAGGTAGATTAGGTACCTAAATAGAAACGTAATTCCTTACTAAGAATTTTTTCAATAGATGTTTTTTTATTCTGACAAATGCCAGGAAGCTGTGAAACGACGGTGCGACGTACGAGAATTATTGTTAAATTTCTAGATTTCAAATTTCATTCTTCGATTTCCCTTTCTGTAACAGACCAGATAGGTACTTTTTTTCGTATTTTTTGCGGGAAAAGTTTTGGAATTTTTAAATGATAATCAGTATAGAGCCTGTCTTGAGATGAACTTCTAAATTTAAGAAGCTTGACTTCCCCCACCTCTAGGGATGTTTGTTTGCCTCTAGAAAATGATTCCCAGAATGGACAAGTTGCATGAAATTTTTTTTGGTAAAAAAATTATGAAAAATCGAAAGTAGCCATTAAAAGATGAAGATTAAAAAAGAAAAAATGAAAATTTGTCCATTAGAACTCGCGCAATAATTTTTTGAAAGTTGCGTTTTTTCGTAGTGTTCAAAAACGGAGACGTGGTCAAATCGTTCTGTGACGTCACACCATGAAATTTTTGTTTTATAATTCGCGGCGTGGCGCGCACCCGCGCGTAAGAATTTTACAAATTTTTTGTTTTAAGCCAATTGCCAATACATTGCCAATACGCTGTTTAGAACGCTTCATTATTACCCTCCAGCCAAGTAAATTTCATGGTGTGACGTCACAGCACCAGAATTCGACCACGCCTCCGTTTTTGAGCGCTACGAGAAATTGCAACTTTCAAAAAATTATTGTGCGAGTTCTAATGGACCAATTTTCATTTTTTTTTCGATTTTTCATAATTTTTTTCCAAAAAAAATTCATATGCAACTTGTCCATTAGGTGCTGTGCGCAATGACCTCCTTTGGATCATTCCATCACACTTCAACCGGCTTTTGACCCGCAGTCTTTCAGTTTCGCTCAAAATTTTTTTACAGAATTTAATTTTCTCTTTAAAAAAAATGTTTCCACCCTGCACCCTTACCTTGGCATATGACTATAAAATAATTTTAATTAAATTCAATCTTAGATTTCTCTTTAAAAAATAGATAGCATTTTTTTTGATTTTCAAAATTCATCCGTCTGATTTCTTTTGGCATTAAAACAAGATTACTGGGGGAGCATTAGGGTGTGATGAAATTTCTAATTTAGGAAGAGTCGACTCTTGTGCATTATTCGATTTTGCTCGGATACCTCTACTATAGTCTAGACGACGTAGGTACCTAAGGAAGGATGTCCATTAATGGTCGTCTAAAAACTACATTTTGAACAACATTTTTGAAAAAAAAAAATGGGTGTTTGACCTATTCTGATTTTTTATACATTTTACCACAACCGTAAAAATTTTAATGTCCAAATTGCTCATTTAAGGGGTCAAAAATACATTTGGAATTTTTTCAGATTGAATCTATTCGGTCGATTGGATAAAAATGACGAAACTTGAGAAAAATATACAGAAGTGAATCGATGATTAACTTGTTCTAACCTTCTTCCATATAATTTGGTACTTATATTATAATTTATAAGTTGATTAGTGTAGCCGGAGGGGGGATCAATTTTTTCAAGTTTTCCTTACCTTGTTCAATTTTTGAGTCGAGTAATTCAGTATTTCCGTGAGCGTCAACGACATGGCCTTCTTCGTCGAATTCGACCTGCAATATACCCAAATATTTTCCGTACGCGAATGCTTGCACGACTGGGACTATTACCGTTTGCTCTTTGCCTTTTACAATTTTTTTAACCTCCACTTTTATCGGATAATCAGCTGTTATGTCTTCGATGCTTGGTGCTGGTTCATCTGGACCTGTAATGTATTCCAGGTGACGTGATTAGCAAATCGATATACGTATGTATTTGCTTACTGTTTATTAATTCGGGCTACGTACTTTTCTTCGTGTATAAAAGCGTATGAGAATCCCCACCGACGACCATGTTGATCTCTTTCACTTCCTGGGCTATTTTTATGTCCTTCTCGTACCCTCCATGTCCAAGTACAATAATGAAATGGCAATTTTCATCTTTTTTTATACGTTTCGCTTCCTTTTCTATAGCGGGTATTTCTTCGTTGAATATCAGTGGTTTCGTTTTCTCTCTCTATGATCAGAAAAACGTGATTTTTCATCTACCCGACGTGTGAAAGTCCGCGAGACTTTCTGCTAAAAGTCGGCTAGAATTCTCGCAAAACGTCGTGTAGCAGAATTCTGGCAGAATCGGTGAAACTTTCTGCCAAATTTCTGCTAAAATTCTGTTATTTTTGCTCGAAAGGGGATCAGGTATGATCAGTCCTGCTCAGATGCGATCAATTTTCAGACCTCCTCATGCTTAAACATTTTCCCTACAATTACATATTCGTAAATCACAAGTGAGAATTAAACCTTTCAGAATCTACGATATTCTAGCTGAATTTACCAAATTTGATGAATGAGAAATTTCTTCATAATTTACAATTAAATCTCGAGGCGATAGTGAATGAGGAATCGAGCAAAATTTGATGTCGATATGATCGAGATCGAAATGGATTGATATCAATGATATCGATATGAACGAAATTGAAGAAAGATCGAGATCAAAATCTTGAAAAATCCATAAAAATGACTGAAAATGGGGAAATTAATATTTTTTGGACTTTTAAAGTTTTTTCAAAAATGTACTTGTAAATCACTAAATCTAAATAATAAAACATACATCCAAAAACACCTTAGACTTGTAGTGTAATTTTTCAGTGCTCAGTTTTATTGATATCGATGATCTTCGATCTATCAATCTCGGAAGTGATATCGATATCGTTTGATATTTTCTCGATCACTACGAGGCGAACAACGTTTTAAAAATTATTTAATTGGTCCTTTTGCGATTTTTGTAAGCTGTTTTTTGATACGAAATCTCAACAAAATATCGTTTGCGAATCACTGGTAAATTTACTGAAAGATTTTGAAAAATAATCGGTCGGGAATTTTTTTCCCCTACGATGAAAAGATAACATGAGATGGATTGCAAATATAAATGTAGGTACCTAGATAAAAGTCTACTGAACTCTTTCGTGTTTGAGAAAAAACCGGTGTTACTTTTTGTAAAATTTTCGTATCCACGTGATGTTCATGAAGGGTTTTATCAACATACTACAGGTTGTTTTTATGATAGGTACCTACCTAAATCAAACAAACTTGAAAGTTTACACGGAAGATAGGTATTTAAGCTGCTTATACTTGGATTTTCAGTGCGAAATAGATGAGTGATTTTAGCGTTGATAATTTTTTTTATGGGCCTGAAAGGCCTGAACTAATGAGCGTTTGTAAAAAATTTTACGAATATATTCCTCGAATGTTCCAAGGTTTTACTTTTATTTGTTAAACCTGATGAGTCGGTTTCATCTTTTCTAACTACAGTTCATTCGGTATGGAACATTTTTGAATAAAAGTTTCAAAAAGGAAAAAAATAACAAAGAGCGATGAGACAATTTTTTATAAAAATGAATTGTAACGTAAGAAAAAAATTTCCCAGGTCATTCAAAGAACTTGAGATGATTTTGAAAAATTATAGAATTTTTATTACACTGAGGAATGGGAATCACTTGAAGTGTCCACCTTCGATTGAAACAGGAGTTAAATTTTTGGAAAGAGCATGTCCTGAACCTCAATATCTAAAAATTTCAACTGTTCAAATTGATATCTCGATTTTTGGTGAATTTTTGAAAATTAAGAATCAAGGTTTTCAGGACAAATTTGATAAACATTTAATTACTTACCTACGAACTATTTTTTTTTTTTTTTTTTTGCTTTCAACTAGGTACATTCTTTTTTTACCCAACTTGATGAAGTTTGGTTGGTCTCAACCAAATACCGAAATCCGGAAACTAAATTTGACCATTTTGAGCCATTCTGAAGCTTTCAGCGTGATTTAGATTTCCTCTACTTAATAAGTATTTACGGGTTATTCTTCAGAAGCAGAGGTGGCCGGAGTCCTAGTAAATTGGACTCGCGAGTCCGATTGCAAGAGTCCATGAAAATTGGACTCGCAAGTCCAAATTTACGAGTCCATAACCGATGGACTCCAGAGTCTTTTGCGAGTCCAAATTGGACTCGCCGAGTCCGTTTTCGAGTCCGTTTCGAGTCCAAAAATTTGAATCCGTGAATGCTCCTCTCTTTGGCATCAAAATCGGGGGACGTATAGAAAAAAGTCTTTCTACGGACTTAAAAGAACAAAATCGTGCGAATTTCCAAAATATTTTCCCGATTTTTGGGCATTAAAAAATTTAATGGACTCTAGTCAACTGGACTCGGACTCGTGAAAAGACTCGCTTCCAAGTCGTCGAAATTGGACTCGCGAGCCCGTGATGTACGAGTAATACAAACTGGAAGTGTCCACTTTGGAATCGAACCAAAGTTGGATTTTCTCATTAAATCAGTCGAAACGAAACAAAAATTCGATTTTTAGCTGCCCAAGTTGATTTGGGCACTTTCTAAAATAGGTAATTTAAAAATATCAGAGGAAATCGAAATTACGCAAAAGACGCCAATACGGATGTAAATAGTCAAATTTGGGTTCGAGAAGTCAATATTTGGCAAGGATCTGAATTTCATTAAATCTGATAAAAAAGTAATTTTTTCAAAAATATTACATTTTTATTGGAAATCATCATTTTTAAATTTTCAAAAGTTTGCCAAAATTCAAGATATCGACTTGACCAGATTAAATTTTTGCTGCGAGGGTTTTCGGACCCGCTCTTTCCTAAAATCAAAGAATCGTTGCAATCCATTTTCTAATAGCATATTTTGGTGATGGATTTGCTCCGCAAATAGGTAATCATACGATTAACTATACATTTTTTGGAAAATCACTTTTTTATGAATCGATAACGAATTCTTCTTTTAAAAAAACGGTAGGTACCAGATTTTGTCTAAATAGTAGATAGCCTAGGTACGGTACATCTATTGCGGTTAAACGTGATCGAAATGCCTAATTGCCTGCGTAGGCGTAGGTAGTTTATTTGCACAGGCGTGAGGAATTAATCGCATAGGTATAGGAAATTATTTATAATTGTCTGTTGAACAAATAATATCTTACTGATGCTTTGGTTGTTAGGTATCCGATGACACAGATATTCCTTTTATTTTCGTCTTTGCCCACAGGTATAACTGTTGACGCCGTAAAGTAATCGCCCAAGTGGAATTTTTCCTCTTTGCTTGCATCCACATTGGTGCAAACAACGGGTGTTGTTATACCTTTCAAGTACTTGGAGAGCTCTTCAATTCCGTCGTCAAATTCGTGATGGCCCAAGGACTGAAAAGTGATGAATAGAATTAGTATACTTAGATAGTTGTAATTGACTAGCGAAATGAGATTTTCCCAATTGATATCTGCAAATTTACTAAAAGTGTACCTAAGTATATAATAGCACATATTACCTGTACGTAAAATGAAATCACCAGGGCATATTTTATGATTAAAAAAAGAATTGAATACTGTACAACTTCACACAAATGTGTGATTCCAAGAATTTTAGAAAAGTAAACCCAAACATGAAAGTCAAGAAAGGTTATTTTGGGGCTGAATATTGTCGGAAATGGCCACCTTACCTTCTGCAAAGATGTCTGAGCCAATGTTTTCCAAAGTTCTAAAAATAAAATTTTTCTGTAATTCAGGTCAAGGTTGGAAAGGATTTGAATCCATTTCCAGATTTGAGAAAACTGATTCGAATCCTCTATTTGAAACTCGATTCATATCAATGATTCGAATCTAAAAAACATTTCGGATTCGTGAAATGGATGATTCGAATTTTTTAGAAGGATTCGTCCGGATTTGGTTCGTTTTCGTTTTCGTTTCAGTTTGGGGGCTCCCCGGGCCCTCGTTTTTTGGAGATTCGTTAGAACAAAAAACGGGGGGGGGGGGGTATTTTTCATTCATATACATTAGGGTGGATCGCGAAAAAAAACATACCTCGGATTTGGACCAAATTTGGTGGAGTGGGTCTCCTAGATATGGAGACCTCCCAAAAAAATTTTGAGCCCCCCAGGTGCACGTGGGAGGGAGCAGGGGGTGGTCAAAGTGCACCTATTTTTGAAAAAATCGCTGTTTGTTGTGTTTTTCAGTCACTCAAAAGTCGTGCGAGAAGCCTTCGTAGCACTTAAAAGGTGCGATTTGAGTTTCTACATCTCCCTAAACCATCGCCATCCTCCTTCGATCAAAACTCAGACGGCTACCAGGGGGTCGAAAAGTTGCAGATCGCAAAATTCAAGTAACATTTCGAGCAAAAAATGACGAATTTTCAGGGAAGAAATGGCCAAATGAAAAAAACAATTCGAAATTCGCGTTCAGCAGGTCAAAATACCCTGATAAACACACTTTTCGCGATAATTTTACTTCAAGTCTGAAAATTCATTTTTTCATGATAAAATTCACTTTTTTTACTGCTTTTTCATTATGAAAAAATGAATTTTCAGACTTGAAGTAAAATTATCGCGAAAAGTGTGTTTATCGGGGTATTTTGACCTGCTGAACACGAATTTCGAATTGTTTTTTTCATTTGGCCATTTCTTCCCTGAAAATGCGCCATTTTTTGCTCGAAATGTTACTTGAATTTTGCGATCTGCAACTTTTCGACCCCCTGGTAGCCGTCTGAGTTTTGATAGAAGGAGGATGGCGATAGTTTAGGGAGATGTAGAAACTCAAATCGCACCTTTTAAGTGCTACGAAGGCTTCTCACACGACTTTTGAGTGACTAAAAAACACAAAAAACAGTGTTTTTTTCAAAAATAGGTGCACTTTGACCACCCCCTGCTCCCTCCCACGTGCACCTGGGGGACTCAAAATTTTTTTGGGAAGTCTCCATATCTAGGAGACCCACTCCACCAAATTTGGTCCAAATCCGAGGGTTTTTTTTCGCGATCCACCCTAATATAGGTATACTCATCGTTACTTTACAATTTTTTCAAGTCATACAAGCGGAGTGCCGCAATACTGATACTGTCACATTATAGAGGACCCCCACTCCCACCTCTGGAATAAATATCAGCTATACATAGATTTCGAGAAAAATAGAAATTTAAAACTCAAAGAAAACTCATACCTTTGAATTTTTTTCCTCGAAATCTATGCATAGAAAAATTCTGATATTTATATTGCAGAGGTGGGGTTGAGGTTCCTACATAAGGTAGCGGTATCAGTATTGTGGCACTCAGTCGACATTACTTAGCACAAATTAATAACCTTGGAAAAAACTCATATCTTCAATTTTGAATTTTTTTTCTCAAAACCTATGCATAGAAAAATTCTGAAATTTATTCCAGATGTGAGGTTGGGGTTGGGGGTCCTCTTTAATGTGGCGGTATCGGTTTTGTGGCACTCAGTTGTCATGACTCAGCAAAAATTGAAAAACTCAAAGAAAGCTCATACGTTTGAAAATTTTTTCTCGAAGTCTATGCATACAAAAATTCTGATATTAATTCCAGAGGTGGGGTTGAGGGTCCTCTATTAGGTGGTGGTATCGGTATTGTATTTGTGGCACTCAGCTGACATGACTTAGCAGAATTGAAAAATTGTAAAAAAATTTCTATCTTAAATTTTTTTTTTCTCCGAACCTATGCATAGAAAAATTCTCAATTTTTTCAGATGTGAGGTTGAGTGTCCTCTATGAGTTGGCAGCATCCGTATTGCGGCACTCTGCTTGAATGATTCGAAACAATTGTAAAGTAACGATGGGTGTATCGTATATGAATGAAAAATACCCCCTCTGTATGGGAAATTTTTTTAAAAGTTGTCAGAGTGATGGTTGGAGTTGCCCTTGAATATGGGATCACTGGGAATGAAGAATCACTTCATTTTTACTAGTTTGGACATATACTTGCACCGTGTAAATTCGCTTCACCATATCCGAAAACGAAGATCATCTTGCAAGCTAACTTCACCAACATTATCTAATACCTACTCGTTGTTAAACCACCATTCAAGTATGTAGGTAGTTTGCCTATGTGTGGTTTTTTCCACATCGAACCTTGAACGTATTCGACACAAGCATTCGTCTGGGTAAACAATAAATCCTTCGTACTTTACTGATTTATGTACCCCCTTTTTTTCACTCGCAAGGTCATAGAATTTTCAATGTTCCACCAACTGCGCGACCCGGGCGATTAATGTACCCTACATGCACGGTATGTACTATGTACATATATATGTAGGTAATAGGTATCTACAATCTGGCATACGCGACTGGCATGTCTTTCCTTGTCTTTATAAATACTTACATCGCATTAATGCCAGATTGATGATTCAGCACGTAAATAAGAAACAAGAAACACTTCAGTCCTTAGTCACAGCAGGTGCAAAACGTTGATCAGATTCGTTAAAGTTCACAAGTTGTTTCTATCAAGCGACGTAGTCGAGCCCCACACCGCCCGCCCTTTCCTTGCATTGATAACACTTAAAAACAATTTCGGTTGGGTACGTCTACGTATCGAATATTTTTTATTCTTGTAGGTATACCTACTACGTTTGTGAGCCTGATACAGAAACCATCCTTAAATATCAAAAATTAGTTTTTGAGTCAAGGTTCCCCCTTGATTCTATGTATGTAGGTACTTCTGAAAAGCCCAAAATCAGTTTTAAGTCAAAAGCCAATTTTTGACACCTAGAGAAGGTTTTTACATATCTAGGCTCACATATGTAATTAAAATTTTATTATGCAGATTTATGAACATATTCTTGCTGTTTCGTTATTTGCATCAACAGTCATTGCCAAAAAATCATTGATGGTTCTTCTATGCAGATTTAGGTTCGACATTATTTCTATACGGGTTGATAAATGTAGGTACCTATACCAACTTATGATAATCGTCAACTTATCTGTATAGAATCTTGATATTATGTACATAGAAAATGTTATAATTGATTGTCTTCACTAACGACATTATTCTAATGAGAGAATCGATAAAAATGTGTATAAAATATCAGAAGATTTTAGTGCTGGTCGTAGGTGTTTCCTTTGGAGAGGGATTTAGACTACACTCGGGATTTTTTATGTATGCCAATTTTTTTCATTTCCTTAATAGAAGAGCAGAATTTTGAAGATAGCAACAATGTCATAGTCCAAAAATGAAAAAAAAAAACGAAGTTTGTGCAATGAAAAGTCAAACTATGATTCGATTAATGAACGAGTTGGAATGTTCTAAATCTAAGAGCTATTTTATTGAAATGAAGACGGAAAAGACGTCCGAGCGAAGCGAGGAGGAAATTTTTTTGAAAAATTACATTTGAAAAGCGAAAAATGACTACTTTTTACAGTGTATCGGATATTATCGTTTTTTAGATGGGAGGGGGGACTCTCAAATCCTAAAATCCCTTCCTCAAATATGATTTGCTGTTGGCTGCACTCGTGTATAAAATTTTCAATTTTTTTCAAAATTTACTTTCAGTGGTTGAAAAAATTTTTGTTCACTTACTTTCTCGATAAAAAAAATCATTCCAGCTTAGTAAAAATTGCATACCTATTATTTAAATATTGCAATCTGCAACTTTTCAATCCCCTGGTAGCAGTCTGAGTTTTGATCGGAGAAAATGACGATTATGGCGATGGTTTTAGGGAGATGTAGAAACTCAAATTGCATCTTTTTAACGCTAATAAGGCTTTTCACACAAATTTGATTCACTAAAAAACACAAAAAACAGTGTTTTTTTCAAAATGAGGTGCAATTTGAGCATCTCCTGCTCCCTTCTCCTTGCCCCTAGGGGGCTCAAATTTTTTTGGGAGGTCTCCAACTCAAAGTAAACCACCACCAAAGTTGACCACAATCGAATATATGTTTTTTTTTTCGCTCCACCCTAAATTGTATATGACCGACGAAGCAGGGGTGACGACCGACGCGATGGGTGCAGAAGATACATTTGCTCTAGTCCCACATTTTTTGGAAAACTAGTAGTGCGAGAGCCGAACCTACCGAAAATGAGCCAAAACAATTAAAAACTAGGAGCTGTCCCAAAAGTTAGTGTATGACCCCCTATTTTGAAAACCACCAGTCTGCCGATCCGCAGCTGCTGCTTTTAAGCACAGCGAAAGCTCGAAAGTTCACAATTTTCACGAACTTTCGACTGAAAACATTGATGGTCGAAATTGGTGTCAAATAACAGGATTATTTGCGCTGAATCCGAATATGTAGGTCTGCCGGCCCCTAAGTGCTGCCAAAGTCCCGGCAGACTGGGTAAGAAGGGGAGAAAATTCGAAAAATTCACAGATTTTTGCATAAAGTCACAAAATTGAGTTGAAAGAGGTTTATAAATGGTTCTAAGCAGCAATATTCAAGAATAGGGATGACTTTTTAACTTCAAAATTTCACAAAATTTTCACATTCAGGGGGGTGGAGTGTAGGGGAGCATCAACAAATTCAGAATATGGACATGTGATACATCAAAATATACGTTTTCTAGATCATAGAACTCGATTATGAAAATATTTTTTTCATTGGGGTGAGGGGGCGGTACCCCTTCTCATGAAACATAGACAAATTAACAAATTTCCATTCAAGAACGTAATTAAACACGTTCATTATAATGAAATTGGAAAAAACATGGTTATGAGAATGTGGGCGACATGAGTTAGATGAAAAAATGAAAAACAAAATTTGAAAAAAATTACTTGGAATAAACATAAAAAAGAGAATGTTGCGACATTGGTAAAGTAAAAAAATTAGAAACGGACAAAATAATAAAAAAATTAAGGGATTCGCGAAATTTTGGATTTTTAAATGAAAATTTGTGAATTTGTCCATGTTTCATGAGAGGTACCACCCCCTCAACACCAATGAAAAAAATATTGTCATAATCGAGTTCTATGATCTAAAAACGTATATTTTGATGTATCACATGTCCATATTCTGAATTTGTTGATGCTCCCCTACGCTCCATCCCCTGAATGTGAAAATTTTATGAAATTTTGAAGTTGAAAAGTCATCCCTATTCTTGAATATTGCTTAGAACCATTTATAAACCTCTTTCCACTCACTCTTGTGACTTTTATGAGAATTTTACCAAAAATCTGTGAATTTTTCGAATTTTCTCCCCTTCTTACCCAGTCTGCCGGGGCTTAGGCAGCACTTAGGGCCGACAGGCCTACATATTCGGATTCAGCGCAAAAAATTCTGTATTTTGACACCAATTTCGACCATCAATGTTTTCAGTCGAAAGTTCATGAAAATTGTGAACTTTCGAGCTTTCACTGTGCTTAAAAGCAGCAGCTGCGGATCGGCAGACTGGTGGTTTTCAAAATAGGGGGTCATACACTAACTTTTGGGACAGGTCCCAGCTCTCAATTGTTTCGGCCGGTTATGGACCGTTTTCCCGAAGCCGAAATCCCGAACGGACATTTTCCCGAGTAAGATTTTTCACGAAAAAAATTTTCACGAATCCGTTTTCCCGAATACCGAAATCCCGAATCCTTTGTTTCCCGAATAAAAAAAATCAATGTACTAATTTTAGAAAACTACCGGTTTTTTCCAAAAACTACCGGTGGTTTTATTTTGTTGCAATAAATCAAAAAAGTAGTAAAAAATATGGTAATTTGTAAAAAAAAAAATCAATGAAAATCAAGTGCAATATAGTACAAATAAAAGAAAACACATTCAAAAAATCAGTTTTTTCAAGGTGTCATCAATTTTGACCAACTTATTGAAAAAAACTTTGGTTTACGAAATGTTATGCCATTTTTGGGTGGTTTTACTCCCTGAAAAACTAACGGTACAACTGCCGGTAGTTTTTCAATACTACCGAAAACCTCCGGAGGATGGAAAAAAACTACTGTTCCACCACTATGCAATAGGCATTCCATAGAAATAATGAAAAAAGGTGATTCGTGAAATTCTATATTCGGAATTTTTATATTCGGGAAATTCTTTATTCGGGATTTTTGCATTCGGGAAAAAGGTAATTCGAGAATTGTAATCGGGATTTCGGTATTCGGGAAAACGGATTCGTGAAAATTTTTTTCGTGAAAAATCTTATTCGGGAAAATGTCCGTTCGGGATTTCGGCTTCGGGAAAATGACTGTGAACCGTTTCGGCCCATTTTCGGTAGGTTCGGCTCTTGGACTATAATTTAGAATCCCTCAAAAAATTTAAAAACAACTTCAAAATTTGGCTTGGAATGTGTGCCTTATACACACTGCTGGAGTTCTTGGAGCATACGGAATCTGTTAATCCAGTCCCCCCCACCCCTTACAAATAAGTAGTTTTAATCTTTCCCATCCCTACAGGTCCCTAATATCAATGTTAACAGTGTATGTGTCCGGCACCATTTTCGGAAATTGCCGAACAGTTCCTGAAAATGGTTGAACTTTTTCGACAGCTCCCGAAAATGTTTACGAACCTTTACGAAATTTAAATTTTCGTCGACGTTCTGGTTCTGAAGTGAGCGTTGCCTCTCCCGTATGGGATTGGGGTCTTATAAAAAAAAAGAGGGCGTTGTCTAATTTTTATTTTTTCGGGATTTTTCACTTAGTATTCTGTAGGTACCACTGAAATAACCTTCAGATGAACATGTTGCCTATCTAGAAAATTGAAGGGGCAAAGGCTGTTTCCAAAAAAATACGAAATAAAAATCGTTTGACCATGGGAATAAATAATATGTACTTTGAAAACTGAACAAATTTTTTTCTCATGACTTTTAGCCCAACTTTAAACTTGAAGGGGCTACAAAAAAAATTGTTAAGAACAAATTCGAAAAAATTAACTAATCAAGGGAATGGACGGTACGTTGAAAATTTAAAAACTTTTGTTCTGAAAACTTTTTGCCTAACATCAAAAGTAAAGGGGCTACGGGTCATTCAAAATTGAGAAAATTTGAAAATATTTTGAACTCTATTTATTTTGAATGACCCGTACCCCTACATTTTTGATGTTAGGCAAAGAGTTTTCAGAACAAAATTTGTTCAGTTATCAACGTACTATCCATTCTCTTGATAAGTTCATTTTTTTAGAATTTTTTCTTAACAATTTTTTTTGTAGCCCCTTCAATTTTAAAGTTGGACAAAAAGTCACCAGAAAAAAATTGTTCAGTTTTCAACTTACCATCCATTCCTACTCTCGACAAAAAGTCACCAGAAAAAAATTGTTCAGTTTTCAACTTACTATCCATTCCCATGATTGGAATATTTTTATTTTGTGATTTTTTTGGAAACAACATTAGCCCCTTCAATTTTTAAGATTGTCACCATTTTCATCTAAAGTTTTTTTCAGTGGTACCCGGTTATATCCAAAAATTAATTATGGAAGACCATTCACCGAACACCCTGTACTTAATGTATATAACTTATCAATGATTTAAAAAAACTTTTGGTTTAAAGAAAAACTTGATTAGGTAGATAGGTAATTAAATAGAAGTTGTATATTGAACTGAGGATAGGTAATTTCAATTTTTAGATATGTAATTTTCATTGGGACCTCCTCAGTAGTACCCACCCACTTCACACGAATTTTAAATACCTAATAAGTAAGTATTCAACTCGCACTTGCCTTAAAAGCAGAAAGTTGAACAAACCTACATATGAAAAGATAAAATGAAATAATAAATTACCATTGCATTAAAACCGAGCTTATCGATCATTTTGATAAAAATTTCCGATTTGAACTTCGTATAATAAGGAGTATCCTGGAAATTGTCGCCGGCGTTAAGGAAGATGCTAGGAATATCTTTGCTGGTGGCTGCATCGCGAGCATCATCGGCTGCTTTCTTGATGCGAGCCCACCCTCCGAAGCATTTTTTATCAGTAACGTACTCCGCCGGACAAGGCGCAGCGTTCACGTCCATTTCTTCAAATCTCGAGTGTAGATCATTATTGTGCACTACTTGTAGATGATAAGTTTTTACACTCGTTTCGGTTACCCCTGCGATGCAGAGATGAGCCGTGAGTAATAACAAATATGCTACGAGCTGGATCTGATTCATTTTTGCTAAGTTTTTTTTTTTCGGTGGGAAACGACGCGTCGAGTGCGTCTAACAAATTAATTCAGGGATCAATCAGCTAAATATTTTTGAGGTCTCTGTAGTAATAATCGTATTCCACATAAAAACTAGTACGAATGTTCCTTCAACAAGAAAATAACTCGATGAAACTCACAACCAAAGAAATGTTTGGAATACTGGTGAATTTCTCACGGTATCATCATTTTATATTCGTTGCCAACTTGCTACTTACCAATTTGCCAGTATGTAATACGCGATGTCATTTTATTACAAACCAGACGTATCCTGCCCATTTTTGAGGTGGAACGGTTTGACGTAATTTTAGAGGGGTCATCATAGGCGTGATCAAATTTTAAGAGGGGAAAATCGAAATGTGTTTTTTTCCAAGATTTAAAAATCAACGCACATTTTATATGTACAAATAAAGACATCGAACGAAATTCTTCAGAACAATCGTGTTCGAAATTCGGAAATTGAAATTTTTTGAACATTTTAACAATTCATAAAAGGGAAAAAATTGAAATAAAATGTGTATATTAGCTCGAAAGCGTTGGCTTATGGGGGGGGGGCATGAAAATCCAAAATTTCCGAATGAAATGGAATTTTCCGCCAAATAAGTGATCACCTTTTTGGATGATTTTTGAACTCAGGCGTCAGGCCTAATTTCTTTGACTGCAAATATAATTTCATTGTCATTGGAAGGGAAGCTGTCTCTTCTGCCCTCCATTCAGTTCGATCCTGGCTCAATCGATTTCCTAATTGGTGAAAAATAGAAGCCTGCGCGATATCGTCAAGAAAAAACAGGGGTTTCTAACGCGGTCCGCACCGCAAAGCTCGGTAAGAAAACATTTATGGGCGGAATTTTTTCGGAGAAGGAGGGTGAGTATAATGCCGGGAAGGGGGGCTTAGCCCCGTTTACCATCTTCTGAATACGGCTTGCTACAAACCGTCTATAGTTCGACAGTTGTTTCAATAAGCTAAGGAAGTAATGTTGTAAAAATGAATACCACGTTAACACTGAAAAATTACGAAGGTTTTGCATACAGATGGTGACTTATTCGATGTCAAGTGCGAATTGATGATCCATATAGGAACCTTCATTTAAATACGATTTTATCAAATTTTCTCAACTTCAGAACATCAGAAGTATCTGTTTGGAAAATTGATCTATCTTTTTAGGCAAATGTGAATGAAATTCATCTGTACTATGTTTGGTTTTCCCATCAGTTTTGTTGAAATTTTGATATTTTCAGTGGTGGCATTCTGAATTTTTTTCTGATGTAGCAAAACCAAGATTTTTTTGGGGAAAAAGCCTAGAATTTTTTAAGGTAGAGCAAAAATTTCCAGGGTTCAGTAACCCAGTTAGAAAAAAGGTCGCCAATGTAATAAAAAAACTTATTGAAAAAACGCGTTCAAAGTTTTGCCTATTTTTAGTTGAAAAATTGCGGGATTTTTGAAACAAATAATCAATAAGTATATTCTTTAAATCTGAACTAGTGAAATTCAGCAAAATTCCATTTTTTTGAATCAGTAAAATGGATTTAACTGAAAATCAGTGATTTTTCATTGATCTTGTAGGTAATCAAAATTACTAATTTTTTTTACTAGGTAATTGGGAATCGGCTGAGAAATATTCGGTTTTTAATTGAAAGATCAGTGAAAAATCCTTAATTTTTAATGTATATAAATTATTTCACAAATTCAATTCAAAAATGCAGTTTTAACAAATTTGACTGATGCAAATTTAGATCCTAATAAAATTTTAGTTTTAGGATTAATTCAATTTATTAGGGATTTTATTAAATTATTATTTAAAGAAAATATTTTTCTTTTGATCAAATATTTTGTTAATAGAAATTAGTAATGATTAATAAAAAAAAAAGTATTTCAATTATAATTCATAATATAAATTTCATAATATAAATCAATAATTAAAAGAAGTTATATTTTTATTCAATAAATTAATCATTCGGACCGAATAGATAAGATCCCATTTAATGGTATTCCATTGGATTTGCTCATATTTTATGTTTATAAGCACTAGAGAGGGTTTTCAAAAAAAAAAAAATCATTTGGTAATTTTAACGGACTGAAGACTGACACTTTTCGAACCCCTATTTTGATGAGTAAACGTGATCAAATTTTGAAAACAAATACCTACTTACTTACTTACTTACATGAATGGATTCGCGAGACGATTCCATTTTATGGGAGCCAGTAATTTGATTTAAGCCGCACACAAACAGATAGAAAATAATAAATGTTACCTACAATAAATAATAAATTTTAATAAAATATAAACCATTAACAAAAATACTCTAATTACAATAAAATTTATTAATCTAAGTAAGTATAAGTATATCATAAATTTTATTTCTATGTAAGTAATAAATTGACCAATCATCATCTAACAAAATGATTCAATAACTTTTTTTCAAATCCGTGATAGTTATCGGGCATTTGAAAAAAAAAAACATTATTGAATAAAGAGCATAGCTAGGATCATTGATATGAATCGTGTATCACATAGTGGATTTGAAACATTTTTTTGAATCCGGAAATGGATTCGAATCCTTTCCAACCTTGACCTGAATTACTCCACAGAAAAATTTCCACTTTAGAACTTTGGAACTTTGGAATTAGTCCTCTTAAAATGAATTTTCGTAAATTGATATCAGAGAAATTAAATTTTTCTGATAATTCAAGCAGGTAACTCAATTTTAAACACCAAAAATTCATAAAATTGAAATTGTAAAATTTTTATAAAATAATGGAATTTTAAACAACTTGTTTCAGTTCTGAAAAATTCTTAGAAAATTGTCCACGTTTTAAAAAATGCATCAATTTCCAGAATTTTTTGGAAGGCATTGGTTCAGACATCTTTGCAGGAATAAGGGGACCATTTCCGATAATAATATTCAGCTAGGGAACCTCATGAAGTGTCCCTCGGGGATTTTGATGAAACATGGTCTCAGTGGTAGCCCTTTCAGTGGTAGCCCTTGGCCCAAGTACCACACCACCAAAATTTTAGCTGCCAGTTTTGAGTGTAGCCCTCACAGTGAAAAATCAAAATTTTGAATTTTACCATGTATTTTAAATGGGCGAAATTTTTTTTTCCATAAAACCATAAACTATCATGGTAAACAGGTAGAACATGTTGAGAGGAGTAAAACATGTTATGTTCACATATTGCATAACTCAAATGTAGAAGGGGCTACTCTTAATCAAAGATCTTATTTTCAATAATTTTTCAAAATTAAATTTTCAAAAAATTAAATATGTTACAAAAAAAATGTACTCCTGGCATCTTCAAGTCGGAAAGAACAAAACCAGTTATGCGGACTTGTTGCCTAACGCTAATACTGAAGGGGTAGTAGGTCGTAATAACTTCGAATTTTGCACCACTACCTAATTTAATTTCTATAAAATTTCCAAAAAAATACTGAATGTTGTCAAAATACAAAAACCGCCTTGTTTAAATAGTTGACGTTAAACTTTCTCTGATTTTTATCCTTTGTGAAATATTTTTAAAATGCTTAGCATTTTCTAAACGTGGAGATCGTTGTAAACAAAAAACAATAATTTATAATTTTTACTTTGAAAAATATTTAATTTTTTGAAAATTTAATTTTGAAAAATTATTGAAAATAAGATCTTTGATTAAGAGTAGCCCCTTCCACATTCGAGTTATGCAATATGTGAACATAACATTTTGTACTCCTCTCAACATGTTCTACCTGTTTACCATGATAGTTTATGGTTTTATGGAAAAAAATTTCGCCCATTTAAAATACATGGTAAAATTCAAAATTTTTATTTTTCACTGTGAGGGCTAAACTCAAAACTGGCAGCTAAAATTTTGGTGATGTGGTACTTGGGCCAAGGGCTACCACTAAGACCATGTTTCATCAAAATCCCCGAGGGACACTTCATGAGGTTCCCTACCTTTGTTAACTTTCATGTTTGGGTTTGTTTTCTAAAATTCTTGGAATCACATCCCTTGTGTGAAGCTGTTAGAAATACCTACTGCTGTTTTTTCTCAAATGAATTTCAAAATTTTTAATTCGAGTTCACTTTTTAATCATGAAAATGATGGGGATTTTATTTTTTATATACCTACCTATGTTAGGTATTTTATACACTTTTAGTAAATTTGCAGATATTAGCTGGGAAAATCTATTTTCTTACTCAATTACGACTATCTAAGTACCATACTAATTTTACCCATCACTTTTTAGTCCCTAGGTCATCACGTTTTTGACGGCAAATTGAAATTAGTAGAGGAAATGAAGAAAAAAATAATAAATCAATTTTTGGCTGCCATTCGCCGTAAAATTCCCTGTAGATAAGACCAAGCCAAATTTTTTTTTGTATTTTTCGACCCCCCCCCCCCCCAAGAAAACTTTAATCAGAAAATTATTTTTTCCTTCATTAATTACTTACATGAAAGCAACCAAAATTTGGGAATCGGAACCCAGACACAAAAATCGTGTCAACCTGTGTAATTATACCCATAGCCGAAGGCGAGATGAAAAGGAAATGAATATCTGTATCATCAAAATTTCACCCTCGTTTCGCTCGAGCCGTATTTTAATCATTGCTTTTCTTGAATAAATATACAGGATGTTTCAAAGTTGACCGCGCTCCTTCCAACCAGTGAATGGGCCATTCATCCTGAGTCTAAGTATGTATGTTTGCCTAACCTTCAAACTGCAGGGGCTGAGTTATGCTCTTTGAAAAAAAAAATTGAATTTTGATCCTCACTTTCTACCGAGCGTTACTCGACAACCAAGATGTAGAAAGTTGTGCTTTGCGGCAACGGATAGCCCACTTTTTCTAGAATTTTTCTATGTGGTTGATAATTTTTGTAGGTGAACTAGGGTGGGTGTACCTACCGCATCAAATATTCGAAAAAAACGTGTACAAAGTTGACGATTTTTTCTATTTTTGTAAATAACTAAAAAAGTTGTCCTCTATTGGGTGAATTATTGTTAATGTTTCTGGAAGAAAAAACTGTGATCTTTCCAATGGAGCAAACCCCACTCCTCTATCTTGCTTGAATCAAAAGTTATGAGCGTTTAATTTTGTAAAAAATACAAAAAACCCTCACTTTTTTGATTTTTCAAATTTCAAAAATTCCTATCTTCGTAGCTAAATGTGACCGGGATATGGGGTTTGCAGCATTGAATTGACCAAGTATTACATTACACAACATAGGAATGATATACTTCAATTTTACAAATAAAAATTTTTTATAAAAATTTGTTCAAATTTTTTTGACAAATTTTTTTGTGAAGGGCTTGAAGATATTTTTTCAATTTTATGTAGTGCAATACTTGGTTAATTCAATGCTGCAAACCCCATATCCCGGTCTCATTTAGTTACGAAGATAGAAATTTATGAAATACGTATGAAAAATCAAAAAAGTGAGGTTTTTCTTGTATTTTTCATAAAATTAAACGCTCATAACTTTTGATTGAAGCAAGATAGAGGAGTGGGATTTGCTACATTGGAAAGATCACAGTTTTTTCTTCTAGCAACATTAATAATAATTTACCCAATAGAGGACAACTTTTTTAGTTATTTACATAAATAGAAAAAATCGTCTACTTTTTTACACGTTTTTTTCGAATATTTGATGCGGTAGGTACACCCACCCTAGTTCACCTGCAAAAATTATCAACCGCATAGAAAAATTCTAGAGAAAGTGGGCTATCCGTTGCCACAAAGCGCAACTTTCTACCTATTTTGGTTGCCGAGTAACGCTCGATAGAAAATGCGTAACGAAATTCAAAAAAAAAAATTCGAACAGCATAACTCAGCCCCTGCAGTTTGAAGGTTAGACAAACATACATACTTGGACTCAGGATGAGTGGCCCAATCACTGGTTGGAACTTGGAAGGAGCGCGGTCAACTTTGAAACACCCTGTACATATAACTCTTTACATCTGAATCAGTCTTTGATGAAATTCTGCCTTCGAGAATCAGTGAATTGATTTTCATTGAAAATGAATGATTTTTCACTGATCTTTCAGTCAAAAATCAATAATTTCGTCCGAAGGATCATGAAAAATCACTGATTTTCTGTTAAATTCATTTCACCGATTCAAACAGATGAATTTTACTAATTCAGATTTAAGAAGTGTACCTATTGATTGTTTGCTCTAAAAAATTCCACAATTTTTCAATTTTGCTTTGATCAAATCTGTTTATACGTATTATCAGCCTACTGAAAACACCCTGACTAGCGCCACTGAAATAGTAGGTTACTCAATTATTTCATTGAACTTTTACCACCGTCCCCCCCATTTGGCGGAAGCTTTATGTAGGACATGCTCAATCCTCCCGGAATATTCGCCGATTGGGATTACATAGAGAGAAGGAAAGTTATCGCTCCTTATCTGGACAACCAAATAATTATCAAGAATTTCGAATTAGATGTCCCTAAGCCAGCTGATGAAGCTGTACCTATGGAAGTAGGGGAAAATAAGGATGAATCTGTTCCTATGGATGATTCTATGTATTTCTACTTATGAAACTTCACGTTTCTATCTTGTTGCATCACCTATGGAAACAACATCCGATGACAACCCCTGTGTAATGGGGGCCCAAAAAAATTTAACTGACCTATAAAAATTTCTTTGTTTTTTGTTGTTTTTTTTTTTGTTATCTGAAATGTGTTGTCAAATTTTCAAATAAGTCTTAGGTAATTTTTCGATTCTCGAATCTGATTTTTTTAAATATATACGAGTACCTAACTACCTATAATAGTTTTTGCTTCGTTAGGGTGATGAAAACTAATCATGTTCTCATTTAAATGAAATAGGTAAGTATGCTTTTATTTCGTAAGATTCCGAAAAGAACCGATTTTGGAATTTTCCTCAACCCATACACAACTAAAATAATAATTTTTAAATGTAAAACAATTCAAACCAAACCTATGAGTGTATACAATCATAGGTTTGGTTTGAATACCTCGTGTGACGTGTATCTTGCTAAGCCAATTTTTTTGTTTGAGAGAGCCCCACACCATGGCTTTTTAGTTCTAAGAGGCCCTCGCAGGCTCCTACGACCCCAAAAAAAGTCCCCATTTTCTCCTTCGCTACACAGGCCTAGACAAACTAGTACGTATTTATATATTTACTTTATTTTATTACATAACCTATTATATCAGATATTATAACTCGTATATTTATATGTATCTATGTTAAAGTCAAGTGAGAATAAAGGATTGGCAAAATTTTTTGTTTCAAGATTAAGCACTTACTCTACATATGATTTTGCGTAAAAAATCGCAGAATTTTTCGAAATTAAAAATCTTTTGAAAACGTTATCTGGTAACCTTGACAGACATTTGTCACCGACTACGAAAACAACGCTTTGAAAAGAATTTGAGACAACTCTACCCATTCCTTCAAACAAACCATTTATCGTTTTTTAAACAATGCTGTTGAAACGTCGCGTCGGTCGGATAACCTTGAAAACTGATTTCTAGCACGAAATTTCAGTTGAAATGAAGTTTTTATATTACTTTGATAATTTTTTTCAAATTAATTAAAATATAAAAAAAAGTAATTTTGGGATTCTATACTTATATTTTTTTTTAAATATAAAAATTTTTTGTAAATATTTTGTAGATGAGCATTTAGGTAAAAATACGAAAAACACACAAAATGACCAAATTATATGCTCATTTATGAATTAATTTTATCAATACGAAAAAAACAACGTTTTTGAAAAAATGAAAAGAGAGATACTTGATTGAAAATTTTCTACCACATCGGTTTTGTTTCAAGGTCGAGTGGTTCTGAAAATAATTTCAATTTGCGGTAAACCTCATGCAGGAAATTAAAAGAAGGCAGAGTACTTAATTTTGATTCGATATTATAATCAAGGAAAAGCCAAGTATCGATGGAAATTAGAGAATGCAATTTTTTCTTGTTTCGTCAATTTTCATAAGGAAATCAGTGACATCGGCCTGAATTTACAGTTGTAAGGTACTTGAACCTATATTTTCGATTTATAATTTTTTTTTAGTGATTGATTATAAGAACAAAATAATTAGTGAAAAAAGCTTACGATTTTACTACGGTATATTGTGTTTTTAAATTGGAAGTGCAAGTGAAATTAACTCGCTGAATCCAGCGTTAATTTCCATTTAAGCATTTGCAGCGAATTACAAATATCAAATTTGAAGAAACTGAATTTAAAAAATAATTTTATAAATTCACGAAAAAATAATTCATAAGAATCAAAAACAAAACAAAATATTGTAAAATTTTGAGACACAGAGTGTTTTACAGTTTCAATTTTAATAAAGGAGAAAAACTATTTTTGTGAGTAAAGTTTATTCTCGAGAACAAAAAATTAGCTAAATGAGGTGTTTGAGTGACTGATTTGAGTTTAGTAAAAATCAAATTTCATTTTTCTGGCAGACGGCATAAGAAATTGTATTTCAATTTCAGTTCAATGGGTTGGAGTTGGAGAAGTATAGAAACAAAAATTAACGCAGATTTTCCTTTAAGGTAAAAACCTTAGATCATGGTATGGATATGTTCAAATGTATGTACTTACTTTAGAGATGAGGCAATTGAGATAAAAATTCATAACTTCTTATTAAAATATCATTTTACCTAAATTTTTTTTCATTTTTTTCTTTTATTTTGTCAACTTTTTTCATTTTTTCCCCTTATTTTTTCATTTTTTCCTATTTTTAACAAGTCTAGCATAATGTCATTATGTCTTGATCTAAAATCCATTTTTTTAAAAAGTTGTTTCAAGTCTAACATTATGTCATTATGTCCAGATCTAAAATTTAATTTCATTTCCCAAGTTTTTTCAAGTCCAACATAATGTCAGAAAAAGTATATTAAAATGTTGGAAAAAAAATAGAAAATAATGCATTTTATATTCTGGGTAATAAAAAGTTATGAAGTATGATAGGTAGGATTTATTTTAAGAAAAAAAAAATGTTTTGAAAAATGAGAAAAAGCTAAAAAATTTGTGAAACGTTTTTAGATGAAGACATGATATTATGTCAGACTTGGAAAAAAAATTGATCAAATTTTTTTCCAATTTTTTTCAAGTCTGACATGATGTTATTATGTGTTGATCCAAAAACATGGAGCGTTACAGTACTTCCCGTTACGTTACGTTCCATAACGCTTTTCAATTTTTACCCTCCCCCCGCCCTCAGACATATCATGTCAAAATCGCAAATTTTTATGGGTCGGGTGACCGTGGTCCTAAGTAGGTGTCACTTTCTTGAAAGTGGCAAAAACCTGTGATTTTTACAAAAGTGGCATCGCATTGAAGATCCCTAGCTCAGTTCTCAGTTCACAGTTGTTCTTGCTTGGGTTGAGAGCTGAACTACCTACATATACCTACCTCACCTATTTTCGTTAATATCAGAGTTTTTTTCCCCATTTCACTTTAATGATGATTGCTAGAATGGACAAAGGTGGGGGACTGGGGGTGCAAAATATGCAGAATTTAATTTTTTCTGAAAGACGGATTGAGAGCTAAGTCAAAAGGTCCAATGACTCATCAAAAAACTCGGAAAATACCACTTGAAACAGATTAATTTTCGAAAAAATCAATTATGTATGTTCCAAATCAGTGCCGATAACTTTTTCCAAAAAATTGAATTTTTAAAATCAGAAAATAGTGGCACTCTTTTCCCAGTTCCTTCTCCTCCTACGAATTGAAACTGAGCCGATGATTTTTTATTGTTTTCAAATTTTTATACTGTAATTCGGTTTCTCAGATGAGCCTCAAGAAGGTGCCCCAGATTGATTCGTAGAATCGAATCCACAAATCCGCTTACCGCTGGAAGTATTGTTTTTCCTTGTTCAATTATTACTTGCCAAAAATACCTAGGTAAATGTGAAAAGATCCAGAGGTGGCAACCTTTGTATAACATATGTAGCAAGGTGCTACACCCAACTGCTCGCTGCACCCGAAAAATACTTTTATTTCACATTTTTTTGATAGGTATCTCGTATCTCCAATTTTTTGAAACCGGTAGTTTCTTTGATGATTTTTTTCCAAATCGATAACCGGTTATCAAAAAGTGGAGATATCAAAAAAAGTGTGAAATAAAAGTTGTAGAGAATTAAAAACTGAACATTTTACGTTCTGTAATTTTTTTTTCATCAAGCAATGGAGAAGAGTTATGGCTTACAAAACAAAAAATTATACTTAAACCTTTTGTACGATAACTTCTTTTCATTGCAATAAGATGGAAAAAAGTTATAGAACAAAAAATGTTTGTTTTTTTAAAGAGCAAAAAAACGAAAAAAAATCCCGACATATGGTTTGGTATCGCTGGCTGTGTCACTTAAAATTTTTTATATAGGTACCTATTCATTGATTTGAAAAAAATGATCAGAGTAATATAAAATTTTCGTTTCAACTAAAATTCCGAGCAAGAAATCAGTTTTCAAGGTAATTCAACGTTTCAACAGCAATGTTTGAAAAACAATGAGTGATTTGTTTGAAGGAATGGGTAGAGTTGTCTCAAATTCATTTCAAGCATTGTGTACGTTTGTAGTTGGTGACACATGTCTGTCACAGTTACCAGATGGAGGTTTCAAAACAATATTAATTTCAAAAAATTATAGTTTTTTAGGTAGGTACGTAAAATAATTTCCGAAATCTTTGAAATTGCAAAAAAAAAATTCATAAACCCTAAAACTTTTTTGCCTGATTTTTCAATTTGATGAAAAAAACACTGCAAAATAATTGTTAAAATGAAAAATCTGCCTACACTATCTTCATTTTTTTAATTGACAAAAAGGATGAAATTTTGAGTTATGGGTTATTTGAGACATTGAAGGACAGGTAGATAGTAGATACCTACTTAAATTGAAGCTCCTGACATATATAAGTTGGAAATTTTCTTCATTCGGGGGTTAAAAAATCGCGTTGATAGGTGAAAATTGAAATTTTTTACTTATACCTGTTTTTCTCAAGGTCAAGTGGTTCTGAAAATTTTTCAATCTGCGGAGAAACTCGCAGGACATTACATACTTATACCTAGGTAAGTAAGTTGGAATCGATCCCATTTCCTGTCAAAGATTTTAATTTTCGGGAGTTGGAAGTTATGCAATGAAGATTTCAAAATTTCATCCATCAGATTAAAAGAGTTCGAACATTGAATCCATTTTATCAGGTATCTACCATTAAAAAAACGTTAGATTAACAAGTTGCATACCTTGAAAATTGAAGGGGCAAATTATGTTTTTTAAAAAATCACGTAAATTTTTTTTCAACCATGAGAATAGATACTTAGTAGGTTCTTTGAAAACTGAATAAATTTTCATTGCATGACTTTTTGCATAACTTGAAAATTGAAGGGGCTACAAAAATTCTGTTCGAAAAAAGTTCTAAAAAAATAAACTATAATCAAGAGAATGGATAGTATTTTGAAAAATGAAAAATTTTGGTTTTATAGGCTTTTTGCCTAACATGAGAAATGAAGGGGCCAAGGCCAAGGGTCATCCAAAATTGAGAAAATTAGAAAAAAAATTGAAGCCCACTTTTTTGGAATGACCCGTAGCCTCTTCATTTTTAATGTTAGGCAAAAGTCTATAGAACAAAATTTGTTCATTTTCCAACATATTATCCATTCTTTTGATTAAATTATTTTTTTAGAACTCTTTTCGAACAAAATTTTTTATAACCCTTCAATTTTCAAGTTATGCAAAAAGTCATGTAATGAAAATTTATTCAGTTTTCAAAGTACTATCCATTCCCATGGTTGAAAAAAAAATTCACGTGATTTTAAAAAAAAACATAATTTGTCCCTTCAATTTTCAAGATATGCAACTTGTTCATCTAACTTTTTTTTTAGTGGTACCCGGTTATATCCAAAAATGAAGTATGGCAGACCACTTACCGGACACCCTGTATAGGTAATAATGCTTAACTGCTTTCTGCTTGAATAGAAGTATTACAAATAAGCTTTAGATGAACATGTTGTCCACCTTGAAAATTGAAGGAGCGAGTGCTTTTTCAAAAAAAAAAAAAACAGATAAGGACATAATATTTCGAATTTTCAATCATGGAAATGGGTAGAATTTCAAAACCTGAACAAGTTTTCATCTCATCAATTTTTTCCTAATTTTAAAATTGAAGAAGCTGCTTGATTGTTGATATTTTGATATATCTCAGGAATTGGAGGGGGGGGAGGGCAAATTTAAAAAGTGTAACGTTTTTGTGTAACGTAACATTTTTTGATGAAAACATGACATCATATTTTAGTCTTGGAAAAAGAGGAATATTTAAAAAACTAAAAAAAAAAAACTAAAAAAGTATTTAAAAATGCTAAAAAGAATAACGAAAATGAAAAAAATAGTGCATTGATATTTTAATAAAAAGTTATGATGTATGAATGTTATGAGAAAAAATATAGTATTTTTAAAAATAAGAAAAAAAAAATGAAAAAAAATTTTAAAATGTTGCAAAAATAAGAATAGAATTTAACAAATATTTAGGTGGATTGACATTTTAATAAAAATTTATGAAGTTTTGTTTCTATTACCTCATCTCTAAAGTAAGTACCTATACATTTGAACATATCCTTGGTGTAAGGTTTTTACCCTAAAGAAGTGCGTTAATTTATAAGAAATCATTTCTTTTTTTTTTAATTTGAAGATTTGAGAAATCATTTTTTAAATATAAAATCCTTCAGTTATTTTGATCGACTTTTTCCAACAATTTTTCTGATTTCTTCTTAGAAATTTTACAATTTTTTGGAAAAATGGCAGTTTTCTGAAAATGATTATCATTTGTAATGAAGATCATCAATTATGGTAGAATATTGTTTTAAAAAAATCTAAAAAAAGATTTATCAAATAAATTAACCAGTCGTAATTTGAAACCCGTGTGAATTTTACACCGAAGTTTTTTTGCCCGACATTAAAATTAAAAGAGCTACGAATCATTCAAAAAAAAATGATTTTCTCAACTTTAAATTACCTGTGGCACTTCCATCATTTTTGATGTTGGAAAAAAATCTTCGGAATTCATTTCTTTGATCTGTTTTTTTTTTTTTAGATTTTTTCAAATAATTTTTTTTGCAACTTTTTAAATTTTAAAGGTTGGCAAAGTCATAAGATGAAAATTTGTTCAGTTTTCAAAATACTGTCCATTTCCATGACTAAAAAATCTTTTATTTGACTTTTTCGAAACAACATTTGTCCCTTTCAATTTTATAGATAGGGAACATGTTTATCTACAATTTTTTTCAAAGGTACTCGAACTCCCTGGAGACCTAGTGGAACGTTTTTCATCGTTGCCTACGATGAAAAGATAAGTAGAAGGAAAAAAATTATATTCGTCGAAATGTAAAACATAATTAATTCTTACAATATACTACAAATACATATAAAAATTGATATAATTCACCGAATAAGTTCACATTTACAAAATCATGTTTAATATAAACACGAGGAAGAGTTAAAAAATTCTGCGTAAAAAATCAACAACATTTAAAAGTTGGCAATTGGTAACGCGATTTTTATACATATTAATACATCGTTCTAGCGAGGCTATTTCGAAATTAAATTTAGAAAAAAAATTAAAAATTGCATTAAAATTCATCACAAAAAATAATACAGATTGAATCTGTCGTTGCACAAAAAAATAAAATCCTGCTTGGGAATAATACGTAGATATAATGGAATGCATTTCTGCCAAGTAGTGTTTACACTTTTTCAAATTTTTTCGCACATTCAAGCTAAAATACATGAACGACCTACATCTCGGCACCGCACCGCGGTAACATACCGATGGATTTATTTCATACACGAGGAGGACGTATTGGCATAAATTTTAATGACATGATTAAATCATTCGTTAGTGTTACAATTCAACCATCATTATTCTTCGTTTTCCAACTTCGCCTGGTTCAACGTATCGGGTAATTTCTTATTCAGGGTTTCAGGGAAGGATGTCGATAATCCTCCGGCTATCACAGCGATTACACCGAACAACAATACGGGGGCGTGTTTTCCAAACATGTCGCGCTGAAATGATAAAAAAAATGAGCTAATCGAGAAAATTTTTTAAATTGAAATTAATTTAAGAAATTTACCAGTAGAATGGTCTGAGGAGCGATCATTGACCCGATGCGACCAAACATCGATGCCAAACCACACAGCGATAGACGTAATTCCGTTGGGAACATTTCCGCCGAGTAAATATAAATAATATTGAATGATGTTGTGATTAGAAATTTGCTAAGTAAGAAGAGTACTATTTGCATAACTTGCATGTCTGCGGAATGATAAAAGAAAAACATGAATAAAAATTCGATTATCTTGCGTGGAATTTAATCAAAATAGGTATACGAACCAGCAGGTATAAATTCGCAAATAATACAGGTCACACCGCTGAAGAAAAACGCAGCGCTGAGTGAAACACGACGTTCGACTTTTTCCATAATAAAACCAGATAAAATAAAGGCCGGTACTTCGACGGCATTGGTTAAAATAAAATTAAGATATTTGTCGCCAGCCAGGGCGATTGAATTGATTGATAGTCCATAGTATACCAAGGTACCAGTGAACCTGAAAATTTAAAAGGAGAATTTGTATAAGTAACATCGAAGTTGAATAATATTGTAAAATGTTTTGACACAAACCATGAAAACGAACAATTGAATAGCCTTAGTAATAATTGTTTTGATTTAAAAGCGGTGAAAATTGGTTTCCAAAATGGTTCGCTAGGTTCCTCCTAAAGAAATAGGAAAAAAATTAAAATTAAAAAATAAATCGTAGAATTATTTGAAATTTTGTACTCGGCGAGTAATACTAACATCGTCAATTTTTTTACTATAAATCATTTGATCTTCGTGGTCTTCTAGAACTCTGTCGGGTAATTTAATGTTGTTCGAATCTGATATTTTTTTCAAAATTTCAAAAACTTTGTCGTGACGTCCGTTCGTCTGCAGCCAACGAACCGATTCGGGGATCAGCCTGAAAAATAAATAAGCACATTGAAACATTCATTTTGGATTATTTCATGGCAATTCAACCATTTTTCGAATTTGGATCTTCAGATTTCAATAATTTTTTTTACCAGATTCTCTTGTCACAAAGATATAAAAACCACCTTTATTTTGGTTCCAGCCCTCTTGGAGATTTCGGAATGGAGTTTCGTTGTTTTTTCGATCCTGTGATTTTTCATAAAAATTCTAAATTTCGACGACTCGTTTCACAAAACTGGTGATAGAGCTACTTGTCTTATGCAATTCGAAAGAGGATTGAAAAAAAATTCACATGGGTGGTGTAACAGATTTTTTTCTCAAAGATCACTACTTTTTACAAAATTTTCAGAATCTTCCTCACCGACCAACAAATCTGATTCAAACTCAGCTCTGAAAATTTTTGGACTCCTTTCCTTTGCATAGGCACTTGGGAATTTGAATTACAGGAAAAAAAATAAATAAAAAAAGAACGGTTTTATTTTAAAGGGAAATTGAAAAAAAATTTGAAAAATGAAACAAATTATGTGAGGGTGTCTGCTAAATTATGAGAATAGATGATGAAAATTAGGACTTTTTAAACTGAAAATTTTAAAATTTTCTCACAATTTATTGATTTACGTTCTTTAAAAAAAATCAGGTGTTTCAAACTGATATAAATTACAAGCAAGTCCCTGCCAATTGTCCGACTTGGCCAACCATAAAAAAATAGGAAGTTGAAGAGGGTGTTTTTTCGTATTATAGTTTCGAAAAATGGCAATTCATTTGTCAAATTATTTGCAGGGAATGCAAGTCAGCCGAAAAATTGACTCCTGATTCCGACTTTACTCCCGGAGTCAATGTGGAAAGTTGTCTTCTGACTTCAATTCGACTTCGGGGTCAAACTCACACCTTAAATCCTGACTCCGGGTTCACTCCGAGGCAATTGCGGATTTGGAGTCGACTCTTATTCTCTGAATTATTGAGTACAAGCCAAGCGAAGGCGAACATTTTTTCCAAAGAAATACCTTCAAAAGCTGAAATTCTATCATTTTTTTCACTTTTTCATTTATCAGACAGAGAAATTTATCGTCACTAATTTTTAGTCAGAATTACCAGAAAATCACCTGTACTTTCATTACTTTCACTTCTTATTTCACACTCTGACTCAGAATCGTTAATAAAAAATTTTCGAAGTTCAAAGTTGACCTTTTTATCAAAAAATTCCATTTTCACCGATACACGTTTCAATGATTTAATTTGAAAGAAAAGCTTCAAAAAATTTTGTGAATAGGTTGGTAATTTTCGTAATGGGATCTTGACCCTCCAAGCGGGGGAGGAGGCACAGGCGCTCCAAAATTTTGAGTAAAATTTTTTTTTGAAATGAAAATTCCATGTGCCAAATTGTTTATTTTTTTGGGGTCTCTGAGTTTAAATATGGACTACTTTTTTGGTACGATCCCATCTAGACCTTTTCTCCCTTAAACTTGCTTCATATTTTTCTTTTGAAATTTTCGGTATACTTGAGGAGGAAAAAGCCTTAGTGGGGTGGTACCCATAGGCGCATCCAGAAATTGTGTAAGGGAGGGGCTCAGATTTTAAGAAAAATGGAGGGGGGGTCAAAATTGAATGAAAAGATGAAGTAACCTGTTATTTTAGTGGGGCTGGAGTAGTTGGGGTATTTTCAGTGGACAAATAATATATACCTACAGATTTGAACGAAGAAAAATTGAAAAACAACGAGATTTAATGATTTTTTATAGTCAAAATTACTGTTTTTTCCTGATAAATGGGACATTGACTGAGAAATTAGTCATTTTTGGCCGAAAAATCCGTGAAAAATCACTAATTTTCAATGAAACTGATTTTACTGACTAAAAAATACTGATTTTTTGCAAAATCAACTGATTCAAATTTAAAGATTGGTATGTTTATTTAAAAAATGGTTACTAAAATACTGCCCGAGCGAAACAAGGGCAAATTTTTTAAAAATCATACTCTTCTTTTTCATTTTTATGATAAAAAATCTCCCTGTTAAGCTTAAGAAGGGGACTCCCCCCCCCCGGTGTGCCCCTGGGTAACAAAAAAAAAAAAGGAGTTCACATTCAATATTAGCGACCCAAAAAACATGAACGATATTTTATGAATACCTATTCAAATTAGTGGAGAGGTGGTAGAGGGTGGGAACCAAAAAATAATTCGATTTTTGAGCTTAGCCTCCTTGAAAAAATTACAACTGAGGTGTCATTCTAGTTTTATCGTTTTTTCAATCGTTGGACCTTTAAACCCTTGTGGAAGAGAACTTAAAGGCGTAAAATCCAAAACCCAAGATCTAACTCAACGATCCATAAACTATTAGAAACGATTTGCAAAACGTAATTTTCAAAATTTTCGAATTTTTTCCAATTTTTTTTTTTGGGAGGGGGGAGGGGGCACTGTGCTTTTATAAAAAGTCAAGAACCCATCACTAAAATTACCATGTTCAAATACTATTTTGACTACCTATTCATAGATTTTTAAATTACATCCCTGAACTTTGGTGTCACTGAAAATTGATCTTTTCGCTGGAAAGCTCAAGTTCGAACTTCGAAAATTTGTTATTAAAAATCCCGAGTCTTATTTCAACCCTCTGTCCAATGCTTAAGCCAAATTGCTCGAAGTATCGCCATTTTACTCAGAAAAACCAACAAGGCCCCCTTTTGGAGCCCCAAGAAAATCTGAAATCAAAACAACGGTTGTTTTCCAACTTCCGGGATAGAACAACTTCGTAAAAAAAAATTGGCGAAATCTGAAGACCCAAGTTGAAGAAGTGGTTAAATCAACAAGGAATGACTCTTTCATATTTAGAATTTCATCCCGAAAAATGATCCTCTTACCAGTAATATAAAACGAATAATAACGCTGGAGTATAACAAGCTATCAATAGCTGCCTCCAGTTTTGCAAATACCAAGCCAGCAGGCCCATGATAACGGCACCGATCGGATAAAACGTTCCTATAATGGTGGCAGCGATCGGTCTCATTCTTGGATTCACTAATTCGATACCTGAAATGAGAACAGGTTTCAAAGTTAAGATCAAGGTGATTGAAAATTTCGTACGTATGAAAAATTAACGTCTCGACAACGATAACGAGAGCTGATCCAATATGGTATTTTTTTGCCTCCAAGGTTCCGCCATAACTAACGAGTACTTAGCAAACAAAATAACAATCAACGTAGAATTGTTAAGTATGTAAATAAGACGTGAAGCTTCTTCGAATTTCAATATGGCGGAAGCTCGTTATACCTTTGAAGATATCGATAAATTAAAAAACAGATGTACTGCGATCCTATTTTCATATTTTTGAAATTCATCTACATGCTATATATTATCGTTGAAATCGATCATGCGTTCATAAAAATGTCAAATACTCGTAAATGAAAAAAAACTTTAAAATGTAGGTAATAAATTATGAAACACGTGCGTCAACGCAGTTCACTGAGTTGGTTAGTCATCAGATGATAATACATTAATCGAAAAAATTCGGCGTTATCGATAATTTTTTTTAAGTCAAAAATTTGACCGAATAATTTTGCCAAACTAGACCTCTACGTTTACGATGTAGGAAAATTTCCACCCATTTCTTCGTCCACATAATGAAGGTTAATTAGATATAACCAGGTAATTCATTTACTTATATGATGTAATTGTTGTAAAAAATTGTAAATTTTCACAATGAATGGGAATGGAAAATAAAACAACGTTCAAATGCAATTTCTCAAGTTCGCTTTATCATGCACACGTGACTTTGGCAAAACGTAGAAATACGTACCTACCTATTAATAAAATTGCATAATTTTTCATGACGAAGGCATTTGGCGCATGAATGAAATTCAGCAAAAATTAATACCTAAAGATTTCATTAATTGACAGAAGAAAAAATTGGCGAAATGCTAAATTTCATATTAATGGCAAAAGCGACACCCCTCAAATATCCGGCTAAACCTAAAATGAGGTAAACCCCTTCGTCAAAATTATTTTCATCATTTTTGCTGAATTAATAGGAATGAAGTAAAAATGTCAAGAGGTGAAATTTTCCCCACGTCAGATTTATCACAAAAAATAATTTTTTGTCAAAATTGAATTAGAAAAAAATAATTCGAGGGGGAGAAGTCGGGTCAAAATCGGACATTTTAAAAAAGATACAATCGAAAAACATCACTTACGGTTGGTTCCCTATGCAAAAAAACACATTCCAAATTAGTTTTTTCATTTTTTTTTGAAAGGGACTTATGATGCCGGAAAAAAAGAAAAATTCTTTTCAAAATTGACGAAAATGAAAAAAAATCTTTGATGACTGAAACATAATTCGACTGAAAGGATGGAGGGGATGGCCGAGATAAAGGACTTGAAATTTTGTCAGGCTCTAAACATCAAGTTTTACTTCACAAAGGTCAAGGCCCGTTTACATTTTTGGGAATTTTTTTATTTATTGGTCACAAAATTTTGGTTTTCAATTTTTTGGATTTTTTTCTGCTTTGAAAAACACAAAAGTGAAAAATCATCATTTTGAGTGGCGATAGCGGAGTTCACGTAAGGATCTTGCTGGTTCAACCCTCCCTCCCCCTTCCCTCAAAAGAGATTGTCCTTCGAACTAACTAAAAATACGTTTTTTGAACAATTTTCATTGCTTGAGCCTGGTTTCCGTTGGAGAAAATTTCAACATGGGTCCCTTCGGCGAATTCTTCTTGGATCACTGTGATTATCCCCCTCCCTCCCATCAAATGTACTTTTTTCGAGTGAAAGTTTGAAAGAAAATCGGTGGGAGAGCATTTTACTTGAGAAAATATTTATATCGGTCTTGAAATTTTCTTTCGAGGATTTTTTAATTTTAATGAAAAATAAGAAAATGTGGACAAGTAAAAAGTAATGAAGAAAGGAGGTGCAACTTTGAGTAGGTCTAGGTAAATGATTTAAAAGAGTAAGGAAGATTCCACTATTCGACAATTTTTTCCAAAACTTGGGGATTCTAACCAATAAATGTAACGTAGTTTCAAAAAAAGGAAAAAAACTATAAAATTAATTTTTTGAGAAAAATGCGATTGAAAAAAAATGGCCATTCTTGTGAATTGAAAAAAAAAAATCGTTTTCTTTAGGAAATTTTATCAAGGATTCCAGGCATCATAGCGAAATTCCGAAGAAAAAAAGTAGACTTTTAGTGACCTTTTTTGAGAAAAAGTAACCAAAAATTCGATTTTTTCGGGGGAATTTTTTTACAGTTAAAAGAGGGCTGAGAATTCAAGAAAAAATGAGGGGAGGGGGTCAAAATTCAATGAAAAAATTAGGTAGTCTAAAAATTTAATTTTCTTTAGTGGCACTCTAGAGGCAGATATACATACCTAATTAATTTAATTATATAGATTTGAGCAAAGAAAAATTGAAAAATGACGAGATTTTTGGAACAAACAATTATTATATGACCTATATCTACTTTCTAAATCTAAATCAGTCAATTTTCGTAAAACTTTGTCTTTTTGAATCAGTGAAATGAATTTATTTGAAAATCTGAGATATTTCAATTGTTTGACTGGTTTATTTTAGTCAAAATCATTGATTTATTCTGTCAAATGAGGAATTGATTAAAAAATCAATTACTTTACTGATTTAGTGATTTAGAAAAACAGAATTTTTTCAAATTAAGAAATAGAATTATTGAAATACTGCCCGAGCGAAGCGAAGACAAATTTTTTTTTGAAAAATCATTATCAGCCTTTAATTTTTTTCTTAAAGAATTTTGAAAAATGGCAATTTTTACGTGAAAATTTGAATTTTTGCCTGAACATGCGAAAAAAGTGACTTTTAGTGACCTTTGGATGAAAAAAGTGACTTTTAGTGACCAAAGCCGAAAAAAGTGACAAACACCCTAAAAAAGTGACCTGCTATGATGCCTGGATTCGGAAAAATTCGTTTGAGGATAGTATTATTAGTTTATTACCCTCAAATATCTCAAAAAAAAAACTTCAATCATAAATATTCACAATTTTTTTCTTTTTTTTTCAAAAATCGAACTTTTTAGGCTCAATGTCCTTTTTTTGAGGTACTAGAGGACAATACAATCTTCCCTAAATGGTCCTCGAACCAAGTATTTCCGGGAGCATTTTCAAGAATAAGTATTTTTGGGACTCTTGGAACCAAAATCCTCAAATTTGGAATTATAAAATTAGGTAGGTAGGTATACTCAAGTTCAATAAAATATTTTGCCGTTCTCATTTATTTTGAAAATTTTTCCGAATTTGCCTCAAATATCATGAATTTTGGAAAACTACAACCATTATAATAGATTTTTCAGTTGATTTTTTTTTAATTTACTGGCCAATTTTTTCAAAAATTTTTGGATTTTTTAAACAAAATGTCAATGTAGGTACATTAGGGTGGAGTGAAAAAAAAAACATATCTTGGATTTCGACCAAATTTGGTGAGGTGGTTCACTTTGAGTGGGAGACCTCCCAAAAAAATTTTGAGCCCCCAGGGGGCAAGTGGAGGGGAGCTGGGGGGCTCAAAGTGCACCTCCTTTTGAAAAAAACGCTGTTTTTTGTGTTTTTTTAGTAGAAAAAAATTGTGCGAGAAGCTGTCGTAGCACTTAAAAGTTGCAATTTGAGTTTCTACGTCTCCCTAAACCATCGCCATCCTTCTCCGATCAAAACTCAGAGCGCTACCAGGGGGTTGAAAAGTTGCAGATTGCAAAATTCAAGTAACATTTCGAGCAAAAAATGGCGCATTTTCAGGGAAGAAATGGCCAAATGAAAAAAACAATTCGAAATTCGTGTTCAGCAGGTCAAAATACCCCGATAAACACACTTTTTGCGATAATTTTACTTCAAGTCTGAAAATTCATTTTTTCATGATAAAATTCACTTTTTTTTACTGCTTTTTCATTATGAAAAAATGAATTTTCAAACTTCAAGTAAAATTATCGCGAAAAGTGTGTTTTCGGGGTATTTTGACCTGCTGAACACGAATTTCGAATTGTTTTTTTCATTTGGCCATTTCTTCCCTGAAAATGCGCCATTTTTTGCTCGAAATGTTACTTGAATTTTGCAATCGGCAACTTTTCAACCTCCTGGTAGCGCTCTGAGTTTTGATCGGAGAAGGATGGCGATGGTTTAGGGAGACGTAGAAACTCAAATTGCAACTTTTAAGTGCTACGACAGCTTCTCGCACAATTTTTTTCTACTAAAAAAACACAAAAAACAGCGTTTTTTTCAAAAGGAGGTGCACTTTGAGCCCCCCCAGCTCCCCTCCACTTGCCCCCTGGGGGCTCAAAATTTTTTTGGGAAGTCTACCACTCAAAGTAAACCACCTCACCAAATTTGGTCGAAATCCAAGATATGTTTTTTTTTTCACTCCACCCTAATGTACATATGTATGGTATTTCTGAAATTTTATATAATTTTAAGTAAGGGCTCCTGATGCTCTGTAGATTCCACGTAGATTTTCTAAAAAAGATACTTTTCACCCCCCCCTCGCTTCTATCGAATTGACTTGATTGATTTTCAAGTTGAAAAAATCTCGACGAGAGCAGCGAATGTATTTTTCGTTTATGTTTAGCAAAAAATACAAAATTGCATTTTACGTCGAGGAATTCAGAATTCAGTTTCGAAAAATATTTTCAATTATTAAAAAAATCTCAACATTGCATTCAAAGCCACAGTAACTTTATTCCCAAATTTCTCCCTCCTCCCCTGATCCGTATTTTCCATCCTCCATCTGAGTTCGAGTGCAAACAACCATTGATCAAGGGGGGAAAAGAAATGAAAAGAAAATTAACAAATTCACGACCATACAATACAAAATAAATTGACTCAGTCGGCGAAAAAAATTGCACTCAATTTGGCAAATAAATTCTATTATTACCCAACGTTCAAACACTAATGGAGCATCTTAATTAATCGGTCGTGAATCTTGCATGACAATTCTGTCTCTACGAATCTGCGATGGTTAATTTTAGAACGAATGATTTCTTTCCATAATGTACCCCACGTCGCCATAAATATGTCATTGTAACGAGGAAACGTTTCAATTAAAAAATTAATTTCATTCGAAATACTCGAAATTACGTTTAAAATCTATTCCATTAAAATTAATTCAACAGTATCATTACAAGGGGATATGAAGTACTTAGAGTGATAACGACGCAGACGAATAAATTGAAATGAACCAAAAAATTGTCGCCACGACTAAAATCAAGAAATTAGGAAATTTATAGTACGTCTCGATTTATCATCGAATAAAAATGTGAACGATTTATCGTGAACTTTGATGCTTAGATTACATTGAACTATGGGATTCATTTACCTCTTTCCAATTCATTGAGTACATAGTTTAGATGACGTAATGTTTAGCAACGAAAAAAATACCTTGGTTATAAAACAATTAAAAAATTTCGAAATTTCCCTGTTCTAGACGAGGAAAAAAACCAAACCCAAAACAATGGAAAACTTATAAATTTTCAAAATAATGAAACCGGTTCAAAAGTTCAAACAAGCTGACAAAATCAAACGAGAGAAAAGTTGTACCGAACTTGATTACGATACCTGTGGATATTCGTCATCGATAAATTAATGCAAAGATATAATAATTACCCAATATAAATGCGGTTCCGTAAATGGCACTGCCGAAAAATGAATCCAAGAATTCGAATGCGGCGAACATGAGGTAACTTGTGGATAAACCACGTAGTATTCCAAATAACACAGATAACATTGTACAAGATAAAGCTATAAATTTTCTACCATATCTGTAAAAAAAAAAAAAGATTTTCCTTGAATCATGAAACATTTTCAAATAATTCTCGTACAGGAAATCGAATATTATTTTAAAAAATGATTTACAGCTAAAACAAACTTCCAGGAAATTGAATCCAGGAAATTTTTAGATAAAATTTATAACATTTCAGTATCTATATTTCAACAGAATTCCAATAATTCGGTCGAATCATTTTTCTAAAAATTAATTTAATGTGAAAATATTAAATTTCCATCGAATGATGATTCAAAAGCGAGATGATCAATCGCAAAAAATAATTTTTCATATTTTTCCAGGTTTTTTGACGATAGTCAGCAGATATATTTGCAGTTTGGAAATTCCTACCTACAGATTTCGTATCAAAATTAATACCCAAAAATTCATACTTTTTTTCGTACTTTTCTGATTCTAATAATTTCTCGATGACCATGGAACAATTAATTTTGTCAATATTGATCAGATTTTGTAAAAATTTCGTACTTTTCATAATTTTTTCTATAAAATTCGTACTTTTTACGCATAAAAAACGAATTCAGATTTGACTTACCTATCAGAAATAATACCAAACAAAGGTATACCGAAAAACTGTCCAATATTGTTAATCGTACCAATCATTGCCAGTTCCCATTTTGATTGTTCGCACAAAATATTGAACTGCACAAAAAATACAAAAAATTAATCAACTCATTTAATAGATACGTATCAATTGCACCGATCGTCTGATAGTTTTTTTTTACAAAAACTTTACTCAATATTACCTCGAATCGAATAACTACGCGGTGGTTAAACTCGTTAATCCGAGCTGAGAAACTAATAAACTCTAGACTATTTGACTGGTCGGGAAAATAAATTTACAACTTTTTATTGATAGCAAGAATCAATGTACACTGAAATATGATAAAAGTTGCGCTAATTTCGTTGTTTACTTCGAACATGTAAATATGTACTTATGAGAACTTGCATAATATAAAGTTTCCCCCAGATTTTTCAAAAAATTATTTAACGTTGTTGCCGTACTAATGCTGTTTAATTAGGTTGTGTCGTAGATTAATTAGGGAAAAACTCGATTTTTTTCATAACTGTGAGTTAATATGATTTAGACGTCTATGAAATAAAATTTCCGTCGAGTTCATAAGTTCTTCGTCAGTCTTGACTTGGGAATAAGTTTTGAAACAGTTTAAGGTTATTAACTTATTATGAAATTGGATTAAGTCTTGTTGGAGGGAGGGAGGGAGGGAGAGACGGGTGAGGAAAGGAAAGGCAATGCTCTCTAGCTTGTCAAAAAAAATTAGAAAATTATCAAAATATCTATCAAGTCGCGTAAGTCGTCGAAATTGGTCAAAAAATCATCAGAAATCGTGAATTACTCTCTGCGATGACTAAAATCTTGGAGAAAATTATGAAATTTAGCTTTTGATTACTTTTTTTGGCAAAAAATTTCGTTCTCGTTCCCCTTGAACCAATAAATTTATGATAGATAGGATTTTTTTCAATAAGTACCTACTTCATAGTATACATACATTTTTTTTCAAGAATCTCCCTCTGACTCCTGATTCAACGTGACAAACCAAAAAATCACAAGTGCTTACATTCAAGGAATATATCAATTTGAAGTAAGTAATTGGAAATTTAGGGGGAAAATCGGAAATTTCAAATTTTCGAAGTATGCAGACATCTAGATTATGCTGCAAGAATCAAAAATTTACGATTTTCAATTAAAATTGTAATTTTTTAATACTTTTTATTTCATAAAAACATTGGTGTACTAAACTTATTCATCATGAAAAAATATATATATATTTAAAAAACTCAATAAGTAATTTCTCTTTCTATTGTTTCGCTACATCTACTCATCTCTGGTCATGGACCGGATTGAGATTCAACCTTATCTTAAAATATTTTAAATATTTCAAAATATGATATTCTAGAGAAAATTTTTAAAATATCGAAAACAGACAGAAAAGCAAAATTTCCTATTCATTTTAGAGGGAGAACGATAGGTATTTAGAATCCAAACTAAGATCAGAGGAAACAGACCTCAAGAGTCAAAAATCGTTTCCAAAAATATTCCAGAAGAAAAAAGATTGACTTTTTTGAGCAGTTTTGTAGCTGATATTTAATCATGTACTAGGTATTTCTTCTCATTTACTCTAAATTATGCAAATTTTCAACTTTTAGAAATTTTTTTACATTTTCTTCGCTTTTGAGAGAGATTTAATCTTCAAAAACAATAGATGAAATTTTCTACTTTTTTTTACCCCATCCTAGATCCTCGACCCGGTCCAAAATTCGTCTCCCATCAGAGAGGGGATGGGCGATCAAACCTAAAACAGGATGAAATTGATTTCAAATGTGCTATTTGATCTCACAATAACATTCGATTTTTAAATTATTTCAGCCTTCCTGTCTTTCTTCTCCCACAAAACACTTGAAATGAGTCTCGGAAAAGGAAGCTAGAAATACGACAATAACAAAAAAAAAGTGATGTGGGATGAAAACTGAGGAATATTAAATGTGCCTCTTCGACCAGAAGAATCGACTCAAATTTAAAGAGATTCTAAAATTTTGAGAGAACAAAACAATTTTCAAGATCAATGGCACTTAAGACTTGAAAATCGCAACAATCAATGAAGAAATTATACGTTTTGCCAAAAAACATAAAGAATGCTAAAGAAATCACCAAAACACACTAACAAATATTCTTCTAGATCCTAATATAGTCCATAAATTTAATAGAATTAAACCTATAGATCTAAGAAGATAGTTTTAAATATACTTCAAATTTTTGTAAATAATCTGTGTGATTGGAAACAAATATAAATGATACAAAAAAAAATTAAAAATTTATCCATGTTCTCTCTTCCCCTCCCCCGCTTTGTTGGCGATTTTTTGAAATTTTTAAAACGTGGAAAACCATGAAAATGAAAGCTTATACAGTACCTACGAATAGAGAGTGAAATTCTATCAATTTTCATCTTCCCAGGATATATTTTTTGGGATATGGAAGTTGATAATTTGGTTAGAGAAGAGGTTTGAGGATAAAAATTAGGTCCAAATTTTCAACATCGAGAGTAATAACCTTCAGGACAACTTTTGACCAAATTTGGGTAATGGGGTGGTTTCACCAAAGATCGCCATTTTTTCAAGAAATACCCTTTTCAAATTGTTTTTTCTGGGACTGCGAAAAATCGAAAAATTCTGAAAAGGAAGATACTCAAACCAGCTAAAAAATTTTGGATCAAGATGGAAATGAATCAAAAGAGCATCGAAAAATACTCAAGTCGAGATTTCGGATGTTAAACAGGGTGTCCAACTGTCCACTATATTTCAGAAATGATTTTACCTGAATTTTCCAGGTTTTCCAGATTAATTTTTCGAATTTTTCCAGCCCTTTTAAATATGATATTCGTAAACCGACGGGGGGGAGGGGGAGTAATTTTTCTTCGAATTTTGCATAAGAATGATACAAATTGCATGGGGTCGTAACGATTTTTTTTTCAAAATCACTAGATACTTTTTACGAGATCTTTAGATGCTCCTCTTCGGGCCAAAAAAAAAAGGATTCAAATTTAATTCTGAAAATTTTTGAACCCATCCAACTCCTTCTCACCACAAAAATTTGACAATTCGAATTTATTACCTACAGAAAAAATTTCAAATAAAAAGGAAAAACAAAGTATTCCAACGCAAAATTAATTTTTGAAAAATGAAATAAATAATGCCAGGATATCTACCAAATCAAGCGAATAAAAATTGAAAATTCGGATTTTCCCGACTGAAAATTCAAAAATTTCTTCACCCCCCCCCCAGCCAAAAAAAAGTGAAACAAATGCCTCAAATTCCTGCAATTTTTTAGTTTGTGCTAATAAATTAAAAATGCCAATGAAAAAGTGAAATATAAATCATTTTATGAAAACATAGAAATCGTGTTGAGCCCGAGCGAAGCGAGAGCGAAAATTTTGGTAAAAAAAGATTTTCAAAAGATAAAAATTCACCACTTTTCCCTCATTCATGTTTTCCAAAACATGTTAATAATTTCGAATTCTTTTTCATTCCCTTGCCTTTTTTTTCAACATCGTGGTCAAGGGCATCATGGCATTTCTTTCTCACCACAGCTCATTAAAAAGTAAATTTCCAAAAACTTAAGATTTTACATAAATTCTGTAGAAAGAGTGTAAATTATCCCGAGCGTAGCGAGGCAAATTTTTTTTTGAATAATCCATAATTTTTAATGGACGAAGAATTTTATTGTACATTACGATGCATAAAAAAATCAGATAAAAGATGTAATAATGTAGCCCGACCCGTCCGAGCGGAGCGAGGGTAAATTTTTTTGAAAATTTTATAATAAAATAAACAAAAAAACACTTTTCTAAATGATTTATCTTGGGATTTTCGAAAAATTCCAGAGAAAATTCCAAAATTCCCTGACTTTTCCCTGACTTTTCCCGGTTTTTCAGAGAATGGACACCCTGTTAAAGTTGATTTTTCGAATTTTGACAAACTTTTGAAAATCCAAAATCACCTCTTGCAAAATATGAAATTTGTTTTATCCATGGAAATGTGATCCATTGAGACAGAAAACTGAAATTTTGAAATATGTCCTGTTTTTGACCACCTGAATTGATTGAAAGCAGTTTTCAAAAGATTTGTACCATCCGGCGAATTTTTCAATTTTTATGAAAAATTTTTCCAGGAGAAAAATATCGATTTACACAGATAACAGTAAATTTTGGAAAATTGCATTAAAACCGATTGAAGCGGGCACCAATATGGGTAATCTGTTTTCGTAAGTGTTAAAAGTTCGTTAGAACCCCATTTACTGGATTTTATCAAAAATAAAATATGACAAAATTTTCCGAAGACTCTAAATTGACTCGAAACCACTTCTAATCGATTCAAGACTTCGAGAGGTTGGAAACAGCGTGTATGCCAAATCTCAGATATCTAACCCAATTTAATAACATTTTTATTTGCATCAAATTTTAAATTTTTAAAAAATTCGAAAAATAAATTCAGTTCTTGAAATTTTAGAAAGGTGAAAGAGGAGCATGGAATATCGATGTATTTTTTGCCAACTTTTTTTCAACCAATTTGGATTCATTTCCTATTAAGTAAAAATATTACCTAATATTGAACACAAATTGAAAAATGGGATTGGTAACTAAAAATCACAAGTAGGTAATCAATTCTAGCTATAAAAATTTAAATATTTTGCAGTTTGCATAATTTGCGATTTTTAATGCAATTTTTTTCATAAACAGACAGCTTGTTCACGTTTTCATAACTGATAAGATAGTAACTCCTAAAATAGCGTGAACTTCAACACCCCATTCTATACCTTCCTGGATGTTAAAATCAATAAATTAAACAAAAACTTGCAAATCTTTCAATCCAAAAGGTCGATACTAAATTGCAATAGGACCTATTTCGTAGGAACCTTGATAATTATACAAAAATGACATAATTTCAATCCCACATAAGCTCTCTCGGGCGAAAAAACAGCCAAGACGCCGTCGTAACTCTCGTGAAAATCGAGACTTGAATTTTTATTTACATAAATAACAGCTGAAGTAATTGATACCGTCAAACGAATACTCGAACCGGTAATTAAACAGCGATAATTCGACGTAAAATCGTTCATCAAGCAAGAGGCAGATATACGAATTACGAATAGCGCAGGTAAAAGTACCTATTCAAAACTGCAATTTTTTCTCTTTCCTAATTCGAGGTCATTCAACGCCACCTTCGAAAAAAAATTGCATTTTACGAAACAATCGAAGCATCGTGTTTTTTCCTAATATATCATCAGTGTACATTGTTCTCGGTAAAATCGCATTTGAATACATATTTTGGAAGGTAATTAATTAACCGAGCAACCGCGCAGTAGATTCGGTTGAAGGTGAACTCATCATCACGTCGAACACTATGGTGGGGTACCATAAAGCAAAAAACTATTCTACGTAGGTATCTCACCTCTTTCACGATGGTCACTTCGTCTGTAGCGAAAACAAAGTCGTCGCAATGGTTAGTAATGTTCTTATTAAATCCGTCTTTGGTGCAAGTCAAATTATCACGTGGTAGGTTATCGATAGGTTGGTACATTTCGCATTTTCGCGGACCACCATCTTTATTAAAAGGAACTGCATTGTTTAACCAGGGCTGGTTGTAAATTGGCTTATTGTCGTCGCATTTTGGTATTCGACATCTGTAATAAGAGTAATAACACGCCTCTGTATAATTTTTTTATAATTATTTTACGAGCACTTTGACATCTTCGCTTTCATATTTTCGTATTCGTATATAACAAGCAGTCTGCTAACAAATCATGAATCGTTATAATTAGGTCCAACGACAGGACCAACTCGAGGGTCGCCGAATATCGTAAATTTGGCAGTTGGGCCGATCGTTAGATGAATTTTAATTTTTCGTAGTTTTTCTCGTACAATCATATTTGTACGTGGTTTCTTTGGTTATATAATAGCCGAGGTCTATCGTAGGTACAAATGTCTAATTCAATTTACCTGTAGTCCAGATCACCAGCAGTTAATGTGAAACTTAACGGGAAAATATTGGCGAACATTAATAGTACACCAATCAGCAGCAGCATTTTCATTTGATAACGTCCGAATTTCAAATCCGTCAGCACTTCGTCCAGATCCCATGTGAAGCTTTTCGTCTGTAAACAAAAAAAATTTAATAAGTAGGTTACATTGAATTTTTTCGCGATAAACTTATAGATATTCACTTGAGATGTTCACGTAGTTGGCAACATTTAAATGAGGGTGAAAAGTTTCAGTCAAAAATTATATTTTCAGTAGCTCATCTCTCAAAATTCGAAAGTTATTTTTATGAAAATTTCAATCAAAAACGGACCCCTTTCCTTAACAATAATAAAATTTTATTTTAGGTGAAAAAATCAAGATTGAGCCGGAAGGTTTGCGAAAATTAAGTATGACTTTTCGGAGGAAAATTTTCGTTTCAAGTTGGAAAATCGAGAAAAAATGATCTCAACTGGAAGCTCTTTTTGTCCCTTAATAATTTCAACTTCGATTTTTTCCCGGTTTCACATTTTCAAAGGCAGAACTAGTAGATGAAAATGTAAATAATTAATTGGTTAAAATTTTCATATTTCCTGAACCTTCCGAAAAAATTCAGTTTTTCACAGCATTTCAAATTTCTATTTGTTCAAGTCAATTTGGACTTATTTTATAGCATTTTCAATTTCTTTTTCGATTGTACCTAATTCTGGATGGTGAAAAAGGTCGATAAGATGCTAAAGTTGAATTGGTGGGCGATGCTAAAATTTGCTCGATTTTATGACTTTTTTGAGTACTGTGGAAGGAGAATTTTTTATTTTTTGAAAAAAACACAAAAAGTACCTTTTTTTTTGAGGAAAATTGGTGCAAAAATCGATTTAAAATGGTACACATATCAAATTATTTCCCAAATACTAATTGTGTAGATTTTTAGATGCAAAATTTCAAGAACCCTCGTGGGTATATTTTACACCAAAAAATGCCAAATCGACAACACTGCACAAGGCAGCTTGAGGTTTAAAATTGAGATTTTTCGCAATTTTATTTTTTTCCCAATCGAAATTCTTGTAATTAAATCTAAGAGAAGAATTCATTTTCAGTAAGTTAATATTGAAATAGCGATATGAAGGAAGAAAATTCGATTCCAATAAAAATAAAATTTTATTCAATTTTCAATAATAGCAGACATGCCACACAGATTTTGGGGAAAAATAGTGACTTTAGTGACTTTTTCTGAGGCAAAAAGTGACCAATTTTTCGAAAAAAGTGACCAATTTTTCAATTTTTTTCATAAATAAATACCCCCCTCCCCCCCCCCCCCCAACAAAAAAATCATAATTCAAACTGTAAGTATTTCTTTCTGCGACAATGCTGAAAATACTTTTTTTCTGACAAATTTTTTTATTAATAAATCTTTACTTGAAGCTACGAGTTTAAGAAATATGCTTCAGATAACTGAAAAAAAGAATAAACTTTATTTATAATAGGTTTGTTCGAGCGCTCCGAAATTATGAAAAAAAATTGTGAAATTCATAATTTTTTTGTTTACATTAGTGGTTACCTATCATTATTTTCTAAAACTTTACATGTTTTAGTGTAAAACTGATAAAAATTGAAAGGTGTCGTTTCGTGTATTACGTTTAAGCACTAATTTTATCGTCATTAAACAAATTTTGCAAGAACTTATTCATTATCATCGAAAAAATGGTAATGAAATTTTACATGTATAAAAATCAATGGTAATGGGTGACCCTTGTTAGTGGAAAGGCACCCTCACGATTTTCTGAAAATTATGAATTTCCTAATTTCTTCTCTGCAGTGTGCGACGAAGCTTGTAAATTTTCGATGCCCTTTTTACGAATTTTTAGCAGGGAGAGGTTTTCTTCCGTTCGTTTTTTCGCTGCCAATATCTCTTCTTGCCGTTTATCTTCGTCTTCCTTCTTTTTTCGTTCAGCAATCAGATATAGTTCATGAGAACTTCTGGCTTGCCTTCCCAATAATAAGAGCCGTTTACTCGTCGGTGGTAAGCCAGAAATGAGAACAGAGCTTTTTCTCAAAGAACGAACATTTTAAAAAAAAAATTAAAAGAACAGAGAACAAAAGAAAGAACAGAAATTTCAGTTGCGGTTCGCGAACAAAAGAACGAGAACTGTTCTCTCTGATCTTCAAGTTCATTTTCGTTCTTGTAAATTTTTGTTAAAAATCCGAATTTTTCATGTTTTTTTTCCTTTAAAATTTTTTTTTTTAATTTTATTGGTTTGAAGCTGATTTTACGCAACTCTACCTACAAAATTATTGAAAAAACACCAAAAGAACGGGAACGGGAACAAGAACAGAAGAACAAGCTTTTTGAAAAGAACAAGAACGAGAACGGAGAACAAATAGAACAACTAGGAAGAACGAACGAACGAAAGGGCGCATCACTTTTCTTTAATTTTGGGACCAAAAGACCTGGGGACGAGAACGAATTTTCCTTGTTCTCGCAGCCCTGATGTCAAAGTATCAATCAACAAGGCTGGTGCACTATTAAGTAGGTAAAAAAATATTTTTGATAGGAAAGGAATTTTTTTTAAAATTAGTATTTAAAAAAAAATAGTATTTTTTTTAGAAATTCAGTATTTTTTTTTAATTTTATGCAAGAGCGGAAGGCCCTTTGAATGAAAAAAGTGACTTCGGAGTGAAATAGGGACTTTTAGTGACCAACCCTGAAAATAGGGGACAAGTCACTAAAAAAGTGACTCCGTGGCATGCCTGTAATAGGTAGGTAACTAAGAATTTTTGGACACAATTTTTCCACACAAATCTCAGTGATCTTTAAAAAACTGATTTCATTCAAAAATGAAATATAAAAATTCAAATTTCAAAACAAAGTGATTCTGACCAACGAGAAATTTGTTGGCAAATAACAAAAATTTCATAAGCAGTAAGCACGTTTCAGAATAAACGGTATTGGAATTTACCTAAACAAGATGAATGGGTAAGTACGAAAAAATCATGAATTGGATTTTTTTTCACAAAATAATGGATAATTTTTAAAAATTTTGTGGATTTTTTGCTCCTGGGAAATTTTATTTTCCTTCTTGACTTCATTCCCATCTGGCTACATCAGTACCAGTGACACTGGAGAAAATACATCGAATTATAACACTCTTTCACTTTCTCCTGGAACTGAAATCGAATTTTTTATAAATTTGTCCTGGGCAAAAAATATCCTCTATCTTTCCTAACAGAGAAAGTATCCCAACCAGAAGCAAAATTTTGAGCTGGAACAAAAATAAATCGAAAGTACATCATAAAAGAACCCCATATCCGAAATTTCAGGCGTTGAAATTCATTTCTCGAATTTTGACGAATTTTTGAAATTTCAAATTACCTCGTGACCTTAAAAAATATGAAAATTATCTAATCAACGAATAAAGTTGAAAATTGGTATATACCCTATTTTCGACCTCCCTGATCGATTGGAAGCGATTTCGAGACGTTTCGGAGCCTCCAAAAAGTTTTGAAATTTTCCAGCAATGGAGAAAAGTTCAAAAAAATGGTTCGTACGTAGGTAGAGGTACTTTACAATTTTGGAAATTCAAAACTACCTGGTCAAAGTCACCAATATGGGTAATCCGCGATTTCAGGTGCTAAGTTCATATGGACCATTTTTATGGGCTTTTCTCCAGCGCTGGAAAATCCCAAAATTTTCTGAAGGCTCCAAAAGTTTCGAAAACGCTTCCAATCGATTCGGGAAGAGAGTAAAAAATAGGGTATATATAAAATTTCAAATTTTTTCGTTGGATGGATCAAATTTTCATATTTTACAAGGCAATGAGATAGTTTTAAAATTTCAGAAATTCGCCAAAAATTTAGAAATGAACTTTAGCACCAGAAATTTTGGATATGAGGTTCTTTTATGATGTGCTATGGATTTATTTTTGTTTCGGCTCAAAATTTCACTTCTAGTTGGAATACTTTCCTTGTAAGAGTAATGTTGAAAGCAGAGGGGAAAGCTTTTTGAAATTTGTATGAGCGTTTTGAAAAAATCCTACTTTTTGATGTTGGGATTTTATTAGGTACCTTAGTAAATGTTTTGAAACCCCTGAAAAAGTCGGAGGATTGTCGTTGAAATAACTGAGATTTTTCATGCGGATACTTCCCTTTTACCTGCGTGTATTTCGGCATGATTTCAATTCCCAAACCTTTAATTAGACGTACCTATCTTTGTGTTTATTGCCAGGTCAACAGGAAGTGGATAGATAAAAAAAGATGATTGAATGGGTATAGGTAAAGGTAGGGTATACTATAGGTACCACGTTCCATTATAGATTTCAATTTTCACTACACAGGTATTTTATTGTCGCCTTGGGTACCTGAATGGGTCAATTTCATCTTCTTAAAGTATTAGGTAGTTTTTATTTTTATGTCGGTTTCTAGATTAGAAGAATTTACAACTGCTGTGATTTCGAATCAACGGTGCAGTAATACTTGTGCAACTGTATTTTTTCGAAAGGAATTAGCATTAGAAACGAATAAAGTGAAAACGAGTCGGTATAGAGCGTAGATGAGGTGCATAGTTTCAGTTTTATAAAATATTTTCAAGTATTGCAGTATCGTAAAAATTCTTATAAATAATTGAGTTGGTTGCTTAAAGAGTATATTTATGGTCGATTTATAATGATATTCTAAAATATCTATCGGCAAATCCTTTAATCACCCTTTACACATCATTAGATAACATAAGTTTATATAATTTTTATCTAAATGTGAACGAACGGTTAAATCGATGAGGGGAAGAATGAGGTAGAATCTTATGATCACATCACGAGGCTTTTTTGAAAATGTATCGAACTGACAGAAGTATGTAGATCTTTAATATTATTGATCGAAGATCTAATTTATTTCATCAGCCAAGTAGTCGAAGGTGTCATAATTAAATTCGACCACTGCTGGTTTCATAGAGAAAATAAATCTCAGAATTAAAATTTCATCCCATAAGGTTTTATTTTGCGCCTGATGTAAATGAAAAATTATGATCTTGACTTTGATATGGGAGAAGGAATTTCTTTGGAATTGAAAGCAATTCCGGATTTTCAAATGAAATTTAATTTAACGTTCTGAATTGAAGAATTCGCGTATTTTATTCAGGGAAAAATCGATGAACATTATTGTAAAGATCGAGGGTTGAAGAGGATAAAAATGAAAATGTTCGACTTGAATGGATTCTCTTGCGATTTTTTAAACTCAAAAAGTGCGAATTTTTATTTTTTTTCAAAAATTAGGATAAGGTCCAAACGTCCAAAGTTAATTTTTTCAGATGAAAAATTTTTTGTTATAGAGATGTCCCTCCCCTTCTTAAATCGGGCCTTTGACTTTACTAAATGAATAGACTAATGATGAATTTCAAGTTTCTCAGTTTAGACAAAAGTCCCAATATTTTAAATTTTTATCTAATTCTAATGATGAATTTCAAGTTTCTCAGTTTGGACAAAAGTCCCAATATTTTAAATTTTTATCTAATTCTAATTTCAAAAAATGATTGTTAATCAATTTTAATTGATTTAAGATAAAAAAAATCTAGGAAAGAAAATTTAATGAGTACTGAAAAATATATTTTTCATTTTTTTGATCGGTATAGGAACATTTTTTGATTCAGTCATCAGTTTTGTTTTTTAATATTTTAAAAATTTTGAATTCAGGAGCATATTTTGCATTACAGGGTTAAATAGGTGAAAAAAAGTAAATTAAATATTTCAATAGGCGCATAGTTGAGCTTTTCAAAATTTTGGTTCTTATTGGGACTCCATTTCCCCTCATCCATTCCATCAAATCAATTCACTGTATGAATAGCCTTTGAACCTTTGACTTTTTAATCTTTTTTGTAGGGTAGGGAGCTACAAAAACACAAAATTCGATTGTTACTTTTTTCCTCACTGAAGACTTTGATAACAATTTTCAACGCTCGCTATTCCCGTTCTCATCATATTTAAAACATCAAAAATCGTATTTAATTTTTGATTTAAACATATTTTGAAACATTTTAATTTTAGCAAGAAATTTTTTCAGATATTCATCACAATGTCTAAAATATTGAAAAGTTTGCACAACTTCAATCATTAACCATACTACTTAATTTCTCAAAAAATGTTGTTTTCAAGTAATTTTTTTGTAAAATTCATCAACTTTTTCTATACTTACGATGATTTTTTCAGAAATTTTGTCATTTTTTTAAATATTCGCATAAAATTTCTTCAGATTTTTTGTTAAACTGGTGAACTTTTCGATGTTGACATGGTGTTCAAAGCATAATTAAAATATCCAAGTTTTAAAGGGGTCCCAATGCTTTATAGTCCCCCCCCCCCGAAAATTTCAGCCAGTTTTTTGAAAAATCCATGCCCAGTACGCAAATGCAAAATTTGCACTTCTCTTTTGCTGGTTTTGACCAGAAAAATTCAAGTAATTTTTTTCATTTCAATTTTTCTGAAAAAATTAACGAAATCAAAGAAACACCAGCAAAGTATAATTGCTAAAATTTAGAGACAAGTTTTTTGAAAAATTTCCCAAGTTTTGAGTAAAAATTCCAAGATTTCCTGTCTTTCCCAGTTTTTCAGAAAATAGAAACTTTATGAAAATAAATTCAGAGTCATTTTTTAACTGTCCCATTATTCTTGCATAAAATGGGTACGTACCAAACAATTCACGAAATTTATAATAAAATAATGAATTTTTAAGAATGCAGGCAAAACGATGGCATAAATGTTGTATTGAGAGGAAATTTGACCTTCTGGACATGAATGTGAAGTTGGCTCTCTCACAATTTCAAAGTTTTCCAGCAAAATTATATTGAGCCGTCATAATAACTTTCGAAATACCTAGGTATTTGGAGACAATTTTTTACCACGTTATCTGCATGCTAATTGAATTCAAATACATCAGCTCAGAATTTAAGCTGAATTTAAAAAAAAAATTATTGAAAAATTTCAATTTGCATCGCATTTTCCAAGATATTTGGTGAATGATAGAATAGGGACCACGGACTACACTACTTCTCACTATTTTTACTTGAAAACGAGATATTTCATTACACAGCGTGGAGAATGAGAGGGGGTCACTAAAATAATCAATTAATTCAGTAATTGGCAAATTTCAGATAAAAAGCCTGAAAACAGAAGATTCAAGCATCGAAAAACGTGATTCAAGATGAAAAAAATTTCTTACAAGGGAGGTATCCCAACTCAATGGTAAAATTTTGAGCCCAAACAAAAAAAAGTCGAAAGTACATTATAATAGGACCCCATATCCAAAATATCAAGTGCTTAAGTTCATTTCTCGAATTTTGGCGAATTTTTGAAACTTCAAAATTTCCTCATTATAGGTACCCTGCAAAATATGAAAATTTGATCTAATCAACCAAAAAAACTAGAATTTGGTGTATACCCTATTTTTGACCTCCCGAACCTATTGGAAGCAATTTCGAGACGTTTCAGAGTTACCAGAAAATTTTGGAATTTTCCAGCGCTGAAGAACAACCCTTAAAAAAGGTCCATGTGTACTTCAGCACCTATAATCCTGTATTATCCATATTAGAGACATATTTGATCGATTATAGGACAATTTTCTGAAATTCGTAACTTCGAGTTCAAATTCGCATTTTTGGGCAAGAAATTTTTCTGGAAAAAATGTAAAAATATGCACACTGCGCACGCATGGGTAAAAAACTGAACTAGTGTCTCCGAGACGTCTCGAAACCGCTTTCAATCGATTCGTAAGGTCGAAAATAGGGTATCTACCAAGTTTCAGCTTTTTACCTCGATGCGTGTGCAATAGACGCATTTTTAAATTTTTTCCAGAAAAATTTTCGGCCCACAAATGCGAAATTGAACTCAAAGTTACGAATTCCAGAAAATTGTGCTCTAATCGATCAAATAGGTCACCAATATGGGTAATCCGCGATTATAGGTGCTGAAGTGCATATGGGCCATTTTTATGGGCTCTTCTCCAGCGCTGGAAAATTCCAAAATTTTCTGGTGGCTCCAAAACGTCTCGAAACCGCTTCTAATCAATTCGGGAGGTCGAAAATAGGGTATATACCAAATTTCAGCTTTTTTGGTTGATTAGATAAAATTTTCATATTTTCCTGTTTAATGACGTAATTTGAAATTTCAAAAATTCGCCAAAAATTCGAGAAATGAATTTCAGCACCTGAAATTTTGGATATAGAGTCCTATTATGATGTACTTCCGATTTTTTTTTGTTTGGGCACAAAATTTTACTTTGAGTTGGGATACCTCCTTTGCCAGACTAAAAAATGTAGGATACCTACTAGGATTGTTTCAATTTTTGATCGATTTCTATTTCTGTAAATCACCAATATAGCCCCCTTTTCACAACCATTTTCCGAAACCAAACGAGTTTTCTGGAAATGAGTAACATTTCAATAATCGCACCTCCAATTATATTACGACAAAATTTTCAAAAAAAAAACATCGAAAATGTACAAAATGTGAATCGTACACCCATTACTTGACACTCTTAAAAGCAGCAGCGTAGGTAGGTACGGTTCAAATTTTATGGCCTAATTAATGAAATGAAAAACCAACGTCAATCCCAAGTACCTACTTGAATAGACATTTTACATTCTACATAGTTTACATAAGACACAGTCGAATCGACTTTATCAATTATTACATCCAATTTGAGAATTTCGATAGGTATGAGTATGGGTATAGGTAGCTAGGTGTAGGTAGGTATCTAAAATTCTGACATATCTTTTAATCCTTTCTTCAACAATTAACATCTTATAACGTCAACCGTCATTGATAACTCGCAGCACATACTTAAACCCCCTTTCCTAATTACATTATCCGAACGACATGGGGGGGGGGGTTATTCTCATTAACCCGGCTGCGACGTCGCTGATAATGAGAAAAAGACTCAAAAAAATCGCTCTCTTATCTCAGATAATTCTTGCACTTGAAATTTTCTATTTTCGACCTTTATTGAACGTTATCTCCGAGTTCAGATATGGTTTGATGTGAAAGCGAAATCGTACGTATAAAAATGCATAGATTGTTAATCTACGAGTAATGAGCCGAAATTTTCTTTACAGCTAGCGATATAGATAAAAGAAACCCGATACATCAAGCGACAATTAAACTTTTAAGCATAACTCAACGTCGAATTAGGGTTTCGAATTTCAATTCGTTTCGAAAATTTCTGCGACTTGAATATTCCATAATGTTTGAAATTCGACAGTATTTTTAAAAATACAAACACATGTTGGTATAAAATGGCACCGTAGGTAGGTAAACCACGCAGCGGTAAAATACACATGTGTGACTCGTACAAAGTACATTATTCGAGGTTCCGGATAATGAATGAAATTTGGAACACGAACATGCGACGCGACCAGACGAAAGTCTTGCCAAATTCACAACGTATATAAGAATTAAATTAAATTCAAAGAAGGCGAAAGTAAAACTACAGATAACCTATTTGACTAGGTACCAATTTACGAAAACGTTTTCAAAATATTTCGAACGTAGTTTTTTATTTAATATCTATAAGAATTAGATTACTTTAAAATAATCCTGGAAATAACTCGAATCGTTCTAATTAACGTTCTCTCTCATTTCTGAATCAGTGAAATTTATCAAAAATCACCGAAAAACAGTCAAAATTGCAGCACAGGAATAAATCAGTGAAATTTTTTTCACTGAAAGCAAGGCAAGAAAAGAAAATCACTGGCAATCAGTGAAAATTCACTGGCAATCAATGAAAATTCACTGGAAATCAGTGAAAATTCACCGGAAATCAGTGAAAATTCACTGGCAATCAGTGAAAATTCACTAGCAATCAATGAAAATTCCCCGGAAATCAATGAAAATTCACTGGAGATCAGTGAAAATTCACCGGAAATCAGTGAAAATTCACCGGAAATCAGTGAAAATTCACCGGAAATCAGTGAAAATTCACCGGAAATCAGTGAAAATTCACTGGAAATCAGTGAAAATTCACTGAAAAATCTGTAAAATTTTTTAAATAATCAGTGAAAAATCGCTGAAAATCAGAGAATTTCACTGATTTTTTCTGTGCTGCAATTCTGACTATTTACCAGTGATTTTTCACTGATTCGGAATGAGAGAGTACAGGGTGACAAAAATTTAAGCATACCATTTTCTTCGCTGATACGTTTCCGGTTCAAAAAAATTTCAAAAATGACCACCAATCAACCGACGACGACTCAAAATGCGACAAATTTCACGATAAATCACTCAACTGAACATATTCGGCTAATTACATCGAACTAATTTTTTCACGAGGAAAAGATCGTCGTGCTGAACTGTACGTAACGAGTACACGATCGAAAAGAATCATTGGACGGGATATCCATCTAAATGGGTACTACAGTAATCTAGATTGCTGTAGTTGGTTTTTATCGACGAGGTACCGATTAATAAAACTTCAGATAACAGCAACCACTTCAATTCAGACTGTGCATTTGAAAAACAGCCAATTGCGACAAAAATCGACTCGATTATTTATCCAAATGCCATAAAATGAACGTAGAAAAAAATAAATGTCTATTTTTCAAAAAAAAAAATTATCCAAATGCAGAGGTAAAACGTCCGAAGGAGGTTACCTGACACCTATAATGAATGCAATGGAAATACCTAGGTACCTATAAAATATAATGGGTATGGGGTATTCTGGATTCGATATCAGACTGCCATTGCATTCTCTAAAACGAGGAATTTTAATTAATATCGGCTCGACGAACTAAAAAAGAAGAAAAAAATGTAAACAAATGCAGAAATTCTTATTCACGTGTCACTCGAGAGAGGATTTATAGATTGTTGAGACTTGAGACTCCTTCCGTATGCAAAATAACGGTATTTACAAGCTGGATTAAAAGATAATAAATCTTAAGCAGCGAATAAATAAGAACGCGTGCGAAGTTTAATACTACGGTTTCATATTAATTAAGCCAGCCTCTTTAAATCGAGAAAATGTAAACAAATTTTTGATAGGTTGCCGGATCTGGTCTGGTGTATGTAAGAGTTGAGAAAATTATGCGAATGGACACCCACATCTGCACGAAATTACCTAAATCTCGGGGGATACTCTGGTAATAAATTTATCCGAGGTGTTTTACTTTTTTTACAATCTGCTGAAAGTTTTACAAAAATTTCAAAACGAAACACGTAAAATCACTTTAAATCTGCGGACAGCTACCTAAAAATGATCTTCATTTGAAATAAATCAAGCTTGAAATTCTGGGATAGATATTGCAACGGATGATTAAGTCATTTTAACGAATTTAATCGCCAGATAGACTCGATCGAGTGGCAGACACAGGCGTGGACATTGAATTATGATACCACGAGAATTACGAGCTACCTACGTGTTCAATATGGGTTGAATTCCATCAAACACGTGCGAATTAGGTTTTAATTGCTAGGCGATTTTCATCTAAATGAATTCGTATCAGTTTTTGTAACGTGTTCAGGTAAATTTACTAGTATGAGTGGATTTATTGCGGAAGTTGTATCGAAAGTGTATCAAAAAGTGATGTTTTTTTTAGATAAATTGAACATTAAATTCAAGTACGTGTGTCTGTGTACACAAAATATCGTTATTGAACGCCTAATTAATATTGCTACCGGTGTTCTATTTTTTCTCAAGTTCGAATAGATTTCGAAATATTGGTGGGAAAAATTTAAAAGATGGTGGAAATTGAGATCGGAGAATTTTTTCAACTCAATCGTGATTGCGAAGAATTAGAATGATGTAAAATTTTGCATACCAAAATCATAGCACGTTTATATTTTTTAAATGCTAATTTTTTAATGGATTTGTTTGCTAATCTGCCTCCCCTTCGCCCAATAAAAGATATATATCTACCTATTTTGAGCATAATAAAAAGTGAATTTTAATTTTTTTTGAAAAATTAATTCAATAATTTTTTTGTCCAATTTTTTCCTATTCTCAAGTAATTTGTTCCGAATTGAAAAAATTAAATTTTCAAGAACACAAACGACACACTCGAGTCCAAAATCTAGTGGGATACGAAAATTTCGCTGACACAGAACACAGACTTTCATTGTTTACGCAACTGAAAATTTTTATGACGATTATTAACTAAATCAAGGGTTTTACACCGTCATTCTGTTTACGTTATTATAGCAGGTGTTCATGCACTCGTACGAGGTAAAAAGCAGAATTTTGAAAAGAAAAAACGATTTTTAGGCACCAAAGTGTTCATTTTTCAACAGGTGCCTATAGGAATATTGGAATTTGGAATCGAGCGAATTAGTCAAAGAAATAAAAGCATTAGATATACTCGATCGCTGTAAGGAAATTTTTTTGAAAAGTTTCAATAGGTATTGGAAATTTTTACATTTTAAAGATAAATAAAATGGAGCTGAATTTTGGTGCTAATACGAAATTCGACGATTCAGTGGAATATTATATCAGACATCAAATACGGATTTTGGGGGAAAATAGTGACTTTAGTGACTTTTTATGAGGCAAAAAAAGACCAATTTTCCGATTTTTGTCTCATTATAAATACACCCCCCCCCCGCCCCATTTTTTCCATAACTCAAACTGTATTCCTCTCTGTAATAGTGCTGGAAAAATTTTTTTTTTATTAATAAGTCTTTTTCAAGGTATCAATCAACAAGGCTAGTAAGCTAATAAGTAGGTTTAAAAAGATTTGATGAGACTTTTTTTTTTTAGAAATATCAGTATTTTTTTAAATTTTATGCAAGAGCGATAGGCCGTTTGAACGAAAAAGTAACTTCAGAATGGAAAAAGTGACCAATAGTGACCTTTTGGCAAAAAAATGACTTTTAGAACCAACCTTGAAAATAGGGGACAAGTCACCAAAAACGGTGACTTTGTTTAATGCCTGTTATATGTATTGGGATTTTTTTTTTTCAAATTGCAGCCAAAATTTCATAATTATTGCCTGGTTATTAAAAATTTGGCAGAATTTTGGATATTTTGTTAGATTTTTTGCATAAATTCTCCAGGGTTGGACAAAATCAGGGATAAAAGGATTTCAAATTTAAACTCCGAAACCTCTGCAAAAATGGTTTTAAAATTCGAAATCCAAAATCATCCGAAAATAGGATTTAAAATCCAAAAATCCAAAATCCTTTCAGAAAGCGGATTTGAAATCCAAATTTCAAAATCTAGGTAAATAAGATAATGAGAAAAAAAATAAAATGATTCGTAACTTTGAAACCTTTTTTTATAAAATTAATTACAAAATTATAAATGACTACGAAACGAAATGCCGCGATGCTTGAATCTGAAGCCTAAATACTGATCATCGGATCACGTGACATGAAAATTTTTGAATTTAAAAAAAAAGGATTTTGAAAAAATAAGATTTTAAATGCGAAATCCAAAATCCGTTATGAGAGTGGATTTAAATGCGAAATCCAAAATCCGGATTTTGAGATAATTTGGATTTTAAATCCAAAAAGATTTAAATCCTGCTAAACCCTGAAATCTTCCAATTTAATTTTAAAATTCTCGATTTTTTCAAAAATTTCACCAATTTTTCAATAGAGTTTCGTTGTTTTTAATAAATTTGCCTAATTTTTTCAAACTTTGTCGATTTTTTGACGAATTTAGAATTCAGTTGAAGTTATCACGATTTAAATCGTATAACTTTATGCCAAAACCAATGGACTGGAAAAATTATCATCTGCGAAATTCTTCAGATGGAAATTTTTCTCTCAAGGGAAGCTATATAACCCTTCACTCCGATCGAACTGAAATTTAGGTCATTGAAAAAGTACATCACCCATACCTCAGAATCAAATTTTGAGCTGCCTGAACAGCGTCTTCTGGCGCAATTCTAATGCACTGAAGGAAAATAAAATTTTGCTAGAAGCTTCAGTTCGACTCGAAAATGGCTCCCGTCGGTTCAAGAGAGGTCATTTCAGTCATTTTCAAAAATTCGCAGAAATTGAAAAATCGACTTTGGCGTTTGGCAGCTCAGAATTTGAGGTGTGATTGACTTACTTTTTTAATAAGCTGAATTTTAGTTGGATCAATGGGCTCGAGTTATGAAGGTTTTTTGTACATGTATTTTTTTTGACGCTCTCACTCAAAAATTAGAAAATAAGAATGCATCGTTTGCAGCTGCGCCGTGGATCAAGGCGAAGATATCAATGGGAACGTGAAATTTTTTGTGCTATTTTTTTTTTCGTATTTTCTCAAGAAACGGATAGAAATTTACGCCAAAAAATGAAAACAAAAAGAGGTTTGATCATAAAATTCGAAAAATGACGTATAGTTTTGAGAAAAATTTTCAAAATATAAAGAAGTTTTATGTAAATCAAAACAAAAATTACGTTTGAAAAGCCAAAAATACACATTATACCACGTTACGAACTATTTTCAGTCGTTGAAAAGAGGAATCATATTTTTCCCTATAGATCCACCCATGCGAATTGGTCGTGAAAATTACTTATTTAATAAATTTTAAATCTTAGGTTAGAAATTTTCACTTTTTTAGTTTTAAAATTGTTTAATTGGTCACCCATTTTTAATATGTACGTTTAGAGCTTGGGATTGATGCAAAATTGTGAGGAATGAGGTGAAAAATTGAATAAATGATAATTTTATACTGAAATCCGTTCTTTTTTTGAGGAGGGGGGGCGATTGAATGGTTTTAAAAAACAATTTTTGGTAATTGTTACCTTTGATAATTTTTGCACAAAAGAAAATACTAAATTCGTGACCGAAAAAAAAATAGTAATGAAGAAAAACGTGAATCTTATGACCTTGAAAGTTTTGCTTCAAGCTGTCAGAACTCAGAACTTATGTGAAAATAACTAAACAGCATGATTTATCGCTATCTTGTTTAGAGCGTCAGAATTAAGAGAACGAAAGAAGAAAGACCATTGAAGTAGTATGAATGGTACACGAGTACCTAGTATAATTTTTGTATAAAAATCCACAAAAAAAGGAATAAAATTAATCCCTAATGTAAATTTATTCATAGATCAAGTGACTTTTAGAATAAAAACGAAAAAATCCATGAATTGAATTTTTTCTTTTGAAGGGCAAATTTCTCTCTACCAATTCACAGTTAGAAACGAATTAAGGAATTTGAAAGAAAAAAACTCGGATCTTTAACAAAAGTACCGCTGCATATTTCAAAAAAAAAACCAATACCATTCATTACCTACACCCTGTTTCAAAAATAAAAACAGAACACAAAAAATCATTGTGCTTTGCAGGAAGTGTGCAAGCCGATCTTTCCTTTCAAAAAAGTCTTTCACAACAGAGTAACCTCCCTTTACAAAGAAATCAAAGAATAGGTGTAGGTACTCTAAAGAATAAAGAAGCGAATCACACTCATACTAGCACTCTGAAAAAAAAAAGTAAGAACAGGCCTTTAAATATAAATCATTTCCAGACTTATCAACATGAATGAATCCACGTGAGATAATACAAAATCAAACAGTTAGATTTAGCCTATTGTATTTTGCCGTTGGTTGGTCAGTTGCGAATATTCACGGTTCATTTCGTACCAGACTTTGGTTCGGTGACTAGGTGGTCCATTCAAACGTCATAGTGTCGCCAGTGTTTTGAAAACTTTAAACGAAACTGAAATGAAATCTCAGAGAAGCAAAATACAAAAATACTTTCTAAGATCGAAGCAGATTTCGGCTTTGGCATGAATAAATGCGACACATATTTAAATCACTGAATCACTTACAGTTGATTAATAAAACCAGAGTTTTCGATGATTTTTGCAGAATCGTGGTTTTAAGAAAACAACGACTGGAGCTTTTAATTTTGAGGTAACAAGTCCCAGGAGGTAGTTTATATGGGAAGAATTTTTATGGTAAATAATGCACGAAGAATTGAATTATTTGGTTAATGCGAATGAGTAATTTAAGGTTATGATGAACAAAAATCCCAGTTTTTTAAACTATAGGTCATCTAGGAAAAGAAGACTTTTCAATTACCTATAAAAATGGCTTCAAAGAGGCCTAAAAATCGAAAAATTTTAAAACCTGGTGATACTCTTTTTTCCAGGGCTCCACTCGTGTACTAGCCTACCAGCTACCTAAGGGGTTTACAAAATCAACCTCTTTTTCTTCGGTTGGTAACCAAAAAATGAGATTATCCCTGATATTGGCTAAAAAATTTAAGAGCTTTTTCATTTTTTGAACTTTTTTTTGAGGAAATTTTGCCTTCGCTTCGTTCAGCTACCTATAGGTATTTAGTACAGTTTTCAAAAAAAAATCTTCCTAAATTTCGAGTTTTTCCTAGTTTTAAAAAGAGATTAGTCTTTCGTAATAAAAAATATTACGAATTCAAAAAAAAAAAACGACCAAAAACAAATCATCCAATCATATAGTAAGATTTAGCTTAAAAAAAGCCAAAACCCTCAAAAAATTCCCGGAAACGGGAAAGTCTATATTTAAGCTTTGTAGGGGTGTATTTCAACATATTCAACTTTCCCTTAAATCGGGAAATATTTTGTCCCCCTTTTGGGGGAGGGGGTGGTGAGGTGGTTCAAATTTCAGTTTTCCAACAATAACTCTTCAGATTACAAAAATATGAAAAAAATGCTGAAACAAAAATTATAGAGCATTAGAAGACGAACGTTTTTTGTCCCAATCATTTTTTTCTAGGGCGTCTTGGGGCGGACGTAGGGCTTTCAGAAAAAAATTAATTTTGAAAATTTTCCATTAACATAAATAATTACCAAAAATTGGGTAAATCGACTTTTAAGAACGGTTCTTTTGCCTAGTACATCCTTTTGATATGTAGAATAAGAAATATGTATAACCAACCCCTCATCTCAAAGTAGGGGGGTGGACCCTCTGTAGAAAAAATTGCAGTTTCTCCTAAGAATAGCTCAGCTACAGTGAAAAATTCGAAAAATTGGTTCAAGCAAACATTGCAGAGCATTAAAAGACGAACATTTTCATTCTTTTACTTTTTCTCTACGTGGTCTTGGGTGCGAACTATTGCAAAAAGAAAAAATAGCAAAGTTTTCTCATTTCTTATTTTATTGGCGTGTGATTGTTTCGTTAAATGAATTAATTTTTCAAATTAGTATGAATTTTAATTTTGTTTCAAAGATGGGGTAGAATGGGAGGGGGAGGGGGGTAAATACGTTTTTTCAAAATAGAACTACTTCTTCAATTTCTTAAAAACAGAAAAAAAGAACAAAACTTTAATAAATTTTCAAAAAATCTGCCTAAACTTGCTTTATAAAAAATTCGCCTTTTATTCTTGAATATGACAAAACCACATTTCCTTGTGTTTGGATTAGCGACGATTCCTCGTTCCTATTCAATATCCATATAGATGACAAATTTTTCTTTTAAAAAATTTTTTTGAAAAATTTTTTGTTCTTTTTTTAAATTTAAGAAAACATTTATTATTTTGGAAAGAATAGTAAAAATATTTGTAGGTCTACCTATTTGAAAAAAAACACGATCAAAAACGAAAAAATCTAGTTTTTAGGGCTTTTAAATATGAAAACGAAAAAAAAATCATTTTTCAAAGCCTGAGAACGAAACCAAAAAAAGTTTGTTTTCGCAACCCTGCTTAGACAATAATAATTTTTCACCTATTTGACATCCCACTGAATTTATCACAAGTAAAAATTAAATTTAAAAACACGACTTCTTCTCCTCAAAAATTGAGAGTTCGCTCTCTAAATCTGAATTAGTCAAATTTAGTGAAATTCTGCCTATTCTAAAGTTGGAAATACGTAAATTTTACTGAATTTTCAGTCAAAAAATACTGATTTCTTCTGACTAGTCGCAAATTTATTAACAAATGAGTAAAAAAGAACCGATTATCAGTAAAATCAATTTCACCGATTCAAAAAGGCAGAATTTTCATCCAAATTTGACTCGTTCAGATTTAGAATATGTTACGTCTTCCTTTTCAAACAGTTCAAACGCAGAACACAACTGATTCTGCAAAACCCTAAAATTAGACGAATTTTCTGAAATTTTTGATTTTTCAATTTACACAAAGACCTACCTCATCTATTTGATCTATTCTACTAGACGCGGACGAACAGGCAGGAAAATTCATTAAATCCATGGCGCCAATACCTAAATATTAGACACTTTTATCACACAAAAAACACCAGATCGACATCGAGTAGCAACAAAATACTGCGAAATTACCTATACCTACGCATTACTCAACGAAGAATTTGCTCTTTATCTCCAAACACTTGTGGAGTTCTCAATAAGCAGGATCAAATGTTGACATAAGTAAAACTCGATTAAATCATCGTTAAATATCGAATGCGCTGCAGTGATGGCCAATTGATCATTTTCACGTGATTTTATATCATACGTCACGAAACTGACATTCAAATTAATATATAAATAGGTATTTTCACGCAAGAATCTCTCCTTACCTATCTACAAATCACTTCGCAAGTACATCTCGGCTGTCAGCCCTCATCTGAGAAAAACCAGTTTGAATTTGTAAATCCGTCATAAATTAAAAATAACCATAAATTCGCCGACTTGGAATATTGTTTCGTCTTCTCTACTACGAAGTACGACGATCTAAGGACACGTCGTTTGGCGGCATCGTACCGCGAGTTCATGGTAAGTCATAAGCAGGGACGACAGACAGCCACACCAGGCAAAAGATTTTCAAATCGTTATTCAATTCCAAACAGACGTACGTTGTAATTTGAAACCTAGAGAGATCCAGAGCCAGACGAGCAGACCAGGAATGTAAACTTCGCCGTATCATAAGTGCTGCGATGTGTATTTTGTGATTAATATCTTTCGTCGTCGCGCCGGTTTATTTTAGAAAAGAGGAATCGCCTTATCAAAAAAATTTCTCAGACGTAGGCGTTTTATTTGAAATTGAATCGATGCGACCGTGATGTAATATTTTCCTACGCATTTGCCAGCTCGAGTCGATTTTCGACTCCGTATGTGGAAAAAAAAGGTATCAGGCTGTCTATGTGTACTCGTTGCACTGCAACTTAGTTTACGAGCATGAGCAATATACATATTACATACACATAGGTGTACATAAAACACAGCTGTTTGTCAACTTGGACGATCGCCAGTATTTGGGTTAAGTTGCGGTGGGGCACAGGGGCCATTATCGCAAAATTCGTTATGTTATCATGCTGAATATTTCGTCATACACTCGTAACTACGTATATTCGGTTAAATGTTGGTGTTCTATACAAATAAGGTAACACTACATGTGATATTGAGCCGGTATAATGTTCGAAAACCTTTGGTACTTCCGTTAGAAAAAAAATACTACGAAGGTATCCAAAAATAGAACACCTATCATGGTTAAAATTAGGAAAATAGGAAGTAGGCTAGAAATAGGATCAATTTTTCGAAGGGGTGTAATAAGAAAGCCCGCCAACCAATCAAAAAAATATCACGACTTCGAAAAATGTTTGTAAATCTCGAGTACTTCCTTTAGGGAAAAAATACTCCTTAAGGTATCCAAAAATAGAATGAAAAATAAATAGAAGTTGAGTTAAGCTTAAAATAATGACCACTTTTTCCGTTTTTCCAAGGGGTGAAATAAAAAATCCCGCCAACCATTCAAAAAATCTGAACTTTTCAAAAAACGTTCGAAAATCTCGAGTAAATACTTCCTCTAGAGAAAAAATACTCCCAAGGTACGCAAAAATAGAACACAAAATTAGGAAAATAAAAATTAAGCCAAAAATAGAATGACTTTAGTTTTTCGAAGGGATAAAAAAAATCAAAAAAGCCCGCCAACCAATCAAAAAAATGAAAAAACCCTCCCAGTGTATCCAAAAATAAAACACAAAATTATAAAAATAGAAATCAGGCTACAAATAGGATGGATTTTCCGAATGGGTGAAAAAATCCTGCCAACCAATGAAAGAAATCTTACCTCTTCGGCACGTGACGTCATCGCGATCACAAAATTCACCAAAACACCCGAAATAAAGAAGAAAAAACCGTTAGCCTGCGAACTCGAGGATGGTTGGCGAAACCGTGCGAATTACGTAACACAAACACCACGTATGATTTTTCATCAATTACTCCGAAAGTCGATAGAATTACGCCAAGTTCAAAGTAATTGATACCGAATCGGGTATAAATATCAATATTTTGATCATGGCAATCGGAAGGGTTCCGCGGACGAAGTGAATAAACGAAAAGTTGGTTTGGAGCATAACGCGAAACACGTGCTCAGTTGGAAGTATCACTTTGTCGTCGGCGGGTTGCGAACGAATCGATTCTAACGTCGAGGATCCCCTTTTTTAGGATGCATCGAGTAAAGACCGCCAGTGTGATTCATACTAAACGATTCCTTCCTCATGAAAGCACGGTTTAGGTACTCACTGGCGAAAGAATCGAAAACGAATTCCATTTTTGTGTTCATTGCCATATGCCATTGGCGTGGAACGAATGAGAAACTTTTAAATTCGACGAAACGATAAATTTTATCACTAACTTTTATCAGCCGACTGATGGGTGGCTCTGCTTATTTACACCTTGCGTTTGGTTTTTTTTATTTAATTTATTAACAACGTAGGTAAACAGGAGATAGGAGAGGGGTCGGGGGATAGGACGAGATTCCCATTAACGAACGATAATTAAGTATAAATTCGGATTATTGGGTAAAAGTATCATTTTTCGTCTTCAAAGGTCGTTATATTTTTGATCATTAATATGTCAAAATGTGAGTAGGTATAATTGTTTCATGATGTGCCCGCTATACGTAAGTACTTGGGTACTTGAACATGCAATGTTTGCGTAATTACGTACGCAGGTTGGGAAATTCATTTTCAAATTTTGCTATGACGAAACCTTAGATGTTACGTAGGCTGATTCGATGCTCACTAAACCGACATACTTAATATTTTAAATTTTTATTCAAATTTTCTCGTCATTTTTTTCAAGTTGTATTTCTCTCAGATTTTTTTTCTTCTCAGTTGAAATTTTTCAGCATTTTTTTCAACTCCACGTCCACAAATTTTTCTAAGTATGTATGCGCTCAAAAAATTTCAACTTTGATTCCAAATTTTTTGTCAAGTTGAATTTCAAATTTTTTATTTTTTCAACATACCTACATATGTTTAAAAAATTTTTCTAGTTGAAACTTTGAAATTTTCTCAAAGAACTTTTACAAGTTAGAATTTTTACTTAATTTTTCCAACTTCTAATTTTCAAAAAATTGTAATTCCACGTCAGAAAATTCCAGGTTTGTATATTTCCTCAAAAAAAATTTCCATATTTCCTCCAAAAAATTTTTTCCAAGACTGTAATTTTTTCAAAGTTGAATTTTTTTCAACGTTTTTCCGACTCTGATCCCAAAAAATTATTTATAAATTGAAAAAGTTCTACGACCAAATTTGCTCATTTATTAAAAAACAGTACAAAAAAACGAATGAAAACGATCGACGTTTCGGTAAATTACATTGTCATCTTCAGGAAGTAAAGATTAAATACAAATAAATACATAAATACGAAAAGAGATAGGTAAGGAAAATAATTTTTTTTTTTAGATTAGGGATTTGTATAATTCAAAGTACCTATAGAACTTTTTCAATTTATACTACATAGCTCAAAGCTCAAATACCATCTGCGTTTCTATTTACGAAAATTATTCATGTTCGAATTTTCTTGCAATTTATTCTCATCAAGTAGTAGGTGAACAAACAGATTGTCGAGCTCTCATTCCAACTTGAAAAGTTTTACAATTAGTACAGTCATTTTAGGTTTTGACCTAAAAAAAATTCCCGGAAACGGGAAAGTTCGTATATAAGCTTTGTAGAGGGTGTATTTTAATAAACCCGACTTTCCCTAAAATTGGGGAATATTTTGTTCCCCTTTTGGGGGTGATGGGAGTTCAAATTTTGAGTTTTCGGCAATAAATTTTGAAATTACGTTCTTCCGAAAAAAGATTTGAAACAAAAATTGTAGAGAATTCAAAAACGAACAATTTTCTTATTTACCATTTTTTTCCTAGGACCTCATGAGAGGGAGCTAGGGGCTTCAGAAAAAAATCAATTTTGAAAATTTCCCATTATCAGAAAAAATCACCAAAAATCGGGTTAATTGACTTTTAGGAGCGGCTCTTTTGCATAGTACATCCTATTACTATGTAGAATAAGAAAAATGAACAACCGACCCCTCATCTCAAAGTGGTGGAGTGGGCCCCCTGTAGAAAAAGTTGCATTTTCCCCCTGGAATATCTCAGCTACAGTGAAAAATTCGAAAAATTGGTTCAAACAAACGTTGTAGAGCGTTAAAAGACAAACATTTTCATTTTTTTTTATTTTTTCAACGTGGTCTTGGGGCTGAGCTATTGCAAAAAGAAAAAAGATCGACGCAGCGATCGAAAATTTCTCACAAAATTTTAAACCCACTCTTTTGGGGCCTAATTTGGGTCCAGGGGTTAGATGATTATAAAAATCGAGTTCAGCGACCACGAAACCCCCAGAATCCCACTGGTTGGGCTATTGGTTCGCTAGATTTTATACCATATCTACACACGTGTAATTTATTGAGTTAATGAAAAATTTTCAAACCCCGCGTCGATCTTTTTTCTTTTTGCAATAGCTCGGCCCCAAGACCACGTAGAAAAAAATCTAAAAAAAGGAAAATGTTTGTCTTTTAACGCTCTACAACGTTTGTTTGAACAAATTTTTCGAATTTTTCACTGTAGCTGAGATATTCCAGGGGGCAAATGCAACTTTTTCTACAGGAGGTCCACCCCCTACTTTGAGATGAGGGGTCGGTTGTTCATTTTTCTTATTCTACATAGTAATAGGATGTACTATGTAAAAGAGCCGCTCCTAAAAGTCGATTAACCCGATTTTTAGTGTTTTTTTCTGGTAATGAGGAATTTTCAAAATTGATTTTTTCTGAAGCCCCTAGCTCCCTTCCATGAGGTCCTAGGAAAAATGGTAAATAAGGAAATTGTTCGTTTTTGAATTTTCTACAATTTTTGTTTCAACTCTTTTTTCGGAAGAGCGTAATTTCAAAATTTATAGCCGAAAACTCAAAATCTGAACCCCCTCACCCCCAAAAGGCGGACAAAATATTCCCCGATTTTAGGGAAAGTCTGGTATGTTGAAATACACCCTCTACAAAGCTTATTATACGAACTTTCCCGTTTCCGGGAATTTCTTTTCGCTTTTGGTTTTTTAAAGCTAAATCGTCTGTACTAAATTTTTTAGGAAATTTGAAGTTTCGAGCTTAAAAAAAATTTTAGGCATAGATTTGCAAAAAAAATGAAAAATAAAGTAGTTGAAAAAATTTAAACACTTCACAAGTTGATTTTTGGTAACTCCCATTCTAATTTAAAAAATTCGACTCGTTAGGTGTGTAGGACCGTGTAGGTAGGTTGGTATATTTTTTTCAAAATATTGGTCGAGTATAATCCTTCACGTCATTATCTTTTGTAAAACAGTTGAAGTTGAACTCAAAAAAAATCTGGATTTAAATTTTGAAAAAAAAATAATAGAGAAAATTCGAACTTTGAAAGTAGGAAACATTTTGGGACAAAGAGATTGAAAAAATTTTGAATGCAAAGTTGGAAAAAATTTGGACCTGGGAATAATTTTGAGAAAACTTGAGGAAAATTTTAAGAAAATGTCAACTTGAAAAAATTTTAAAAAATTTCCAAAACGGAAACAATTTTGAGAAAATTTGAACTAGGAAAAAATATAGAACGAGGGCACATGAAGCTGAAAACTTTTTGAAATAATCAAACTAGGAAAAAATTTGGATATGAAGTTGAAAATAATTTTGAGAAAATTTGAAATTTTGGATTTGAAAAAATATTTGAATGTGTAAGTATGTTTGAAAAAAAAATTTAAAACGGGAAACTCAAGTTGGAAAAAAATTTAGACGTGAAGTTTGAATTTTTTGAAAAATTACAGGCCCGAGAAAAATTCTTTGGGCGTGGAGATGGAGTTAAAATAAAATCTGAGAAAATTTCAGCTTGGAAAAATATTCGGTAAAACGAAATAAAAATTTCGACTTGACATAATGAACTCTGAATCAGACGCTCACTGAACGAAACAAAAAATTGGCTCCACCGGAACACGCAACATAGGTGGTTTCGTTTTGTTATACAGCCACGATGAAGGAGAAAAATTCAAAAAATTTAGACACCTACCTATTTACAATGGGGACATTATAAATAGATGGGTATCTGTTACTTTGTAGCTGTCAGTCGAGCTTGAATGTACAGAGAATTAAAAAAAAAAGGAGGGGCTCTTGAAAGGACACATTCGTTTTCGGTGGCTTAAAATTGTTCATTTCCGAGAATTAATTAACATAATAAGTTAGATACATAACATGAAAACGAAACACCTATACCTATAGGTACACATAGGTGTTTGAATGGTGTACATTGTACATATTGTATACCCGTAGGCAGCTGTTATGTTTGGGTTTTTCTTCTTTTGGCGTCACAACCGAGCAAGAATAGCAATTACATTTTTTTATCTATTGTTATTGGTAGTGAACGGCGTTCATATTTTGGTGCCTGGTTGATTCTATCATATCGTATATTTCTATTGTACATATGGAACACCTCGTTGTAAACAAAAATCTGTCTGAAGAATGCTCGTAGTAGGTAGTTTACATGTTGAATTTACACTTAGGTACTAGAACGTAGTAATACGTGGAAAAAAATGTTATTAAAGTGGTAAAGTAGACGGTTTTTTATCGTTAATTGAAGTAAATACGCAGAAATGCTTGGATTTGTGGAAAACGGTGTTGATAATGTTTGATTTTGATAGATGCTCGATGAATAAACAGTTGAATTTAGAGGTAAAATGTTGATGTAATTGGGAACCATTGAGAAAAAAGTCAGATAAACTTGTTGCCTACTTTCAGAATTAAGGGGTTAAATCCTTTCACAAAAAATTGGATCAAAATAGGTCAATTTTTAACCATCGGAGCAGATAGTACTCCGAAAATTGAAAACATTTCTATTTGGTGATTATTTTACCTAATCTCAAAATCAAAAGAACCTCAAAAGCCAATTTCAACTTTAAAATTTTTATTTAAAAAATTAATCAAATGAAACAGGTTGTAAGACTGAAGGAATCGAATTTCATTATGATGAGTTTTTGCCTAGAATCAAAATTGAAAGAATGATAACAAAATACCAAAATATTTTATTTATTTACTCGTTTTCAATTGGTCCTTGGAGTTTTCATTAAATTTTTCGGGAGAACAATTCATGAAGTTCCATAAAAAAAAAAAGAAAAAAATAGATGAACATGTATTCGCCTATTTGTAAAATACGAGACATTCAAAAAAAATGGATCAAAACAAATTTTTAATTAATTGAGAATGGATAGTAAGTAACTCGAAAAATAATCTAGAATTTTTTTTGCTTTTCAGTGGTCACAATACCTATGTCATAAGTCCAATTGTTCATATAAAATGGTTCACTGTAACTATCAATAAAAATATATATTCTTATTTTTTTGAAAATTTGAAAATTTTGAAGCCAATTTGAAAGTTGAAAAGATGAAGTCAGAGACCTCAAGTTTTTACCTCTTCTTTTTGACGTCTTTTAGCAACTTTCTTTCAACAGCCCCCTTCACTTTTCTTAAAACAAAATTTCATTCGTTGTAAATTGAAAATTACATTGAAGAATATTGGGAATTTTTAGTTAATTTTTCTAGCATTGAAACAGAATAATATCAAAAAATTAAGTTCGAGTTTTGATGCTCTTCGACTACTTCGAGTCATATATGTACGAGAGGGAAAAAATAATAATTATTTTTATTCCTATTGATTGATTGAAACGTAATAATTTAAAATTAGGAGAGAAACTGCACCCTTATTTGCACTATTTTGAAATCTCACGAGGTAATTCTCTAACCTCTCCACTTCCTAGCTCTTTTTATGTGGTTTTCACCATCAAAATATATTATATTTTTTTATAATTTCAAAAACATGGTAAAAAAACGTGAGAATGATTTTTTTCGGTTATTTGAAAAAGCTCGATAAATTTTGTGATGTTTTTAATTAAAATTAATTGTGAGACTGAGAAGATAACATACTTATTATCAGTGACATCGGGAATAAATATAACGCGAAACAACATAACTTATTTATACTTGAGAACTTCAGCTGAACATATGATTTTATTATACGTATGGTGCCTCATAATACCTGACACTTCTCTGGGATTTAAGCATTTAAAAAAACGAGTTTACAGCTGTTTGCTGTTCAGAACTATGAAACGATGGGTAAATATATCACTTCACCAACCCATTTTTTCTATAATCTCGAATAAAACTTTTTAAAAGGAATCTCATTCGCGAATGAAAATACCTTAGTAGCGGGTCGCAAAAGAAGGATCATTTTCAAAAAAAAAAAAGTCATTTTTATCCTCACCCACTTTTCCTTAAGAAATCTATTTTAGGGTTAAATGTGAAATTATATGGGAATATTTTTCAAAAATTTTACCGAAAAATTCTAAAATATTATGTAAGTAAGTATACTTATAAGGGTGGAGTGAAAAAAAACAACATATCTTGGATTTCGACCAAATTTGGTGTGGGGAGGTTACTTCGAGTGGGAGACCTTCCAAAAAAATCGAACCCTCTAGGGGCAAGGGGAAGGAAGCAGGAGTTTGAAAAACCGTTTTTTTTTCTGTTTTTTTTAGTCAATTAAAATTCTGTGAGAAGCCTTCGTAGAACTTAATAGATGCGATTTGAGTTTCTACATATCCCTAAACCATCGCCATCCTTCTCCAATCAAAACTCAAACCGCTACAAGGGGGTTGAAAAGTTGTAGATTGCAATATTCCAATAATATGAAATTCTCACACAGCTGAAATGATTTTTTTTTTCATCGAGTAATTGAACAAAAAATTATTTTCAACCACTAAAAGTGAATTTTTAAATAGAAAATAAAAAAAATTTCTCTTGAAATTTTGTACGTCTGTGCAGCCAGTTGCTAATTGTGATATCCTGATGTCTTCAAATTCAAAACATACTTCTTTTGATTGGGAGAAAAAATTGGTCCAATCACTTGACGAAAAAATAATGCATTCGAGTTCATAATATCAGAATATCACAATTAGAAATTGGCTGCATTGACGTACAAAATTTTCAAAGAAAAATTTTAAATTTTTTATTTCTGATGATTGAAAACAAAATTATTGTGAATTTTTCAAACGATAAAAAAATTAATTCGAGGTCACCGCAAATTCCATAGTGTAGCATGTCACGATTTGTAACTGGCTGCAATGACATACAAAATTTTCCAAAGAAATTCCCGATATATACTAATTCTAGTGATTGAAAAAAATACATAATATTTTCATGCGAAAAAATAATCAATTCAAAGTCGATATAAATTCTATAGGTATTTTGGAATTTTATGATTTGCTGTTGGCTACACTGGAGTATAAAATTTTCAATTTTTTTTCAAAATTCACTTTCAGTAGTTGAAAAAAATGTTTTGTTCAATTACTTGATGAAAAAAAATCATTCCAGTTTGGTGAATATTTCACATTATTGGAATATTGCAATCTACAACTTTTCAACCACCTGGTAGCGGTCTGAGTTTTGATCGGAGAAGGATTGCGATGGTTTAGGAAGATGTAGAAACTCAAATCGTATCTTTTAAGTGCCACGAAAGCTTCTCACACAATTTTGATAGTGTTTTTTTCAACAGGGTTCTCCTTGCCCCTAGGGGGCTCAAATTTTTTTTGGGAGGTCTACCACTCAAAGTAAACCACCTCACCAAATTTGGTCAAAATCCAGGATATGTTTTTTTTTCACTCCACCCTACTGTATAACTGAAAAATGTTTTTCGCGAAATAAAAATGAATGAAAACGCAGTAACTGGTGTTGAAAATTTTCCGCTTTATAAGCTAAATTATTAGAATATTTTTTTAAAGGGGGCATCGTTTTTGCATAAAATTTTGATACCTAGGGATTTCAAATTAAAAAAATTTATTCTGGAAACTTTTATTGGCTCTTTCGGATAAATACAAAATCCTCAATATGTGTTCATTTATACACAGAGAAAAATGGAGAATGAAAAATGAATAGAAAGTGTTGCAAAAAATTATAAATTTTATTCAAAAAAAATAAATTTTATCCAAAAAAAATAAATTTTATTCAAAAATAATAAATTTTATCAAAAAAAAATAAAGTTTATCCAAAAAAAATAATAACGGGGCACCATTCGCAAAATTAGTAATTTTTATCAAAAAAAATAATAAAATTTATCACGAAATTTGGTAAAGTTTATTGCATAGAAAATAAAGTTTGTCAATTTTGTAATAAATATTATTATTTTGCGATAAATATTATTATTTTTTGAATAAATTTTACTAATTTTGTGAATGGTGCCTTTTTATTATTACGTTTAATAAAATTTATTTTTAATTTTTTTGAGTGTAGCTTTAAATTACATAAAGTACAGGCAGCGACGCGACGTAGCTAAAAGGTGAGTCCAGGGGGTCTGGACCCCCTCACGAGGTCAAGAATTAACGTGAAAAAATTCCTTCCCCGAACACTAAAAATCCAATTTTCTCAAAGCTTTGCCCTCGCTTTGATCGGGCATGAAGCCATGAACGATATCACAATTATGTGAACTATTTGAGGCGACGACTGTACAAAAAAAAGGCTCCCTTTCACCCCCTTCTCATAAAATCTATTTGGCATTTCAAGTCTCCATATCCACTTATTACCCTCCTAAAAAAATTTTCGATGCCACTGTTTAGATTTGTTATCATTTTTGGATTTTAAAGTCAAAATAATAAGTATGGAAGTTGATTAATGATTATTCCAAAATTAGGTACATTTTCATCAGTCTTTTTTTAAATATTCTATGGAAATCGCGTAAGAGCTTTATAACAACTGTGCAACTTCTTAATATTTATAAAAGGGAAAATTATAATAGCACGACAAAACAATAGATCGCACGACGAAAAAAATCCAACGACGAAATTGGGTATTTAAACGACAGCCAATTCGCCACGACAGTTTAGGTGATGTGAACGACAGATCTCAATGAACGACGAGATTAGAGCAACGCCCGACAGTAAACAGGTTATCCCGACTAATTTTAAAATTTCCGATTAGAATTTCCTTTCAATTTAAATTTTTTCTCAAAATTTACAAACTTTGGGTTTTGAGTTTTATCGGTTTTATATATTTACTTTTTACAACCTCTTCTAATTATTATTGTACATCGTGTTGGAAGAAATTTTGCAAATCCGCGGAGTTGAAAATTTAAAAAAATGAAATTTAGAAAGATCGAAGTTGAACAAAATTGAAGAAGAATTTTGAAATTATCCATTGGGAACAGTGAGTTGGAAGAAATTTAAATCATACGAGTTACTTACCTAAGAAATGATTTGCTTTCATTTCAAATTTTCTTGAAATTTTCCCAGTTTTTTTTTTAAATTTTATGTTTTTTTCGATTTCTTCAACCCAAAAATTTTCTACCATTTTTTGCTCATTGTTGGATACTTTGAAATTGAAAAGAAATTCAAGAATCAAAATTTAAAAAAAATTGAAAAAATTTCAAGCAAGTTTGAGCTCTTGTGCATGGTTTTTTATTTTTTCTGGCACACTGACGAGCTCAAATATCTTCTCAATTGGGAATTTAACCTCCCTCAAATCCTTTTTATGAGTAACTAAATTTGATTTTAAAAAACGAAAAGAAAATTAAAACCCATACTAGGCAATTGCTATATTTCCAATGTTGCTGATTTCTAAAAAAACACGAAAAACATTTTATTCAAAAGGAGGTGCTCAAAGTGCATCTCCTGCTCCCCCTCTCCTTGCCTAAGTAAATTACCTCACCAAATTTGGTAGAAATCCAAGATATTTTGTATTAACCATAGTCTTTCCTCTTTCGTCGTTCTTTTTTTTTTATGATGTCTCGTCGTGCCCTGCTGTCGTTAATTCTAATTTTTGTCGTTCAGCTTGTAATCGTGTATAATATTAAACAGTCGTTCGTTTACCATTTCTGTCGTTTAATATATTATTTGTCCGGCGTAATCAATTTTTTGTCGTTCGAAACTATTTTTGGGCGTGGGAACATTACTCTGTCGTGCAACCACTTTTTCTGTCGTGGAAACCATTGATTTTCGTCGTTTAAACCATTCGGGACTGACACGGAAACGTAAAATGGACGTAGCGGCGTTAGTGGAGTGAAGAGGGGCCAACTTGAAAACGGTGTAGAAAATAATTTTTACATAGCGTTTATATGGGAACGTTCTATTATTTTACAAATTTCTCCAGAACGGTGGCAGATGCGTAATTTTTTGTAAGAACTGAATTTAAAGTAAATTAAATTATCTTTAAATGCTATTCAAACAAAAAATTACACAAATGTCTCGTTTTCGAGAAATTTTGTAAAAACAAAACGTTCCTGTACAAACCTTATGGTGACGATTTCTTCTACACCGTTTTCAAACGAGCGCACACTAGCGCTACCTGGACGGATGTCAGTCCCGAATCTTTTCTGTCGGGCTGATAAATAGGTGCCTTTATAAAAATTATTCAAATTTTAAATTTAGGGTTTTCATAGCAAATAGAAGGAAATTTTGCGGGGAGGGAGCAGAGGTTGAACTGAAAATTTCTCAAAAAATGATGGAAAGGATATAGCCGGGTAAGAGGTGAATTTGGTCCTGGCTTCAATTTTCGATTGAACTCCCCCAAATTGTACCCCTTGATGTAAAAAAAATCTGGAAAAAAATTTGACCCCCCCACCCCACCGTTTCAGAGTCCTGCTTTAGCGATGTATTGAACATTTTTTACATTATTCTTTTATGTAGTATTTCCCTGTGTATTTTACTTTGACTGTTTCTTTGAACTAAGGACTGAAAATCGCAAAAACCCATACAAAAATGTTGATGTTTTAGCAGATTTTTCAAATTTTGAGCGTTTTATACGGAAAAAATGATCAAAAAAAGAAAACTAACGTCAGATTCGTATTTAGCGGGTCAAAATACCCCGATAAGTACTCATTTCGCGATCGTTTTGCTCAAGTCTCAAAATTCACCTTTTTCGCTGATTTTTCATGACAAAAATTGCGAATTTCGAGGATTTAAGTAACGTGATCGCGAAAAGGGTGTTTATCGGGATATTTTGACCCGCTTAACACGAATCCGATATTAGTTTTTTCATTTGGCCATTTCTTTCCATATAGAACGCTCAAAATTTGAAAAATCTCCTAAAATAACATTTCTGTACGGTTTTTTGCAATTTTCGGCCCTTGCGGCATCGAAATCGCCAAAACTGAATATACGTGTACGTGACGTGAATCTACGTTAAAAAACACGTTTTTGGGATATTTTCAAAAAGTGGTCGCTCTTCGCTTATAATGGTGTTTTTTACGATTGAAAACTTCAAATAGCCGAAAAAACGTGAAGGAGTGCACCAAAAATGTTGAAAAAATTATCGTAAATACACCTCTACGAGATGTAACTTTGTGCCAAAGAACAGAAAATTTCCTTCACTTCCGTTGAAATTAAAAATTCTTGAAAATATTGCAATAAAATGGCCATAACTCCGAAAGGGGTGGGGGTGGGAGGTAAAAAATTTTTCCAGATTTTTTTTACATCAAGGGGTACGATTTGGGGGAGTTAGATCGAAAATCGAAGCCAGGGCCAAAATCACCTCTTACCCGACTATACCCTTTGGTCCCCCCTCCCCCATGAACAATTCCTACTCTCACTACTGAGTACAAATGTTTATTAAAGGTGTATGGGAGGGGAGGGGAGGGGAGGGGCAAAAATAACCCGAATTTGATTTTTTTTTTCGGAAATGGCCCCAGTTCAGAAATCCAAGGGGAGGAGGGGATGAAATTTTGTGCAGTTTGAATTTTAATTCGAAAGAAACCTCGAGAGAAAATTCAGCAAATGCTGAGACATTTTCTTTCACGAGTACATAAATTGCAAATTCCTGCCCCTTGCAAACTGTTCGTCACTCAAATTCATGTTTAAAACCCAAAATAGGCATCATGCACTACATAAATCGTGAAATAAAAAAACGCACCGTATTTCCCCCATGATTAATAAAATTATACCAGTTATAACGAGAAACATTTAATCTAAAAACACACTGAAAAAAAATTGTCTGAACGTCAATCCGGACCTACGCAATCACAAGACTCGTATAACCCTTTCGTATAAATACCTCAATCAATGAGCAAAGAGGGTATAATGAAACGCTGCAAATAGTTAAATGTACCTAATGTTGATAAAGTCTTTACACATGAGACCACCGACATAAAACAATTTTCAATGACTCAACAAAATACGTTAAAATTAAAATTAAATGATCTACTGTCGATCATACATTTTTTTCATTTTCTCATACCACTGCCAATATTACAAAGCAAAAAACATCAGCAGTTCATCTTCACAATTTTTTCTCAAAATCAGACTCGAAATCATAAAAAATTTCAATACCCATTTAATTCGAAGATCAACGACCATGCAAGTGAGAAAAATTCTACCACGTCGTCATTCAACCAATCCGTTACAAAACCTACTTGAAAATGGGCTAAACGATGCACCAAAGGTGTATCGATTCGTCACCACAGGCGCATTTTCATTACCGCAGGTAAACCTAATTAAGGCCATTAACATCCAAGTGCAATACCATATGTAGCTCGTTAAAAACTCGAATAAATGCCCACCTACGTATTTAATTTATCGGCGTTGCTTTTCTTTTCGTCGTAGGTATAAATTTATTCTTTGAAAATGTTCCAGTCATCAGCTTCGTAACCACAAGCTAATATTTGTGTTGTAAGCACGATTTTTTTTCGAAAAAAAAAACGAAACACATTTAATGTTATCGCTGAAGCGAAATTATGACTATACGATAACGATAAACATTAATCTTTTGCGATACGATGTACTTAAATTTTTTATACAGCCGGTAATTTAAAGTGCTATTTTCAAGTTCATTGCACATTCGTACGCTACACAGGTACAAGTTGGATTAATTCGCTTTCAATATTCGAATGCATCATGATTTGCGAAAATGTAGGCACACGTGGTGTAGGTGATCGTGGGGTTATACATTATCCAAATTAATCAAATTTCAGCTAAGAATAAATTTTAAAATTGAATAAATTAAAATCCTACCTACACCCACAATTCAACACATGACACGACATTGGTTTTACGAATACATAAAGGTACTTGAAGAAATTAATAAATCAAAATTTATTAGAATATTTTGCAAATAGGTAGTCGGTGGTTTTTCACTCGAGTAGACATTACGTGAATATTCCAATCAAACTGACCTACTTGTAAACCGGATTACTTACATACGATAATTATTAAGTAAGTAGGTATGTAAGTACACAAAATATATAAAGCACCGATGAACAATACAAAAGCGTAAAATTATCTAATCGTATCGTATCCGAGTCGGACACAAATGGTCGTTTTTTTTTTCTTACTCATTCGCCAAATTATAACCTTTTGAACGTCTCTCATCTCTGTACACGCGATGCTTATCGATTAAATTTAATCAAGACAGTTTTCAAATGGTAAAATTTAATTCGTACGTTACTCGTTGAACAATCACTAGATGTGTACTTGTGTAGTCAGTTAACAATTTAATTACCCCATCCAAGGCCTGGGAATTCGTTTACAGCAGTAAAATATACATATTCGACGAGTACACGCTGGAAAATTGAAGCGTCGCGTCGCCTCGTCGCGCTGCGAATATGAAGCTGACGTGACGTAAAACTTATCACAAAAATCTGTCAATTTTTATTAAAACGGCGTTAATGTGCGCGTAAACGCGTATTGCGTGTAATTGTTTTTAAATTATAATGGCGTTGCCATATAACGTGAAATTATAATGAGTATTTCATTATTCCCTAAATGTAACCCATTTGGGTATAAGTGCGTATGTTATTTGTGGTTTACATGGTTATTTTTGGAAGAAGATGATAAGATTAAGTCATAGAGTCAAAAAAGTCATTGACGGAGATATTTGACTTGGGCCAATAATGCTCAATATTCGATGAAACGTGTGAAATCTGCTTAGTCACGGTGCCTAATATTAGATGTAAAAAATGAAAATTTTTGCTATTTTCTAGATTTTTATTGCCATTTTTCTGAATAAAATTTACTCCCCCCCCCCCCCACAATTCCAAAATCTAACGAAAGAGGAAAATGTTTAAAATTCATGCTTTTCGCAGTAAAATCGTTAAAATTTTTACCATTTTCTAGTTTTCTTGCTACTAAAATGAAATTCTTGCAAATTTCTGTTTTTTTTTTGTTTTTCATGTTGTAGACACCATGGCGAATTACCCATTAGCCAGGTCTCAATCGTACATCTGCGCGCTATTCCTGTTAAAATTTATTTTATGATTGATTCTTGTTCTAGACACTAAAACAAAGAAATTAAGCCCGCATGCCCTTTTTATGCCCTCCCCCTTTCCCCAGAGTCCACCCCCTAACATTTCAAACGTGTGTATCGCCCTATCTTTGGGTCGTAATGAAAAAAATTTTCAAACAAAAGTTGTTTCTCAGCACCTAATGTACATTTTCATTTCTCATCAGAATCCATTTTGGAGCATCTCCTGCCCCCCAAATTTGGAAACAAAACATGTTCAAAATCACGTTTTCAGTTTCGGAGATGCGACAAAATTTGTAATCACAAAAAGTATTCAAAATTGAATTTCCTTTCCAATGAGCTCTATCACGACAATTTTCACCAATTTTTCCCGACAGAGTGGACCTCTCCCCCTTCCTCGTTTTCACAAAAGTTGAACCCACGAACAAAATTTGCTCCAAAATGAATTCCAATAATAAATAAAATTACGCATTAGATATCGAAGAACAAAAATCGTTCAATTTTTTTTCGTGGGTTCAACTTTTGAGATAAGGGGGAGGGAAGAGATCCAACCTGTCAGAAAAAGTTGATGAAAATGGTCGGGGTAAAGTTCATTGGGAAGGAAATTCAATTCTGAATACTTCTTGTGGTTAAAAATTTTGCTGTATCTCTGAAACTATTTGCTTAAAATGAAGAAAACGTGATTTTGAAAGGTGCTGAGAAATAATTTTTGTTTGAAAATTTTTTCATTACGACCCATAGATAAGGCAATACACACGTTTGAAATGTTGGAGGGTGGACCCTGGGGAAAGGGAGGGGGGAAGGGCATACGAGCCTAATTTCGTTGTTTTAGTGTCCAGAATAAGAATCAATCATAAAATCAATTTTAACAGAAATTTCGCGCGGAAGCCTTTTTTTGTACGATTGAGACCTGACTACTGACTACATATTGGAAACCTATTTGACTGATTAAAGCACAATTTTCCCAAAATCGTAACTGCCGGTTCAAATCCATATTTTCTGCGATTAAAGATGCTAAAAGCAGGGAATAGGAGTCAGGGAGTTGAAGTTGAAGACTGATTCCGGAGTCAAGCCGGAGTCAGGAGTCAAGGTAACAGGTTGACTCCGTCCGAAGTCAAACAGGAATCAGGGGTCAAGGTCTGAAATTGACTCCGAAGTCATGGTGGAGTCACGAGTCAGGGTGTGAGTTCAACTCCGAAGTCAAGAGTCAACTTTCCTCCTTGACTCCGGAGTTAGGTGGAGTCAGAAGTCAACTTTTTGGCTGATTTCTATTCCCTGCTCTAAAATCGGAGTCAAACTGATTCCAAATTGACACCGACTCCGGCTTGACTCCGGAGTCAGGAGTCAAGGTAACAGGGGTAACAGGTTGACTCCGGAGTCAATCGTCATGGTCTGAAATTGACTTCGAAGTCAAGGTGGAGTCAGGAGTCGAGGTCTGAAAGTGACTCCGGAATCAAGGTGGAGTCAGGAGTCAACTTTCCTCATTGACTCTGGAGTTAGGTGAAGTCAGAAGTCAACTTTTTGACTGATTTTTATTCCCTGCTGCAAAATCGGAGTCAAACTGACTCCAAATTGACTCCGACTGCGGCTTGACTCCGGAGTCAGGAGTCAAGGTAACAGGTGGACTCCGGATTCAAGCGTCATGGTCTGAAATTGACTTCGGAGTCAAGGTGGAGTCAGGAGTCAGGGCGTGAGTTTGACTCCGGAATCAAGCCGGAGTCAAAAGTCAACGTTTTGGCTGACTCCTGTTCCTTGACTGAAAATCATATGGACCATTTTAAAGATTTTTTTTTCCAGTGCAGTGTTCGAAAATTCCAAATTTCATGGAGGCTATGAAATGTCTCGAAACCGCTCCTAATCGATTCAAAAAGTTGAAAATAGGATACATTTCAAAATTTCAGTTTTTTTCGTTGACTAGATTGAATTTTTATATTTTACGACGTTTCAAAAATTATTCAAAATTCAAGAAATTAATTTTAGAACTTAAAATTTTGGATATGAGGTTCTTTTATGGTACATATTCCTACTTTCTATTAAATTTGGCTTCGATTCAAAATTTTACTTTCAGTTGGTATACCTTCCTTGGAAGTAAAATCGATAACCGCAATTTTGTCTTTTTAATTTATTTAGGTACTGTACCAAAAATTCAGTTTTTGCAAAAAAAAACAGATTTCTTTCAAAAACTTGTAGGCACTTCTTAAAAAATCAAACTTTCCTAAAAAATTTGAATCTTTCAAAAAAACAATTTTTCAAAGATACTTGGTAATTTTTTCGATTGTTTAGAGGTAAACATTTTCCAAAAATAAATTTCTTTTGAAAAACTGTAAAATAAATTGTAGGTATTTTTGAAAAATAATAATTTCTTTAAATGAAATTTAATGGAAAAAATGTAATTTTTTGGATGGAAATGGATTTTTTGAAAAAATTTATTTTAAAATAAACAGAATTTTTTCTCAAAAAATCCAATTTTTCTAAAATTTGATTTTTTAAAAGAAATTATATGTTTAGTTCTTTCAAAAATACAATTTTTTCAAACAAAAATCAGCGCCCTCGAAAATATATTTCAATTTTTAATACCTACAGTATGCATATTTTTTTGGATGTTTTGGAAAAAATTCACCCCCCCCCCCCTCTCCTCAAGGAGCGGATTTACAAGAATTTTTGAAAAAATGCCAACTTGACAAAATTGGTTGAAAGGACATACTGGCTCCTTTTTTCCCCGTCGGGCATTATTTAGAATAACGAGTCTTCACCTCCTACTTCAGCATTTAGTACGTTATGATGTCATCACGCCTGTCCTTAATCTTCCCTTCAGTCTGATCCTAGCTTTCAGAATTCTGTTCACTAGCATTATTAAAAAATTGTATTTCATAATATTTATTCCCCACAAAAATTAAATTTACTTGTACGTGTACCTAGCCCCTTCAATTTTGAAGATAGTTCACAATCTACGTATTACGAAAAAAATCAATATTTGATGAACATGTTGCCTATCTCAAAAATTTAGGGAGCAATAAATCGAACATATTTTCAATTTTAATCATGAAAATGATAAGTATCTCGAAAATTCTTTCCATTTGATGATTTTTTGCCAACTTCAAAATTGGAAGAGATACAAACACAAATTTTATTTCAATTTAAAAATCCTTCCAAAAAAATTAATTGTACTTTTAAAACTGTTCAAATTTTGTTTCTGCAAATTTTTTGCCCAGCATCGAAATTGAAATGACAAGAGAATCATTTAAAGTAACTAATTAGACTTCAAAAATTTTTTAAAGTTTCCATACTCTTCAATCGGTTTTTATCTTATTCAATTTTGATATTAGACAAAAAAATCGTTAAAACAAAATTTGTCTTATTTTCAAAGTACGATTATTCTTTCCACGATTGATTTTTTTTTACTTGTTGAAGCTTATTTTCGCAGCTCCCTCAATTTTGAAGGCAGGAAAAAATCATCAAGAAAATTTACTGGATTTTCAAGATACTACCCAACCAATCGACCTTTTTTTTTTCTGGAAGGACATTTGTCCCTTACATTTTGAAGGGAGACAATTCGTTTGTCAAATATTTTCTGCCAAGAAGTACCTATCCGGTAACATTCAAATTTTTGATTCCAGGAACGAAAATATTCCCAGTCAATTAGCCCAGGAACAAGGCGAGAACACTTCGTAGGTATTTGAAACGAAGGGACGTACGTCAAATAGGTACCTTCGAAAAATACAAGAGATAAAAAATTGATTCCAGATCCATCTCCATACACAGCCGACGAAAAAATTCAAATCTATTCATACAACTGCTATTACATTAGAAATTCTAATTCAGCTGTCTGTTGTATTACGTAATATCGGTAAAATCTAGGTACACTGTTCTTCCTGTAAAAACTATGTAAGTATGAAATTCTCATCGAGGTGTGATTTTTATCATAACATTAATCATAACAGTATTTTCGCCTCAACATACGCGCCTGCATACGTATTCGTGGATAATTTGACATCACCGAGTCCAGCTGGGTACCCATGATAATGTGAAATAATTTTGCACATAAAATTTAGCAACGACAACATTTTGCCGGCAAGTTCGCGAGATTAAAGGTCTAGGTAGATCTCGGTACCCATTGAACGGTTGCATTTTTTAATTCAACTACGTTGAACGCATCCAAGTGGTCTTCTCTCGTCGACCGCCTCTCACAATTATTCGACCGGATTAGTGAGAAATTTAGCGTGAAAACAATAGTCTAATAATTACACGTAGGGATATATTAGCATCAGACTTCGATAAAAACTACCATTCATTTCATCATTTTTCTCCTTCACCTATTTCAGCAACAATTACTATCATCGGAGCCTCTTCACTTACGCATTTTATCTTGATCTGTTTACATAATAACTTCACTCGGACAGTGGCGAAGAAACATTGTGTTGCGTTCAATATACCTAGGTACCTTACCTAGCATGCCGATCGAAAATATGTGGTTTTTTATTTCCGAAAATACCATTTTACTGCATAATTATAAAATTTTTTGAACCGATTGAATCAATCGATTTAAGTTTATACGAAAATGAACTCATTTTTTGAGCTTTTTCCACGAGTGAATATTTTCTAACTAAAAATAGTGTTGGTTCGGGTGTTCAGTGTTCGAAGTCGATTTATTTTCGGTGCTTTTATTCGTTAATTTTAAAATCTCCAAATGTGCCAAGGTGAGTGAAAACGTATGGTAATTTTAAACATTTTAGAAAATGCGTGTGCTCGGTTAGGGAGCAATGCACGTTTCTATGGTAAAGGCATAACACTGATCACTGATATCAAAGAAACGCAATCCAGGTATTTACTTGCCTATTTATATTTCGCCTTTCCACCGGGACCTTTTTCCTGTTGAATATTCAGGTTAATGGCATAATCAATGAATAAAATTCAAACAAAAATAGCCGAATAGTCGAGTAGCTTTCAGAGTCAATTAATTTCTTTAGAAGGTAATCAAAGTTAGAAAGGGACCGCTTTAAAAGTGAGCTTGCAAAAAAAAATCATTCAAATAAGGAAATTCTGAAACTGGTATTAATAATTCCTAGGAAAATGATGATTTTCCTTCTCGGGAAAATGGCAATTTTTCACAGAAAGGCAGAAAAAAATTGTAGAGCAAAAAATTATGAATTTTAAATTTTCCACGATCTTTATCCGAAACTCAGGCATCATAGCGAAATTCCGAAGAAAAAAAGTGACGTTTAGTGACCTTTTTTGAGAAAAAAGTGACCAAAAACTGACCAAAAAACGACCAAAAACTAACCAAAAGTAACCAAAAATTCGATTTTTTCGGGAAAATTTTTTTACAGTTAAAAGAGGGCTGAGAATTCAAGAAAAAAATGAGGGGAGGGGGTCAAAATTCAATGAAGAAATTAGGTAATCTAAAAATCTAATTTTTTTTTAGTGGCAATTTAGGAGGCAGAGATATACATAATTAATTTAATTATACAGATTTGAGCAGAGAAAAATTGAAAAATGACGAGATTTTTTGTAATGAATTTATTTGAAAATCTGTGATATTTCAATTGTTTGATTGATTTATTTTAGTCAAAATTATTGATTTATTCTGTCAAATGGGGAATTGATTAAAAAATCAATTACTTTACTGATTTAGAAAAACAGAATTTTTTCAAATTTAGAAATAGAATTATTGAAATACTGCCCGAGCGAAGCGAGGGCAAATTCTTTTTTGAAAAATCATTACTTATCAACTTTTAATTTTTTTTTCTTGAAGAATTTTGAAAAATAGCAATTTTTACGTGAAAATTTGATGCGAAAAAAGTGACTTTGGATGAAAAAAGTGACTTTTAGTGACCTTTGGATGAAAAAAGTGACTTTTAGTGACCTTATGATGAAAAAAGTGACTTTTAGTGACCTTAGCCGAAAAAAGTGACAAAAACCCTAAAAAAGTGACTTGCTATGATGCCTGCCAAACTTTTCTTGTTTCGTTGATAAAACCAATTTTTAACCTGGTGTCTCAAATAAATTAGATTAACCTATTTTTAAAAAAATAAACAGAACTTGTCGAGCATTAAAAATTGACTACTTTTTGCTCAACAATTTTTTGTCTATTTATCAGCGAGGAAGTATTTTTTTTGTGAGGTAAAAAATGAATTCGAATCACATAGGAACCCAAATACATATAAACCCGTCAAAAAATTACAATATATGAAGATCCGCATTCCAAAACGGGCTTAGTCCATACGACAGTATATGAGAAAAAGGACTTAAATGTACTGAAAAATAGATTACACCTAAGTCCCTTTTCTCATATACACTTGCATGGACTAAGCCCGCTTTGGAATTCGGGTCTTCAATATATATTTTTTCATAAGTGCTTTAAAATTCGATTTCAAAAGAACTGTTCAACCACATCAATAACATTTTTAGGGGAGACAGAGGAACGATTTGGAGAAGGGTATACGGTGAAAATTTGCAAATTTAAGCTCCAGGTTTGTTCAAAATTTTCAAAAAATTAACAAAAAATTTTATTTAATTCAATACATCCATACTTTTTTCCCTTGAAAATTTCATCGAAATCGGTCGAGTGATTTTCGGGAAATCAAATTTTAAAAAATTAGAAAATGTGCAGGAAAAAATTGAAGAAAATTCCAATTTGAAAAAAAACGATTTTTCGAGAGAACAAGCTTTGTACAAAAAAAATGCCACTGAAGAAAATTGTAGAGCACAAAATTTGCTATCTTCTGATAGCTGTTAGTTTTTTTCTAGGGTAGAAAAATTATTTCATGACCGGTGGGGACGGGGAGAAGGGATGAAAAAGGTGCATTTGCACACAGTCTGCAGTTTTTTCGAAGAACTTTCCAAGGGCCAATCAAAATCGGTCATATGATATTTCGGAAATCAATTTAACCTAATAATTAAAACCAATGATGCTTTCAAAGGAAAAATTTCAAAAAATTTAATTTGAATTAAAAATCACATTTTACGGTAGACACTTTGTAAAAAAAAATGCCTGCAGTAAATGAAGCAACAAAATTTGTAACATATTTTATCGTAAAAATTCAATTTACAAAATTCAAAATGAACCCTAATCAACTGCAAAAAACCCATCAACTGAATTCATTTTCAAAAAATAACCGGAAAATTTTCAAAAAAATTGGTTAACATAATTGAAGTTATACCAAATTTCTGACATTTTAGGTAAATTTGAAAAAAAATGTTCAGTAAATAATAGCAATAAAATTGAATTTAATCATTTAATTTTAATCGTAATGCCAGCTCGTCTTCATCAATTAAATAAAGAAAGTTGTAATATTTTCAATATTGCGATGGAGGGTGGGAGGGGCGGGGGAAGAGGGGAGGAGGGGGAGGGGAAAATTGAAAATTTAATTTTTAATTTTGCAAAGAAAAAAGAAAGGGACTCGCAAATTTTAATAATGAGACCACCCTCATCTTGGTTAGCTTTGGAAACCCGTCAAATTGGTTTAAAAAATTGGTGCTTTACAACTTTCGTTTGAATTTTTTTTTTGAATTTTCATTTTTCTCCAAATTACTGGCAAGTGGCAACCGATTAAAAATCACAAAACCTGGTTTAAAAATTTATTTCACATAAAAATCATCTTAATTTGAACTATTTATAGATCAAATCAAAACACCCCTTCGTTCCATTTAAATTTCTTGAGAAAAAATATGTTTTTTTTTGTGATTTTTCGATTACCCTGTAGATATACGTACCCAAAGTCAGAACATTTGCATCTCAATTAAAAACGCACGTCATACCTGAGAAATTTGAAATTGTTGGGTACTATTTTCATCTAGTAAATTATTAAAATGGCAATTAAGTACCAGATAGGATTTTATGAGTATCTAGTACCTACCAAGTATTTTTCTAATCAATCAACCTTATAAATCATAAAAACTCCTAGCAAAAAAGCAATAAAAAAATTACCATTTGTTTCAGATAAATTATTAATCCTACAATTATCATTAATCACCATCTATTCAATTTTCGCCCAAGACCTCAGTTCAAATAAACCCGCCAACTCGACACTTTCGCAAAACTTGACTAAACAAGATTCGAACATAACGTGGATAAAAATATCTCCAATTGCATTAAACACCAGCGCAGAAATATTTTCAGAAATCACCGACGCAAATTGCACGACATCGGAGAACGTTTCCAACGAAAGTCAAAACCTCGATATAGCTAGTAGCTTGAGACGAAAACGTCGAAAACGAAGACGTAATAAGTATAAAGCATGGAATCAACGCAGACCCGAGCATTCGTACAAAAAACACAGCACAAGGGTGGAATTGAACAAACCAGTACAATTTTTGGTACCACCTGATTACCAAGAAAATCTTATAACAAAAGAATCCACTTACTATAAAAGTCGCAACGATGTGGAGAAATTTATTCCTAGTCGAGCTGAGAAGAAAATAACGCCTCCGGTCAGACATCTTTTACCTCCTTTGGTGGATACTCGTTTCGTAAACTTGATCGAGTCGAGTACTCCGGCACCTACATCCGCACCTGTGCAAAAAGATCCAAAAAAATCAAAATATATTGATTGGTCTCCCAATAGCACGAACAGAGGATCGACTAAGTTCAAGCATACTATTTATTATTCAGATAGTGGTAATGAGATAATATCTAATTATGAGGTTACATCGACAACTCCGACATCCAGAGTTAAATATACGACCAATAATGATAATCGCGGATTTATTCCTACTCGCTCTCTAAATGAAATTCCTAGAAATTCGAATAAATTGGAATATAGGCCGATTGTCGTTCAGCCAACCCCGATTCAGTATACTACACCGATATCGATCCAAAATCATACCATTGGTTTTCCCAGCAGAGAAACTCGAATTAATAGTTTAGTCTCACCCGAGGTTGCAAATGCAGGAATGCAAGTTATAAATATGACCAGTTTTCAAATACGAAATCAATTCGTTCAGAATGATCATTACAAACAATTCGAATCTCCTTCGATATCACGATCAACACAACCTCAAAGGATACCTTTGCAGCAATCGACTCCTCAACCATACCAACAATATCAACCAGTTCAAGGCACCTCTCATCAAGGGAATTATCAACAATTGCAATCGCAAGGTCGAAATTACCAACAGGCTCAACTTCAACAATCCAATCAACAACTTCAGTCTGCAGATCGTTCATCTCAACAAATAAATTACCAACAATCACAATCTCAGCAACAAAATTATCAACAATCCTCATCCTTGGATCGGATTCCTCAGCAAGTAAATTACCAAAAGCCATCATTCCAGCAACAATCCCAGACTCCAGATCGTGTTCCTCAGCAAATAAATTATCAACAGGCTCAGTCTCAGCAGCAACAAAATTATCAACAATCTCAGTCACCAGATCGTGCATCTCAGCAAATAAATTACCAACAGGCTCAGCAGCAACAAAATTATCAACAATCTCAGTCACCAGATCGTGCATCTCAGCAAATAAATTACCAACAGGCTCAGGCTCAGCAGCAACAAAATTATCAACAATCTCAGTCACCTGATCGTGCATCTCAGCAAATAAATTACCAACAGGCTCAATCATTAGATCGTATTCCTCAACAAATAAATTACCAGCAATCTCCATCTTCAGATCAAACACCCCAACAGATTTATCAGCAATCGCCGCAACATCAACGCAGAACAAACCAAAACCATCAATCGAATATTTTACACTCTCAACCACAGCAACAAACTTCTCAACAGCCTAATTTTTCGCAGTACCAAACGACTCAATTTCCACCCAACACAAGTCCACGTTCTCAAAATCTTCAACAAGTTGAACTTCTGCAACCGCATCAAACGTACAATCAGCAATCACTTCAGAATTATCAACAGACGACTTACAGTCGAGCATTTGAACCACGTGCGACGACACCGACGCCAAGACTGATCAATAATCGAACGGTTTCTCAAACAGACAGAACAGAAAATTTCAAAGGGTTGGATTTAGCCGAATCTAAATATTTTTCTGATATACCTTCGGAGCAAGAATTCAACGCTGTTCAAAATGGTAATTACCTTTTTTGATTTTCTAATTCCATTCTTCGTCTGATTTTTTGCAATTCACTAGCTTTCCAAATTCGTAGCATCAATTTATCCACTCTAATGAGCATGGAAAGGGGGAGGAGGGCTGAAACGAAAAAAAATATACAGTAAAAAATTTTAAGTATCTGTTTCATAAATAAACGTACATTTTTGCAGAAGGTCAAGTCATCCCAGGAATCGCCGGCAAAGATTATCCAGTTTTTGATCAATTTCTGCTACAAAAACGTCGCTTCTCCTGTCGTGGACTGGAAGGCTATTTCGCAGATGTTGCTAGCAGATGTCAGGTACGATAAGATCTCAATATCCTATTATGAGAACAAACATATTAAATTTCCAAACATGCTTACTTATAATTCTTTTTTCAAGGATTTTATAATATTAATTAAAACTTATTATTATTTATCACATGACGAAAAATTACTGTTTCAGGTATTTTACATTTGCAACGGAGATGGTGCAGGAGAACCAATGTTATGCCCAAACGGCACCTTATTTAGTCAAGAATTATTAGTATGCGATTGGTGGTATAATGTGGATTGTTAATTTATATTCGTATTTTTTTCTATATACTCAACCTACCATCATTTTTATAACAATAAACATTATTTTAGATAATGATCAATATTTGTGTACACAAAAATAAAAAAAAATTTATTCTAAAATTAAACGATAATAAAATACAAAAACTAAACTTCTCTTTTTCCGAACTAGAACCATTATCACAAAGTTAAAATCTTCATTTGAATGGTCACAAGAGTTAAATCGATTAAATAACTGTTCATAATCGTACCGATTCAAAGGAAAAAAATAATAAAACTCGAACTTAATTAAACAGGTAACCAGAATAACGAAACAAAAATAATTACCTATTTTTAAATGAAAGACTCTTCAACTTATTAAATAAAGAAAAAAACAAGAAAGACTTTTCGAATTATTAAATAATATAAAAAACAACTCTTGAAAAACAAAGCAAAACACTCCTACGTAATAAAAAACCAACAACGTACAATATAATAAAATTTCACGCCAAGTTGTCAATTTTACGAGGAAAATATATTATACATAATTTAAATACGTAAAAAGGGGGATTTAATCTTGAAAACTAAAAGACACTTCTTCAAATCAAAATCAAAACTACTTTTTGAAATTAAAAACAAAAAAAACTTACATCCCGTAGAATCGTTAAAATACCAAAATCAAAACAAGACAATAATTGATCAAGAACAAACCCCCGAATTATTATAACTCGAAACGATAACACAGCACGGATATTAATGAGTGGCTGGTACCATAGGTTGGCAAATAATGGGATTATTCGGCTGATATATATCTTCCGGATATCCTAAAGGAATAATCTGAGGCAGGTGATAAGCAGGCGGTGTGATGTTTTCGGGATACGGAGTTACCTCCGCATACGCCGGATAACAAGGACTGCTGTAATCGATCGAATGGTAAAATAATGGAGGCGTTATCGACGGATAAGGATGGCTATAATAAGGATAAATATTGGTAGGAATATTTGACGGTGGAATAGCAGGAATATTAACGTTAGTAGGCATAGGTGGAGGTTCTTTTAAATAGACCATCTCTTTATGCGGTCGGTACGTTGGAGATTCTGTCGGGTGCACAGTATCGGCAGTACCTGCGAATAAAATGGAAAAAATTGAGTATTCATACGATTTGAAAATAATGGAGTAAGTATTCTATTATATGGGTCATTAAATCGAAATTATGATAAATTTTGCATTCTGCCAATAGCATACGTACTGTTATTCCGTGGCAATGGTTTTTTAACCGTTGGCATGGTGGGATATGGATATACAGGTATATCAGATTTCGAATTCGGTAAAGCATTCATAGGCATAGCGTAAACTAATTCATTTTGATGCTGATTAACGACCGGAGGTGAAAACTGCAGCCTTCGAGCGTCTGAAAAAATTGAATTTATTTCTTCATTTTGAAAATATCTTTCTCATAGCACAATAAAGCAAATTAAGCTGATCGAAATTAGTTTTTTTTTTTTAGCGAAACCATCAATAAAAATATTTCCCAGTTAATTCCAAATCATACACACCTGTATTCGGTGGAACACCTACGGGCGGCTCAGGATTCAAAGGATAAACGTAATTTGGTGAAATGATACAATACGGAACAGTGGGAAGTCCACAACGATAATATTGCTGCAAAAAAATCGTAAGAATATTAATACACGGATAAATTAAAAAATTAAAAAAATAGAAAATGTACTCACATCGACATTATTGTTATTACAAAACACTCGAACGGGATTCGCTGCATCTGATATAAGTTAATTTCATAGTATTGTACAATAATATTCTGAATTTAATGAAGATAATGCAATTTGTCCAGATTTACCATTTGGTTCATTAGGATTTGAAGCCGGTTTCGGAGGTAACACGTTACTAGGGTAAGGAGACGATTGGACTTCAAGATCTTGCGACATGACCGGATAAAAAGGCATTTGATACTGAACAACGGGTACAGGCTGTTCACCGATGTTGGGAATTTCATTCGCTTGTTGCGTATTTTGATGGTATTTGGAAGGTTCGTCAGCAGGGTGAGGATGCTGAATCGGTTTCACGTCATTCTAATTGAAAATGATAATATTGATAAACGATTAAGATTTTTTATCATTAGTAGCTATACGAATGAAGTACTCACCTCCGAACGATAATTATGAGACGAAATACAAGCATAACAAGTGGTAGGAACAGAAGACGAAGTTGGGTGCATATACTGAACACTACATAAATCAGGGCTGCAAAAATTAATAAAAAATGTTGATAAATATGTAAACTTTATGAAGCAGTAGAAATCTGTACTCTGATGAACTCACTTCGATGACACACATTCGGGTTGATACGAGTCTCTCATTTTGTTCGAGTTTTCTATACTTTCTTCCATAATCGAATATTGAGCTTTGTTCTGATCACAGTTGTTCAGTTTACCTGATGAAAAAATGTTCAATTAGATACCATCAAAGTGATTTAATTCTACTCATAGAAATGATTCATTTTCTTACCGAACATTTCCATTATACTATCGGATTGTCCCACACAAATCGAATTCTGAATTAATTCTAAGCTTTCGTAAGGCACCGTTAATCTAAAATAAAAAAATAACGGAGATTAGGTCAACTCATACAAATTATAAATAAACAGAAAATTTTCAGTACTTTTCTCCCAATTCTTGAATAAATACTTCAACTGGTCCCTTGTTCGGAGACATTTTCTGAATATAACCAACTCTTTTAATCGTTTCCACTTCGGTTTTGAAATTAACCCAACATTTCGTACCTTCCTGAAGTTCTCTACTATTCCAAGTCATACTATGACGGATATCTGTTTGAAAAAATGAATTATTTAAAAATGTACAAAAATAAATGAAAATTTTATACATTTTGATTGATCGTTACTCTTTTTATGTTCGTTCCACGTATCGTATTCGACATTTCGGTAAATATTTGGATCCAAAGATTTGGCGACTTTATACGGAAAAGGAGTAATACCACAATTTAACAAATCTTTAACGTTTTTGCAATTATCTCTCAATTCCAATCGCATCTGGAACCTACATTGTCATGAAAAATAAATCCAAATCAATATTACGTAAAATGAAAAGTGATGAGATTTTTCACTCGGTTCGTTTACCCTGTGCTGAAGAAAGCAGGGTTTACTTCCGCTTGATAGCGAGCTGTTTTATCGTGAAGCATTTTATTGATAGCGTAGTCCACTTCTTCCAATTTAAAAACGTCTTTGTACAACGATTCGTATAAAATAGCTGACAGAGAACACAATTTTAGTAAAGCATGCATTTTACGAAATTTATTCTGACTTTGAAATACTCACACTGACAAAGAGCCGAATTGGTAATGTGTTGTTTAGGATAAACCGAATCATAATGATTTTCATAAGATAAGCTCAACATGATATACGAGTTGTTTCCATTTGACGTAACTTGCTCTATCGGTTTTTTGATTTCTTTATACATCACGAAATCCACACTAAATATAAATATATGAGCATTTAGGTTCAACATTTAATAATTACTTCACATTTTTCACTACTTACTTATACAACCGAGAAATTATTTCCATATCTAAAGCGTTGCCCCATTGACGCGTATCGTGCAACCGATCTACGTAATTTTTTACCGAGATATTTGTAAGCTAAAGAAACATAATAGATGAATTTAATGCATAATTTAAAGACAACTAGAGTAACGTTGACAATATCGAATTACCTGTTTGAAAACTTCCGGCTGATTTAACGCGAATTTGATGCAATGTTTTCGAACAGTAAGATGATAAACCTGGGTTAAGAAGATCTGAACAGAAACACAATTCATTCACAAATGCTCATTATTATAGAAAAATAAAACACTGAAACCGTACTTGTTCGGAAACACATCGAAATAGACTGGAAGCATCTCGAGCTATATGTTTCCGGTAAAATCCTTGAGTATCCAGCCAAGTATCTATCTGATCCGTAGGTTTTAACCACTTCGGTTTAGGAGCATAGACGGGAATCATAACGTCTGATGGCATTGATGGAATCGCATTCATGTTTTGTGTCTAGTGTTTGAATCAAAACATAGATTCCAAATATAGAAACAATTAAAAACACGAAATCTAATGATAAAAATGATAAGTTACCTTCATTTTAACAAATCAGTTACTCCGATTGATGATTACCGGCAATGCGTAAAAATCAAGCTTCCGTATCTGCTTACTTTGAAACACCGCTAGTTCATAACTAAATAGTTACTAACTTGATTCGTAGACTCGTTCGGAGTTTAAAACTCTAAAAATATATCAATTAAAACGAATAATTATTTATTAATCAATAAAAAGTAAATAACAACAAATTAGTTTGAAAAGATGAGTACCAAGTACCAACGAAAAACAGGAATAATTGTTGACAATATGGCGCAGATTTAGCGAAAATGAACAATACTCGATGAGTAACAAGCCACTTAAACAGTACGTAGTTACACACAAAGATAAAATAATTCAAATAATAGAATAATAAAGGAGTTTTTCAACAAAAAAACGACTTGACATGTTTAAACTAGAAAATTACCGACGGACATTGTTTTTCCATGCCTTTTCAACTTCAAACACAAGGCGGTAAAATTTTTTTGTTTATTGGCATTCAAAACAAACGTTTGTTACATTTTTGAAATCAGCTGATACTCAACCTGATTTTTTGATTCCTTGCTTTTATTTATCTCTTTCTTTGTTTTGCAACTTTTCCAACTTGAAAATTTTTTCGTATTTTGCTGATAAATTTTTAAAATTTTCCTAAATTATTGAGTTTTTCTCATTAATTATTTCAGTTCTTCGATATTTAAACTTATAATGTCGGAGGAAAGTTCATTCGAAATTATAAACAAAAAATCCGACGAATTGGAAGCCTTGAAAAATGGTAATCAGTCGCTTTTAATTTACGTGTTATCTACTACGCAATTCAATCTTTTCCTGCTTTTGGTGTTATTAAATTCAATTTTATGTCATTTCCTGGACAGATATCGTACAACGAACGAATATGAAAAGTGCATCTTTGGTTACCACTCCGCCCTCGGATTTACACAATTTTATAACGGTTTCATCATTCCCAACTGCAGGTCCTAGTGGCGTTACATATCCAACAGGAATGAAGTAATTAAAAACTAATTGTGTATTAAAATTGGTTATGAAACGGTATTACAATTACCATTAAATTTTTTAGATCTGAAAATTCTAACCCCGAATCAACCGCTGATACGAATGAAAAATCTGAAGCAAATGAAGGATCACTGGGTAGCAGTTTGTTCGGTTGGGTCAAAGATACCGTTGGCAGTACAGGAACTACGTTACTCAGCAAGGTAGCTGAAAAGGCCAAAAGTTCTGTCGATTCTGTTATCACGACGTTAGATCCCCAGATGAGAGATTTCATTCGTAAGTTTTTATTATAAGTTGATCTCTGCCAGTTACGTCGATAGTGAAATTACACTGTATTTTCAGCTAATAACGGCGGAGTGGAAATCGTCGTTGCTTCTGATAAAGAAATAGAAGTTAGTCCGATACGCGAAGCATTTCAGCAGACGTTTAATAGGAGTTCTGTCAGGTTTGTAAATTATTCATTCAGTTCTTGTTTCTGTGGAGAAAAATTAACTTGTTGTTTGCAGAGGATTTGAAGTCGATACTATTGACATGGCTAAACAAATCGTTGGATTTGAGGCCGCTTCTCAAGCCTGCTTACTTCGAATAGATAACATTAGAAACCAACATCCTACCAGTGGTCCCATTATCGCAGTACAAAGTTTCATTGCCGAAATTAGCGAAGACAAGTAACCTAAAATATTCCGATTCAATTGATGGTCCTTGAGAGTATGCTAATTACTACGTGAATTTTTTTATTCCACAGATGGTACGATCTCGACTTATTGGTATTACACGAACTCGAAAAAGGTTTACAATTGGAAACGTATTCTCAAATGATTCCTATCCCCACTTCCATTATTAATTTAGCCAAAGATGATACAGAAAAAGATTACAAATACCTAAATAGCGGTTTTTCTGTTACCGTCTCTCATATCATGGGCAACAACTTACAGGTAATACGATGAACTAATTTAATAGGGAAATTAGCAAGGGGACTATTGCTTAATTGAATATTGTAATCTTTCAGGTACATCCTTCCGAATGGTATGAAACATTGACCGGAGTATCTAGAAGAAGTAGAATACTATTCGCAGCCAAAGTACTGGCTAACTTGTATAAAAACACGTTGCTGTAAATTTCCATCATTTTCATTATCAACGCGTAAATTTTCTTCATATAAATATTTCGCTTCTAAAAAAAACTTGATTTAACCGTCACACATGATTAAACACACGTGAATTTTAAATAGTTAATTAAAAATGTAAGCTGTCGCGTTGCCATACGAAAGTCGAAACGTTATCGAATTATGCAACGAGTATGTTCCATTTACGTACTTCAGACGAATACCGTTTTCGTCAGTGTAAATAGAGAAAAAAAAATTGAAAATCATGGTATAAAATAATACATATTGGGCGATTTTAAAGTAACTTTTGCCGTGATTTTTAATCCAGTTTTATTCGCTGTATGTATAAGTTCATCGTCTAGTTTATCTGCGCCGAATAACGATAATTATTACTTAATATACTTGTTAATGTTATGTTTTCATATTGTATAAATAAATACGTACGTATATCTGGGTTTCTATTCCTGAAAAAATTCAAAGCTAATACCTTCAACTTTGCTATTATGCAATTTATAATACGCGAGTGTATGGCTGATTGCGTTGCAATAGGATAACGAAAACTTGTGAAAAATGAATTTTTTAATTTATTTGAATTTAAAATAAAAATAATTTAATTGAATTAGGTATTTACGCATTAATAATCTAAAAACGCACCTAAAGAGCTTGCTTATTAAATGATTTAAAAAATTGAATAAATTAAATTACGTTTGATTCTTGTAAAATTGTAATAATTAAATTAACATATCTAGCTTCAATTCAACATTTTAAAATCAGTTTATCAATTCAAAATGAAATTGCTCTCATCAAAAATTTCTTCTGTTATAATCAATAGATCATTATGAATAGATTCTAGAAATTCTTATTTTAAGATTTTGAGCTACTTAGATTATGTTTCTTTGGTTACACACGAAGTTTAATTAAATCAATTTTTCATCTTTACCACCACATCGCATAACAGAATAATCGTTGGGAATGGACATCAAATGAAATTTGATTACTAAGGCTAGGATTTTCGAACAGATGCTTTTCCCCTGCTGCGCTTCTACTTGCCCTGTGCCATTGATGTGTCCTAGACCCACTTTCTATTGAAAAACACTATTTAAAAAAATTCAATCATGATTGACAAAATATTCATTTTTGTCAATTATTTTAAGTGTTCCAAAAAAACATACTTTTTGAAGATTTTTATTCAAAATAGGTACAATACTTTAACGTGAATACTTGAATTCAAAATTTTTCGAATTTTATAAAATATTTTTGGAAATATTACTCGTGAAAATATTTTTAAAAATTAAAAAGTTTTTAAAATTTTGAAAAGGTATTCAATTTTTACTGATTTTTACCAAAAAATTTAGAGTTTTACAATAAAATATGGAATAAGGGAGTTTTTCAATTCCGAAATAATCTGTTGTATTTTGACCGAAAAAATTTTGAAATTTTACAAAAAAAAGTTTGAATAGGTATACTTCATATCAAAAGAGTTTGCCAAAAACAACAAGACCTTGCGAGCAATAACAAACAAAACAGAGCAACAATATTCATTGGCTATTCAAAAAATAATGAAATTTTATTGACCACACAGTGTGAATAGCTACCTCTTCATCACCCCGCACCGCCTACTATAAATCGGCCATTTTGGCAAACTCTTTTGGTACAGAGTATAGTACTTACCTGTTACTTGGGTATTCATTTTTTTGAAATTGTTTCAAAGAAACATTGAAATTCTCCAACAGGAATTTTAGAAAATTTCTTATTAGAAGTAGTCTTAGTAGGGATGTTTTAACCCAAAAATAAAATACTTACCTATTCATCATCAGAATGCAATTTTTTCAATTTTTTTGTACTTACCTATGTACTTACTTGAGACATTTTTTTTCATGATTAAATTCTAATGAGAATGTCAAAAAAATATTTTTGAGAAAATTTTTATGAAAATGTTCTCCGCATGGGTATTTTTCTTCAAAGAAATTGTAATTCTAAATTTTTTATTAGTTACACCATTTTTGAAAAAAAGTACACTGCGTTTTTAAAATTTTTTTATTTTAAAAAAATAAAGACTATGATGCGAAGGGGGTTGACAGTGGAAAATCGTCAACTATGGTTTTTTGTAGGAACCACAAAGAGAGAGGTTGAATTATCCATTCTAAGATCATTTTGAAAATTTTTCCCAAGAATTATTTTTCACTAATAATTTAAAAATAAAAAAAGTGGGGTTTTAAACAAAGTAAGTACCTATACCCCTGATAAAATGGAGCAATGGCAAAAAATAAATTGAGATGGTATTTTTGGATTTAAAAAAATCTATACTAAGGGTAATTTTCGATAAAGTTTGTTTCAGTTGTTATGTTGAATTTTCAAAAAATTCTGAATTGTACTTCAATATTTAGTACGGGTGGATAGGATTACGTCGAAAGGGGAGTGCGTGTGGAGAGCAGTGAAATTTTTTCAAGTTCCTTTCGAATTTTAAAGTTTTGACGCAGATTTTGGCTACGTTCCCTAAGTTTTTTTTTTTTTTTAAAGTGCTAGCTAAACTGCTAAAGTAGGTAAAATTAGGTTTTCGACAGAGATTAAAAAAATTAATTTTTAGCAAAAAAATATATTAATTTTCTCAAATACTTAGAATCTCAAAAAATACCTACTCAATTTAATGCAAAATTTTTAAAATTTATTGAGCTCGAATGAAGCAGAGGAGAAAATTCATATCAAAAAAGACGTATGAGGCAGAAGGGATGGTAAAAAAAGTACCTATCAAATTATTAAATAATTGGCGTAAATAGTTGTAAAATTAATAATTCCGACCTTTTTTAAAACCTACCTACTAATGATATTTTTTTATGTAGATATCCTAGTCCTACCTATGCTTATATGTATTCAAAGATTACAAAAAATGTAAGTAGGTAGGTAGATTACGATTCCACTTACAAAGTTCATATCCACAGTAAATTCAATTCGAGGCTTTCACAGCGAAATTTCACTCGTTGATGAACAAACCTACCTCTAAAGTTTGTATTCGTCAATTATCGTTCATCTTCGAGAGGGTATAACTTTAGTGTTGTAATATTCTATTTTCATCCATGAACCATGATACAACATGTGTTAATAGATCCAGTCTCTATAATGTGAATCAAAACCGCAACGAATAGCTGTTTTCAATGGCATAGGTATACATTTAATTTGCAATATTTTCCGCATCGTGTAGCTCGCCGGTCGTTGGTCTTAAACTTGAATTCGTTAAAATGTGGGATGCCACCTGCGTTAGATTTGGTGTAGTAGGTAGGCGCGAGCGAGCAGCTGAAACGAGAAAAAAATAGCCTCTTAACTGTCTTTTTTTCAGTTTTTTAATAATTCGATCGTCGTAGAAGCAGGTTCTGTTTTTCAAACCCAAAGAAATAACTGAATTGATGGGAGTTTTTTTGTGTGTGTGGAACCCACATTGAAAATTTTTTCAAGTCTGGTACGAATTTCTCAATACAGAAGTGACTCGTATTTTTCATCTTTCCTTTTCTTATCAGGTTTCCAATTTCTTGCCCTTTGATTACACAGTGCAAGTAAAAGTTACAAAATAATTATTCGATAACATACGTACACGCGGTAGCATTATCGTCGATAGTGTATTATCAGAAAAATGTTTGTGAGCGTGTTTACAAATAAGACTCTCGAGTGGATTTATTAAATTGGTATTTCTGGCATCGTGTAATCAAATATGGTTCATCGGAATTATTATTACTTTTTCTTATTCCCAATTCCCAAATGAAACGGCCACGTGGTGAATTGGCGAGAAGGTGCAGAAAAGCAGAAATTGTTGGTAAAGGTGTACATACGAGTAGCTAGGTAGATCCTTGATTTATTTTGATCACAATTTTTCAGTTTACGACCAAACTGTCAATCAATTTGAATTTTTTTGCATTATAAAATAAGTCACGAGGTTGTAAGGTGTTCTTTTCAGTTTTTTATGCAATCTATAGGTACCTACTAACTTAAGGTGACCATTAAGGATAGAGCAAAAAAAAAAATTCTTGAATTTGAACGAAAATTATTAAAGTTCTTATTTACCTACTTTATTTCAACTGAGAAATCTTCGAAAAAATTTTCAGCTTCCCCAGTCCAAAGGGGAACAGAGCTAGGGATCTCAAAATACACTGAGAGAAAAAAGTGTGGTGATATTGACTACAAAATTGTGGCAAACCTTATCCAGTCCGAGCTTGTGGCACTTTTCACCACAATTGTGGTACTTTTTATTTCAATTACCACAACTGTGGTAGCCTACCACAACTGTGGTACTTCATATTTTGATTACCACAGTTGTAGTATTTGAAATTCACTTGCCACAACTGTGGTAGTTTTGCTACAGTTAATGGTAATTATGGCGTGCAATAATAAAATTAAAATTGTTTTTTAAAAATAAAATTCAATACTGGCATGCTTTATCCAATGATTATTCAGTTCAGGACACACATTATCATGATCTCATGTCCTAATCAATTTATTCTACTCTCACAAATTTTTTGCCCTATGTGGGATTCGAACCTGGGACCCTACACCTATAATTCCCTAAACTATGTCTGCCTAACCATTACGCCACCGGGTGCGTATATAAAATAGGGAAATTAATTAATATATTATGTATTTTTGGTAAAATTCAATTATGATTTGATGGAATTACATGTTATAATTGATTTATAATAAAAATGATTGAATTTTGAAACAAAGGAGGTTTAGAAAGATGCATTAAAATGTTATGTTCACATACTTATTCAGCTCAAAATTTTACATCATGTTCATCCAATTTTTCTAATAATGTTCTGATTTCCGAATTCAATTAATTTACTATGCACAGGGATTAAAAAGGTATTTGTTTAAAGTTATCACATCATTTCACCACTTTTAAATTTGTTCTAAATCATTTTTCTCTCTACACAGCTTTATATTGATAATACCACACTTATAGTAACACATTTTAATGTGTACCACAATTTGTAGTATAATTAACCACAGCTGTAGTATATTTAACCACAGCTGTAGCACAATTAACCACAATTGTGGTACTATTGGCTATAAAACTGTGGTTCTTTTGCTATGTGGTAATTTTTACCATCAGAATGGCGAAAAATACCACATTTATCGCTAAAACTGATAGAAATGCAATAATTTGTGGTAAATAATACCACAATTTTTTCTCAGTGTAGGGACATTTTCAGAAAAAACGGAATTTTTCTACTTTTAACTAGTCCTGCCTCTTGGAAAACTGGATAATCCCATAAAAAGTTACGATTTGAGTTCCTACACCACCCTGAACAATTACTCTTGAATTTGGATACCAACCACTTTCATCCTCTACCAGACGATTGAAAAGTTGCAAATCCCAAAATTTTCTTTTGATTTGCGCGCCTTTCATAAAATTTAAGTTGTTGATTCAATAACCTGAAAAGTAAGCCAAAAACGTTTTTGTTCATTAAAATCGATTTTATTTTATTTTTTGAAAAATTTTTCAGCAGAGCAGTTGACTGAATTTTCTAAAAAATTACATACCAAAATCAAAATGCATCTGGCATCACTGCTATGAAAATTTTTGAAAAATGAAATCTCTTCAAAAATTTTTCATGACCAATAAATAGTCCAGGAATTATACCAAAATTTTTACGCCAACCTCGAAATCGTTGGGAGAAAGCTGAATTTTACATTATTTGTACATAATAGCCTACCGAACATACGCCCAAGAGTTGCACCCCCCAACTCGCCGGCTACCCCCGCAAGAGGTCAATAACCTTTGCGAATATACGTTTTTTGACTGTAGCGCCGAAAGGAAGGGTCGGAGAGGGAAAAGTGGTGAAATAAAAAATGTTCTACTTGAAATTTCCTACAAACTTGACCGGTTCAGTTGTTCTCAAAATTGCGACATTCGACTTACAGTGGAGGTTTAACTTTTTCAACTTGGAATTTTTTTTTAAAAAACGATAATTTTTTTTGTAATTTGAAGTTAGAATGGGCTCAAAAATATTCTGTGAAAATTTGCATCCGGCAACTTGTGAGCCACCCTCGTATGAGGTCAAATAACCCTTGCGAATATACGTTTTTTGACTGTAGCGCCGAAAGGAAGGGTCGGAGAGGGAAACATGATGAAATAAAAAATGCTCTACGTAAAATTTCCTATAAACTTGACCAGCTCAGTTGTTCTCAAAATTGCGACATTCGACTTACAGTGGGGATTAAACTTTTCCAAATTTGAAAAAATGTGTAATGTTATGTGTAATTTTAAATTAGAATGGGCTCAAAAATATACTGTCAAAAAAAATTACACATAAAATTACAAACTTTTTCAAATTTGGAAAAGTTTAACCCCCACTGTAAGTCGAATGTCGCAATTTTGAGAACAACTGAACTGGTCAAGTTTGTAGGAAATTTCACGTAGAATATTTTTTATTTCACCACTTTTCCCTCTCCGGCCCTTCCTTTCGGCGCTTCAGTCAAAAAACGTATATTCGCAAAGGTTATTGACCTCTTTCGGGGTAGCCGGCGAGTTGGGGGGGGGGTGCAACTTTTAGGAGTATGTTTGGTAAACTATTATGTACAAATAATGTAAAATTCAGCTTTCCCCCAACGATTCCGAGGTTCGCGTAAAAATTTTGCTATAATTCCTGGACTAAAAACTTTTGAAACGTTTGATTGAACCATTTAAATTTGGCAAAAATGAAAAATTCTTCAAATTGGCGATTTGTAACTTTTAAATTTCCTGGTACAGGGGAGAAAATGGTATCCAAATTCAAAGTAAATGTTGGGGGGGGGGTGAAGAAACTGTAGATACAAATTTCTTAGGGAAGGAAAGTTGACCGAGGTTCTCAGTTATAGGTGACACTGTCCAAAAGTGGCAAAACCGTGTTTTTTCGAAAATGAGCACATTTTGAGACCTCCTAGCTCCGTTCCCCTTCAGACTGCGAGGGTTAAAAATTTTTGGGCGGTATTCCCATTCAAAGTAAATTATTTCACAAATTTTCGTCAAAATACAATTTTTTCGCTTCACCCTGATGGACACAGGTACTTACCTTACTTTCCTACCTATTTAAGAAAATATTAATTCCCAAGTACGTCGCTGTTTTTTTTTTTCTGGTGAGTGGGGAATTAGATATTAGCACCAATGCATCTTTGATGAGAAATTAATTTCAACGTTTAGATTAATTAGTGTATCGTTTATGAAAATTTAAATTACTCAAATGACGTCCATGGTTGTTGTTTATATAGGTACCCAATATTCCAATGTACATAATTAACTGCAGAAGGCTTTTAATGAAACAAATAGCCATACTTATGACAAGTCAACAATTATAACATAAAAACTATGCCATAAATTCTGTTTTCCTGTTAAGAATAGCCTACGTCCTTAACATTCCGCAGTCTAGGTAAATTGCAACGTTATCATATTTACTGCACAAGTATTTGTATACTTGCTCGATGATGTCGCCAATATTTTCCGTTAGTTTTCTCTGCGATGATTGCATGTATCTAAGTATCTATCACATTTATACAGAATTACAGTTGGTAATAGGTACACAAAAATACTTATAAATTGTCAATTTGTAAATTTTTTATTATGAAATTTTCGTCCGCATCTACCTGGTAAACTTTCAAATCACGTTTAATCGATGACGTAATTCTATAAAGGAAAGAATGAAAGATATAATGATTAAGATTTAAAGAAAGAAAAATAAAAGTTTCTAGGTTTGGTTTACCGTTAAGTATACCTATACGATATGTGAGACCTTTTACATATTTAGAAAACGTACCAGAAGGCTTCGAATGAATATGCAGTTTGTATTCCACTTTTGTAACTACATCCATATATAGATTGTAGTTTATACCTATGCGATGATCAAATGGAGGACGTTTTAAACTGGTTCTCTGTGCTTCTGTGTACCATTCGCATTTGGAGGATTAAATTGGCAGCAAAAATTTCAATTTTAATGTTAAAATTTTCATAGGTAATGATAAAAAACGATCATTTAAATACCTAGGTATACCTATTACCTGTACAGATCTAGGTATGTAGAGTGGAACGATGCAGATACCGCGGAAATGCAACCAACGTTGATAATTACGATATGATTTCCAACTCGAATTAGATGCAGTGTTTGAAAAAAGGTCTCCGGCAGTAGGTTAGTAAGGTTTGAGGTCTACTACGAGTCGTGTGGCTTTCGCTATTTTTTATGCGACACGTATCTTACCTATACGAAAAATAGGTACCTAGGTACCTAGGTATATGAATTTCGTCACCCATGGGATGAATTCGAATTGCTGAAATCATGTGATTTAGGTTTCAAATTTAGAATTCAATATGCCTGTGGTTTTTTATTGACGAACCTGTCAACGTGAATTTTTTTCAACAGGTCATAAGGGTCATCTTTACGATAAAATATTAGCTCATTCATACTTGAGATGAAAAATGATTGTACAATAATCTGAACCGCAACACGAGTAAATGTACAGATGGGAAGGACGAAAATAAGAAGCAAAGCGGTGCTAACAGCTGTTTGAAAAAATAATGTCACGTTAGAAGAAATACCATATGTTACATTAGAAAGAAGAAGATTCGAAAAAAATATGAGACATCAGCGCGATCAGATGAAATGAATACGGATCAAGTGACCAAAAAATTTTTACGATCTGTGGTTTTAAAAATTTTTCATAAAAAAATTACCCAATAGAACCAAACACCAATAATTACCTTGAAACTGTAAGAGTGAATAAGCCTGGTTCTGGGCATAATAAATCGAGCGTTTTGAATTTTTCTCGAAAAATTTAACGATGAAGGGAAAATGTCATCCCTGACTCCTGACTCAACTCCGACCATTCCTCAATTTGGCTAAAAAATTGTCAGCATCCAAAAATTTGTAAATTTAAAAGCACTTAAAAATTTGGCTGACAAATTTTGAAACATTCATTAATTTTTTTGAAAATTAAACAACTTTTTTATGTATAAAAAATATTATTTCCCTTTTACGAAAAAAATTGAAAATATTCAGAACAAAGAAATATTGGAAATGTGACAAACGAAATTGGAACAACTGATGAAATGTTTTAAAATTTTACAGAGAAATCTTGAAATTTAATACAGCGTATACGTGAAATCTGCGAAAAAAGTTAATTAAAACTTGATCGAAATTTTTTTCAATTTTATCGAAACATTTTAAATTTTCCATGAGAAACGTTCTCCATCAAAAATGCCACTATATAGGACGTTATTTTCATCATTGTTCAATTTTTTAGGGACACAAAAATATTTTATTTTATTTTTTTAATTTGAAAAAATCAAAAAAACACTTTTTGAAAATTTTTTCTTATTTTTCGGACAAAATTATCGACAGCAATTTTCTACCGATATCCCATTAAAAAAAAAAGTTTTGTGATTTTCTGCACTGTGCACTGTAGGAAGGTGTTCTGAATTGGGTGGGAGGGGGTGATATCGGAAAATGAGCTAATTCTTAGATTTGTTCAGATCAAACAATTCTTACCTGGGTTCTACAATTTACCCGAAAACTAAAAATTTTCAAACTGGACAAAATTTTCTTAAAAAGAGGCACCTATGCAATTTTTCCTAGTTTTTCAAATTTTTTTAAAATTTGAAGTTTCACAAAAAAAAAAATAATAACGAAGACTTCATAAATAATTGTTGAATTTTCGCTAAAAAAATTTGACGAGATTTTGCCAAATAGTGTTTTGAATACATACGTGTAATCAATTTTTTTGAAATTTTCCTCCCAAAAATTGAAATTCTAATTGAAAATTTTTTACCAAAAATTGTCATAATAAAGATGTTTTTACCTAAAAATACCATCGAGGCGCAATTTTCTAACAATAATTGACCAATTTTTCAAGTGTTTTTGTGTGCACTTTTAAAAATAATCTCTTTCATGTTTTAAAAATTGAGAAAATTTTCAGTAAAATGATATCAATATGGGCATTTTTATTTTATCCAAAGAAATCATTGTTGAAAATTTGTTTACTCATAGATCCCCTTTTTGATAAAAAATGAATTTTGGATTTTCTTCATTTTTTAAACAAGCTAGGCCTATAATGGAAAGTTACATGGTAAAAAACTGCCAATAATGGTTTTTTGTTGTGAGAACGGAATCATCTCACAAAAATTCGTCAAAAATAATTCTTATAAAATTATTTCTTACAAGAAGTTTTGCAAAAAATAGAAAATTGATTTTTTGTAGGAGGTAGTTGGCACCCCTGAAAAATACAGCAATAGTGAAAAATTGATCGTTATGAGTTATGACTAAATAATATTTTGAGGTTAAAAACATGGGAGGAGGCAGGGTTATGTGATGTTTTTTTAAATCAATTTTTGACGTTCTTTTTAATTTTAAATCAGTCTTTGATGTTATTATTAAAATTTTCAAGTTTTTTTATTTAAAAGTTTTATCGGAAAGAAAGAAAAGAGGAAGGAGGGGAGACTTAAAGATCATTATTGGTACAATTTATTCAGATTCTATAAATTTTCAATCTTGTCAAATTTTAAAGACAATGAAGGGGAAAGGATCAAGTGGAAGGGAAGTGATATTTTTTACCAATTTGTTTCGAAATTTTAACATATGTTTTGAGTTATATGTTATTTCATCCCTTAATTTTGAAAAAAAAAATTGAGCAAGAGACCAGGCTGGTTTTAAGAACGAATTCTTATGGTAAAAAGAATTACATATAGGTACATTTTTTTGCATAAAAATTTGAAAAATTCATTATTTTATAAAATTTATGAAATTTGTCGAGCACGAGTGAAGCAAGGATGAGCATTTTTTTCAAAAGAGACGTTCAAGGCATAAAATTCCATTATATTTTCTCAATTTCGAGTCATTAAAGATGATTCAGGTTCAGGCTCTCCTCTTCTTTCAATACGACTCTAGACTCTACTCAATGTTTATCGAGATTTTTAAAAATAAGTAGGTATTAAACTTCGAAGTAGGCACATAAGTACCAATATTTTATTAAATCGTATCCATCATCATGGCCATAACGTATACAATGAATTAGTCACCCATCATGCAACCAGTACCCACCATCCCACCAAAGCCCGATTTGGATAATCTAATGAGCATGTAATTTTTACAGTTAATTGCTACATTTAAAACTAGGAGAAGATAGGTCGAATTTTCGAAAGTGCCAAGTATCACAAGTACGAATTCCGGTTATCTTCGTATCACCATCTGGTTCACAATGATTTAGATACGTGTAGAAAAATGTCACGAAAAAATCCGAACATTGATAGGTCACGATTTTGTACCAACTCATGACGTTTGTGACATTATTTCAATTTCGAATGTGGATCTATGTACTTAAAATTTACAAGATGTATACGATTTGCGGCCGAGTGTCGGTCTCGAATTGGATTTGAATACGATGCTAAGAGCACATGGCGAAATTTCACTTTCTCCGAGTTGTTTTTTAACCTCCAAGGAGCGTATCTATCAAAATGGTTTAAAGACGTTTAATGTGCCTTCTGTAGAGACTTTTTCAAGTAAAATTTCAACGCTTAATTATTAACGATGACTTTAACGTATCATTTATAACCGTATGTTAGCTGTTGGGACCATATGTTGTTTTGTTTAAAATAGGTACCTAGCTATATTTGTTCTCAAGTGTGATTCATCCATTCGATCGCAGATGTTCGTTGAAATTTTTTTCAGGTTTAAAATTCTTCCAATATTTTCTTTCCAATAAATCGGCAGAAGGTGTTAAATTTCATACGTAATATGCACACGTATGTATCTATAAGGCGGCTATAAATCATTATTATTATTGGACTGTGTCGCTAGTTGAAAATATCGCCAATCAGACACATGAATAATATCGATGGGGCACGTATTTTCTTAGATTTGATGACATTATGCGCTTATACGATAAGTACACACGCATTGCGGCGAAAAAGTATTCAGTGAAAAGAATTAAAAACAATTGTTCCAACTAACAAAGCAGCCATTGTGTTAAGTGGGACACGATGGTATAATGAAACAATAAGTTTGCCCGGTTACAATAGCCTAATATGAAGTCGTTTCACGAAGCATCAGCATCGAATGGTTAAAGATAAACCTGCTTAATAATGCAATTAAAGAAATTTTGATTAACGTGTTGAAGAGATTTTGATGGGAATTTTTATCCAGGTTCAAGTAGTGGCCGAAATTCGCTACCAAGGACCGACAAAATAAGTATCTAGTTATTTCAACGACTTGAAAATATTTTTACACGGATCAGATGGCTATGTGTACTCAACAGGTGCGCAAAGTGCGTCATTTTGACAAGTTTTTAATTAATTGTTATTTTCCTTCGTTGGAATCTGCTCGGTTAATTTATTAGGTTGTTTTGATGTTGACTCTAAATGATCAGCGTTGCTTCATTGGGTTTCAATTCTTACGGTCGTGGCAGAAAAATATACATTGCGAGATCATGGATGAAAAAAATTATGCATAGGAAAAGTTCCATTCGTTGATTTTCTGCTCGTTGAAAGAGTTTAATTGGTGTTTTCAATTGAACGAGAAATTTCTTCATCGATGTTGAAGATCAATTTTTTATGGTTTCAACGTGTCCATATGGATTTACTTTGGGTGTAAGTCGAGATGGAATGATTACTTAGAGGTGTTTATAATTTAAATTCCGTCGGTGTAGCTGATTTTTTACTCGCGATGGCCTTAACTGATAATGAACTACGAATAATCGATAAATCTTTGTTATTTTCATATTATTTTTTCATATTGATACTATTTTTCCTTCGAATATTTCATGCTGATACGGTATAGGCTACGACTTGGTATTCCATAATCTATAGTACCTATACCTACATTCCTCTACCTACTTATACCGAGTACAATACAGGTACTTGGATACACGTTATGCAACTTGAAGCAAAATACGTTGGTGCTCTGCTCGTAGCAATATGAATTTGTCATGCAACAGAAATGTGAAAAGTCTGAGACGTGAGACTTGAGATCATACCAAACTGGAGAAAGCTACTGCTTGGGTAAAAATACTCCATAATCGATTTTATATTTTTCTGTACATACCAGACGGTAGGTACCATTTTTTTGAGGAATTTTGAGTTCACCTCCCCCCCCCTCTAATTTTATTTTACTATAAAAACACTAAATTCAAACTTTATAAAGTTCTCATATGATTTGCATAGCATTAAGGAAAAAAACTGATGAAATTGTAATTTTGGAACATACAACTTAAATAGGTAAGTAATAATTATTTTGGCCTTAAAAACCAATAAAGATACCTACCTAACAAATTCAAGAATTGGCGTCAGGAGCTTTTTTTGGGAGGGTGCAAAGTGGGTATGGAAACTTGGAATCAGTGTCAGAAGGGAACCAGTTTTTGCATAGGTAGTTGATTTAAATAGTTTATATAATTGTGATTTCTTTCATGCCCGAGCGAAGCGAGGGCGAAGCTTTGAGAAAATTTGATTTTTAACGCTCCAAAAAGGCACTTTTCATCAAATTCCGGTCGCCAGGTGGGGGGGGGGGTCGAGACCCCAAAACTCCCCTCGTAACTACGCCTCTGGACTTTAGTAACTTTGTTCAAAAAATTTTGAAAATTCGAAATAAAATTTGAATTTCAAAAAAAATGGTTGTAGGAAATTAGGAAGGATGTCTTTACTCAAAAAAACCGCTGGCAAACATTTTTCATCGTCACCATATTTTTTAGGAGCCCTTGAAAAACATTACTTTTTTTCAGTGCCTATTCAGTAAAAACTTGGAAAATTTTTTCCTGAAATTATGCTAAAAATTAACAAAACCGTTTTACTTTGTTTTTTCCGATTTTTAAAAAAAATATGAAAAATTGGTCTGAATGGGGGGCGATGATGGAAAATCGCTGGCAATAAGCTATATGGGTTTTATTATTCATATACTGAAATTACGGTCAATTTCAGAATTTTTTTCAATTTTTACTAAAAATAAGACGAAAAAATGAACGCGTTTTTTGCTTTACAGCAAAAATCTTAGAACATGGATTATGATATTTAATTATATTTATAAGTTTTTTTAAGTCTAACATAATGTCATAATGTCTTGATCCACCGTAACAACATAATGTCATTATGTCTTGATCCACTGTGATCATTACACATAACCCATAACCCGTCCAAGTCTAACATAATATCAGCAAATTATTATGTTAAAATATAATATTTAATTTTATTTATAAGTTCTTTTAAGTCTAACATAATGTCATAATGTCTTGATCCACCGTAACCGTAAGAATTTTCAAGCGTAACCATTTTCAGGCGTAAGAATTTTCAGGCGTAAGAATTTTCTAGCGTAACAATTTTCTAGCGTAACAATTTCAAAATTTTACCCCCCAGGCCTAAAGACATATCCATGTCAAAATGGATGTCAATGGTGTTTTTGGGTAAAGACATCTTTCCTAAGATCATTTTTTTTAAATTTCTTCTCTGAAAATTAGTCATTTTCAAGTTAAAATTTCGCATCTCGAGCAAAAAATGACGAATTTTCAAGGAATAAATGGCCAAATGAAAAAACCAATGTTATACTTGTGTTCAGCAGGTCAATATACCCCGATTAACAACCTTTTCGCGATAATTTTGCTTCAAGTCTCAAAATTCATTTTTTCATGTTATGTACCTAATTAAAAATCAGCGGTTTTGTGGTTTACAAGTGACTGCACTGGTACGAAAAATTTTCTCCTCAGTTTGTTTCTAATTAACGAAAAAACAAAAAAAATTGTGAATTTTTCCAGGGATAAGATATAGAGTAAGATACAACATGACTTTCACAATTTGCAATTGGCTACACTGATCGAGAAAATTTTGAAAATTATTTTCAAAAATTTATTTTGAAAAAGAAACGCAAAAATAAATAACTCGGAGCCAGCGAAAATTTCACAATATTTGAATTTCGCGATCTGCAACTTTTCGACCCCTTGGTAGCAGAAAGAGGTTTGATCCGAGAAGGGTGGCAATGGTTCAGGGAGATGTAGAAACTCAAATCGCACCTTTTTAGTGCTATTTCATGAATCTCACACCATTTTTACTTGGCTAGAATCACAAAAAACCGCGTATTTTTCAAAAGTAGGTGTCCTTTTGGAACCCCTAGCTCCCCCCCCACTTCCACCTAGGGGGCTCAAATTTTTTTGTGTAGTCTCCGATAGTGACCCAACAACCCTACCGAGTTTGTTAAAAATCCGAGGTATATTTTTTTTCGCGCTCCACCCTATACCTTAATTTTGACCTTCCGAATCTGTTGGAAGTGGTTTTGAGACGTTTCAGAGTCACCAAAAAATTTTGGAATTTTCCAGCACAGGGGAAAAGCCCATAAAAATGTTCCATATGAACTTTAGCACTTATGTACAATCGCGGGTTACCCTTACCCATATCCCATATTGGTGACTTGTTTGATCGATTAAAGCAAAATTTTCCAAATTTCGTAACTCCGAGCTCAAATTCATATTTTTTAGCAGAAAATTTTTCTAGAAAAACTTAAAAAATTTTTGATCTGCTTAATCGATTGGAAGTGGGCGATTGTGGGTGCCTACGTTCAGATGGACCACTTTTATAGACTTTTCTCCAGTTATGGAAAATTCCAAAAACTTCTAGAGGCTCCTAAATGTCTTGAAAACGTTTCTAGTCAAGAATCGATTCGAGAAGTTGAAAATATGGTATCTACCAACTTTCAGCTTCTTATTTCGATGCGCACGCTGAAGACGTACCTATTTTTAAATTTTTTTCTTGGAAAATTTTCTACCAAAAAATATGAATTTGAACTCGAAATTGCGAATTTTGGAAAATTGTGCACTAATCGATCAAACGGGTCACCAATATGAGTAATCCGCGATTATAGATGCTGAAGTTCATATAGACCATTTTTATGGCTTTTCTCCAGCGCTGGAAACAGTGGCGTCGTCAGAATCGAAAATTTGGGGGGGCACAAAAGGGGCTGTGTGTTGGACAACTTTTTTTGCTTTTTCGACATGGAAAAAAGAGTGAGGGGAGGGGGAGGGGGAGTGGGGACTAACTTTTTTCACCTGCTAAAAATGGGGAGGGGTGAAAAGGAAGCCTTCTTCTGCCCTTTCATCTCAGATAGATCATAAAATTGTAATTTTGTTCATACCCGGGGGAAGCGAGGGCGAAGCTTTGAAAAAAATTGGATTTTTAATGCCCTAAAAAGACATTTTTTCATGTTTTAATGCTTTGAAAATCCTATCTGATGTAAGTGTAAACATAAGTTTTTTGGGGGGCAAGCGGGGGCCAGAACTTTTTTCGGGGGGCCTCCCCCCGGGCCCCCCTTGACGACGCCTCTAGCTGGAAAATTCCAAAATTTTCTGGTGGCTTTGAAACGTCTTTAAACCATTTTTAATCGATTCGGGGGGGGGGGTCACAAGTAGGTACATACCAAATTTCAGTTTTTCTCGTTGATTTGATCAAATTTTTAATACTCTACAGGGCGATATAGTAATTTTGAAATTGAAAAAATTCGCCAAAATTCGAGAAATGAACTTTAGTATTTGAAATTTTGGATATGGTTTTTTTATGATGTACTTTCGATTTATTTTTGTTTTTGTCCAAAATTTTAGGTTGGGATGCCTCTCTTGTAAGGTTCGGCGGGGGGGTGAAATGTAGAATGAAAGTGTGAAATTTTTATCCCGTCGATTAAAGTCTAGACTCAACTTCCTAGCTACCAGTGGCGGGTTTCCAAGGGAAGTCAAGGAAGTCAAACTTCCTTTAATTTTTTTGAAACTGGAATTTTTTTCAACTTTCATTTTTTGGTAAATGTGTCCAGAAAAATTTAGCAAATTAAATAAAATTCCACCCTAAAAAAGAGACGACTTGAGATGGTGTGTTCTATTCAAACCTTTCTGCAGTATTTCTAGGTGTGGTAATTTTCAAAAAATTGCGAGATTTAACGATTTTTTTTATTTTAAATTACAAATTTCACCTCAAAACAACAAAATATTGGAGAAAATGGTAAAATTTTGAGTTTCAAATATACTTACAATTTTTCACAATTAATTTTTCCATTTTTCTAAAAAAATTATTTTATAATTTTTGTGTTAAATTTTCAGTTTAATGTCAAAATCTAAAACTTTTTTTTAGAATGTAAACAAGTTTCATGTGTAATTTTAGCGATTTTATGAAGAAAAAGACAATGATTTTTTGAATTTCTCATCTAGCAACGCTGATTTTTTGACTTCCTCAGATTTTCCCTTCCAAAACCGCCACTGCTAGCTACTTCCTCGTCAATTTTCCAAAAAAAGAACAAAACAACCAACTTAGTACCTAATATGAAACAAATTTTGCCATGAGCCATGAATAAGAATTAGGTAGGTAGTAGGTACTTCTACTTACCTATGTACGTATTCTATTTTTATGAAAATTTTCGAGATCTAAGACGAGCGATTTTCGAATAAAATGTAGCTAAACCATAGATTACGTACCTCTACTTACCTATGGAAGTGTGAATTAGCATAGAGTGCATGGAATTAACAACCGTGATAATTGAAAATTTTAACCACTCCGGATACGAAACAAATTAAGTAATTAAGATGAAAATAGGAATCTTTAATGTAGAAGAATACTGATGTAATTTTAATATAAATACATCATTAAATTAGTATTGCTGGAGAAGAGATGCGGGATAGGGTTGGCTAACACAGCTTTTAATTTTTTCTCATTTTGGGATAAGAAAATAATTAGGGATCCGTAGAGTACAATTAGGTAGTTGAATATATTTTGTCATTCTCTTTCTTAATTAGATGGTCAATTGTAGGTACGAATTTTTTCACAAATTTAAATTTCAAAAGCAACTGAATGGAATTAGGAATATTGATAAATAGGTAGGTAGAGATACCTAACCTATGAAGCCATTGAACCACACGTCACAGAATCGATGTAATACGAATCAAGTTACAGCATATAAGAATAGGTAGAGGTACTGGATAGGCTAAGCCTGGATGATTCATAATGAAAGAATTACGTAGAAAAAACAACTTTACAATAATTTTTCGGCGAAGTATGCTTACTTACTTCTATCGATCACAAAATAATGTTACTCTTACTCAGTTTCGTCCGCAGCAACTTTCCTTAATTGAGCAGGCTCGTGTGTTTTTAGAAAGGGGTGATTTTGAATGAGTCATCGGTCTCGGCGTGTTCGTGACTCGTGTGTCTCGTATCTCGGACCTACTCGTATGTGTGCTGTGCCATAATGTAGATATACGATTTAGATTTTGCACAAAGCGGATTTAAAAGTATTTGTTTGCGAATTGGCGAATGATAATTTGCGATTGATGTAGATGGAGGAACACAATGAACATTAAACAAGGATGTCGAACTTACTGAGAGCAAACGTCAGTCAGTTAATGGGGTGACGACATAATTGAGTTGCAAAATATAATGGCGCAGGGATTTCTTTAATGGGATGAAAGAATGTAAAGTGAAGGGTGCGGGGGTCGTAAAATCGACAAAATTTTTTTACGAGAGTGAGTTTATTTTGTAGTTTGATGGAGTGGTTTTTGGGAGTAATTTTGTTTTGGGGGTAGAATTAAGAGGGATTTGATATTTGTAATGGAACAACCCTTTTTTATCGTTTGAGAAAAAAATTACTGAATCATAACAAAAATTTCAAGCCTGAGTGTTTAATAGGGTCGATCGTTTTGCAACTTTTTTTTCGAAACTTGGAAGAGTGGAGAATAACAGTAGGTACCTAGCAAAAAAAAATTGTACCTAGACCTGAAAGTCAACTGGTAAACATTTCACTTCCCTCCCCGCCTCAACCCTTACCGCTTCCCCCTCGCAATAAATATCTACAAGTGTTCAAAAATAATTAAAAACTTGGAAAAGCGTTTTTTGGATAAATGTTATCGAATACCGTAAGTACCTAGTATATTTCAGAGCAAAGGAGTCAAAAAATCGTTTTTTCTCCGAGTTGTGAACGATATTTTTCCTTAATTAGGTATTCGTGGGAGAAAAATGTGAATTTGAGCACTCGAGCGATTCAGTAATGAGAAATGATCTTGGTAGGAATTAGGTAGATATCTACAGATGTTTTTTTGTAAAAAAATTTAAATTGTCTATACTTCCTCAGTAAAAGTAAAAAATATTTTCATTTTTTTTCAAAATGGTCTTGATACATTGTTTATTTTTTACAAAAAAATTTATTAGTAGGTAACCATTTTTCTCCGTTTTCTCGATATAAATTCGTCTTCATTTTGAAAAAATGGCCGAGTCTCAGTTGGTAAGTAAATGTTTGAAATTACCAGAACTTTTTTGGAGGTAAAAGCATTCAGAATCAAAATTTAAACAATTTTTTAAAAATTCAAATTTTTAAATTTGCCAATTTTTTTGTTTTTGCTGAAAATTTGAAATGAAAAATATGAAAAGTGATTTTAAGTGGGTACCTTGAAAATTGAGGCAAATGTAAAAAATGAATAGATATTAGGTACCACTTGTAGTATGTATTTTGGATAGAAACATAAATAATAACTAAAAAGACCATTTTTGGCAATTTTTGTCAAATTTTGTTTTAAAAAAATAGAAGGATGTAGATATATTGTCCAATTTTCTAAATTTGAAAAAGCTGCCAAATTTTCCTAATTTTTTGAACACAGAGATCACCAGTGTAAAAAAATGGGTGTAGTTGAATGTTGAGGGGGGCTGACATTGTTTTGAGATGTGGAATTGTGGATCTATGATTTGACTTTTGTACTTCTTCCAACTTATCTTAACATTCAATTTTCAAATATAAAAGTGAAAAACAATTACTTACTCACAATACCCCTCCTCAGACTCAATTGGAGAAGGGGGCCTTTGGGTTATATTTGGTCAATGACTAATAAAAATGAAACAAATATGCGAGTTGTTTAAAAAATTGAAAAATATCTTTCAATTCTAGGCATTATCACTTCTATTATCAATAAGAAATAGTTAGTACCTGATTAATGAAAAAAGATCAACATTTTAAATTCTTGATCATTATTAATAAAAAGTAAGGCGCTGTTATTGACCAAAAACTGAAAATTTTAAAACTTGTTAGAATCATAAAATTGGAATGTACCTACATCAGAAAATTCTGTCAAAAATGGATTTTCTTATAAAACAGCTTGAAAAGAGACAAGTAGGTAGGTACCTACTAAAATTTTGGATGCCCAACTCGATTTCCAAGTCTTCTGGAAAAATTCTCGAAAATATATAATTAGAATTACTAATTAGAAAAATAAAACTCTCATTGAAGGCTCCAGAATGTCAAAGAATATTGAAATTGGCTTTGAAAGGTGTCTATGAGTATTAGTATGAGACTATGAGTACAAAAGTACAATTAAGGTAGACCTTAATCTTCGTCAATTTTACGAAGGAATTATTGTTTTTTACATGAGCAAAAATTAAAAAATCAATGGTGACAAGGGCATATTGAAATAAGCAACATTGTTGATGTCAAAAACTAGGTTTGTACATTAAAATATTGAAAAATGGAGTAATTTTTGAAAGAAATTTCCAAAATACACAGATATGTCCCTACTACCTAGGTATTTTTTATAAACGAAAACGAAAGTATTCCTCAAGCGAAAGGAGGCGATTTTTTTTGTTGAAAAATTACGTTTGAAAAGAAGGAAAAAAAATTACAATTTTTTTAAACATTTACCACCTGGGTCTGGGAATTCCCCCCCCCCCCCCCCTAGATCCCCGCAGTTTTACCAGAGTCAAAGTTAGTTTTGTACTCATACCTACTCAAGTACCTACTGATACACAAGAGATGACAGTTGACAGTTGTTGCAACACGTTTTTGAAAAAACTGTTCAAACATTGAATTCTTGAATTATTTCAATATTGTTTGGGTTCTAAAATGCGAACACGTACGCATGTGATATTACGTAAGTATAGTTTTATACGAAATTTATACCTAGATTTAGGTACGGATAAGTACAAAAAAATTTAAAATCGAATTGAAAAATCAAATCATTTATACCGAAGTTTGGAAATTTTGTAAGCATGTTCCTATATTTTTCGTTTTGAAAAATAAATGAAAATCTTCGGAGATGAAAGCTTGCATGGGTACCTAGTACCAACTTATACTTAACTACCTACCTATTACTATCTAAATCATTAAAGATATGAGAAAAATAATCATTTAATACCTACGGCATTTTTGTTAAACTATTTTATATTTAGGTACATTATGGTTCATTCAACAGGCGTAATCTCACTTTCATTTGCTGATGACGTCTCAGGACGAATTGATTTCTTGGGTAATTCCTTATTCGCGGATGACATCTTAGGGCGAACTAATTTCTCAGGTAATATTAATCTTCTAAATCTACCATCAAGTTTTTCCCCAATGTGAGATAATCTAAAATGTTTCAAGATACGTGGTGAAGTGTCGCAACATTGTATTACATGGGTATTCTTTAAATCGAAAACGCCTTTTTCTTGAATAGGTTCTATGTCCAACCAATTTCTTTCCCTACAGATACTTTTACTGCATAAACATTGTTCAGATGAGAGAGAATGCTTAACAGGTATGTTGTACATCAGAATGGTGATAGATTTTTCATTCAGTGTTATTATTTTGGCCCATATCATAGGCATGCGAACTGAAAATTTTTCATCCAATTGTAAATCAGGTATTACGGGCGAACTTCTGAACAAATTCAAAGCTGTTCCAGTATAAATTGTTACATCTTTACTCAACTAAAAATATAAAAGAAGGTATTAAATAAATATAAAAATTAATTTTTTTAATATTACCAATTTACCTTATTTTCCAACAGATGTTGTAAAATTTTCGAATTTATTGCATCCCAACGGAAAGCCAGCCTTTCATATTGCGGTCGAATATTTAGAAAGTGAAAATTTGCCCCTTTTGCATAGCTGTGATCTAAATCGATCAAAGGAACTAACATTTGAGGTACAACATTCTAAGAATATCGAAAAGATTTCATTGTGAATACATAAGCAAGAATAGTCAAATAGGTAGGCTCGAATAATTCAAGTTCAGCAGAGATACCTACTTCATCATTAAACTTATATCCTTCTGCATATGTTTTATAAGTAATTGCCATATTTTCCAAATCATGTTGCACATCCTCATCAGTACCATACGTTTCCAGTCGTTCTATATAATTTTTTTTGTCCAGATCTATCCGGATTAATCCATAAGCGGATACTTTATGAATAGTATAAATCGTTTCTTTTTCTTTTTTATCATAACAAACAGAATATACCATGGGCATTTTAGCGAACTTCTGTTGAAGAAAAAAAAATACATAATGCGGAAATTCAAAAATAAATAAATAGGTAACGATAGTTACTATGTAGTTAGGTACATTTAGGAAATAAGTATTTGTTTACCACTTCATCGTCTTTTACGTTTGTATTGTAACAAACCTGTAAAAATAAGTATGAGTAATTTTTACATGTAGTTGTGAACATAAACATGTTCTTACATATGGGAAAGTGTTGTCATTACGATATCTTACATTGTATTGAAAGGTATACAAAATACCTTCATCAGCGCAAGGGGTTTCGCTGGGCACAATGTTTGGGCGCACTTTTGCTGTGCATGTCTCACCTGCGATATCAGTCGAAACTACAGGAACTACATGAATGCAATCATTGCCAGAGATATTTTCAAGACATCCTTGTACTATGGACTCGGTTGAAGGCAATCCAGTGAGACTATAAGATGAAAATGATGTACTGCTGAATGTGATGTCTGTTTCTGTAATCTCTGTTCTCAAAAGGAATAGAGGTCCACTGGAAATGAAATCAATGGATTTTCCTTTATCTGAAACTGAAGTTTCTGTATTTTCAAGTGAAGTTTCTGCATCTGAAACTGAAGTTTCTTTATTTGCAGCTGAAGCTTCTGCACCGGAAACTGAAATTCGCTCAATTACAGCTGAAGTTTCTCCATCTGAAACTGAAGTTTCTGTATTTGCAGTTGAAGTTTCTGCATCTAAGCCAAAATAAGCAACCCACAAAAATTATTTTAAAAAAACGAGATAGAAAGGAGTGGAGATTGGATTTGAAAATGAAAACGTTGATTTAAAGCATTAAAGAAAGCTTTTACCTCTATTTTTAGTTTGTTCATTTTGTCGCATCTTAGCGTCGAGTTCTTTTCTTAAATCGTCCAAGTTTAAAATTCCTTTAATTTGCACATCATCAGATTTTATAAAACCTAATCGTCTTAGAAGTTCGTCGGATACTTCACAGCAATGTGCATAAATATTTTCATCCACGCGATGAGATTGAATTTTGTTCCAACCATTATCAACGCATGTTGTTTCACATAAAAAGATCATTTTGTTGTATCGGAAATCCAATGGGACATTGTAAAGTAGGAATATAATCGCTTTTCCATCATCTGTTATGATCAAATACCACCATACGTAAGGGACATTTATTTGAAATTGTTTGCCTTCGTTGTCGATTTTAATCTTCACTTCTTCATTATTCTGTTTCAAAATATTTGAAGCCGAGGTATATATTGTGGCGTGTCTATACAACTGATTAGTGTGAAATTAATTTAAATTGAACTATAATCATGTAAATCTGTAACACGAGGATATAAATTGCCTACCTGATACCAGAATAAATAGTATCGTATATTTTCACTCATTGAAACCCATACATGTCCTAATCTTTCATATTGTGGTCTGATATTTAAGTAATTTAGATTAGCTCCTCTGGCGGATGATGGTTCTAAATGAGAGTATGGTACCAACATTTGCGGTATTAAATAATCTTCCGTTTTCTTTTGTTTTTTGTGTTTGGAGAAAATCTGAAAATTTTTATATCGGAAATGAAAATAAACTGCACTTGCAGGAAAAATATACCTAATCCTATGAAAAATCAGAAAATCACTCACTAGGGAAAAAAAAGAACGCAATGTATTTTTGGATTTCGGTGGTTTTGGTACCAGTTTCATATAAACATTTGGCAATCTCTTTAGTGTTCGTGCATATTGGGTTAAATGTAATTCTTCCATGTAAGTTCTGAAATCTGGAGTAGGAATATGTTTTTCATTTAATATTCGATGTTCGGTATGTAAGGTTTGCTTGGTATTGAAATCTGCATAAACTTTGTATATTTCCAATTGATATGAGCCCTATTAAATACAATATGTTTAAGTGATTTTTTTTAACAGTAGGTAGTTAGATAGGTAATGGTATCTATATACGAGGATGGATTTTTAAAAAAACCATAGATAGGTAAGTATCCTGGATTTTGACGAAACTTGGTGAGGTAGTTTAAAAGATTTGAACCCCCCTCTTCAAGGAAGAATGGAGCTAAGGACTACAAGAGGATTAATTAGAAGTTGCAAATTGCAAATTTAATTTGTATTAAGTACCTACCTACTTATTAATTTTTATCAGATCCAAGTCGCTCGCTCTCAAACACCTCAAAATTGGTCCAAAAAAATTGTTTGTGCGTCTCCTAGAATAAGTACTTAATAGGTATTTGATGAAATTTTTCGGGTCAGTGTTATCAACCACATTTGATTTACGTAATTTTCATAAAATTGAAGTGAATGGCTCAATTTTTTTTACTAGGTACAGAAATAAATTTCAACCAATTTTTTTGAAAATTTTTTGTATGTAGGTAATGTTGCTGGCAACTAAAATTTTATAAAACTACGTTAGTACATCGAAATATAGTTGGCAGCAGTGTCATGAGTTTTTTTTTGGAAAATGTCCTTTAAAATTATTGCAGGTAGGTAACCGAAAAAAATTGTTGGCTCGATTTTGAGGAGTACGAGTAAGCAATTTTAATTAGATAAAAAATATGAAAATTTTTAAATTCGTAATGTGCGATTTCTTGATTTCCTTGTAGATGGAAAAAAGTGACATTCCATTACGAGGTTAATAGTTCAGGAGGGTGTAGAAACTCAAATCGCACTTTTTCAGGGTAATCGAAGTTTCCATGAAGTGGCACTATTTTGAAGAGGAAAAAAATCACGTTTTTTCGAAAACGATTTCACTTTGCGATCACCTAACTCATTCTTCCTTTGAACTTTAGAGCTCGTGTTTTAGGAAGTCTCCCGCTCAAAGTGAACTACCTCACCAATTTTGGTCAAAATTCAGGTTTCAACTTTTTAGCATGACTTACCACCGTTTTGTTATTATAGTCAAGGTCTGGACATACCTGATTCAAAGAATGAAAATTTACTATTGTTGAATTAGGTAGGTACATAGATAAGTTCCATAAAATTAATAATTTTGATAAAGTAACAATTGTTTTATGGAGGTTACTCACATCGTATCCAAAAGTGAAAATGTCCACTACTACGTCAGTAAATTTTGCGAATTTTTCTTGTTCTTCCACTTCCTGGGTTATTGAAAATGTAAAATCTTTTTTGCATATCTTTTCCAGTTCAAAATTTATCTTTGTAAGGCAAAACGATTTTTTGATCGTCCAACCCTGAATAGATTCACGCCTACCTTTAGCATCTAAATTTTCATTGGGGTTCAGTAAATTTTTTGTACTCAACGGACAAAGATACTTGTAATTTAAGTCTCGATGTCTCACAGATCGATCAGAAGATGGTAAAACAATTTCATCTTCTAGTAAAACCACTTTTAAAGGGGTTTTCTGGAACGATTTTAAATCAATCATCTCTGAAAAATCATGTAAAAGAAACAATTGAAAATTTAAAACCCAAAAGTGAAAACTTTATGTGTATGACAAAATTCAATTTACCTACCTTTTTCTAAACCATCCTTAGTACTGTCACTTAATTGAGAGACGAAAAAAATGGTCGCGTAAAAAAGTAATAAATACATACTCAAGTACAAATGACAAACGTTTTTTAATGATCCGCAGAGTGGCATGGCATAGTGACAGTGAAACTTTAACGCGAATGAATATTCTAGCTATAGGCAAGTAGTAAATTCGAACGAAATATGCGATTTTTGAAAATAATACGTGAGTACCGAAGGTTGGATGTACTATGATTTTTGAACGTCAGTGCGTAATAAAATTTCGGGGGAAATAGTTTGGATGTTACCTACTATTACATAATGTCTTAGTCAGCGAAGAAACAAATACACAGGTGTAGACCTCTAGGTATGTTTGTACAGTACATACGTACTTACGAGGCGCGTCTGAAAAGTAATGCACATTTCTCCGTAACCTTTCATTATAATTTCCTTCCTTCAAAAATGACGGATGGGAGCTTTCAGCTGTTTTTGTATGAATTTCAAGAATTCAGAAAATCAGTTTTTTGACGGATAAAAATTGATTTTTTTACGAAAATTGCCGCGGTAGATAAATTTGAACGGAAGACACCTCCTCCCCCCCCCTTGAAAAATTGAGCCCGCCAGACCGAAGTTGGACGGAGTTAGGAGACCACAAAAAAGAACTTTTTTTAATGTGATTTTTTGCAATTTTTGGATTCTGCCATCTGCTGAAGGAAACCTGTCGCCCCCTTTTTCTCTTAAAAAATAGGGATTTGAGTAATTTTTCAAAAAAAATTTATGGCACTGTTGCCAACAGCATTTGCATTTTAATTTACGTAATAATTATTATAAAATTTCAATTGGTAGCCCTGCTACAAAAAATTTTCAAAATTAATTAAATTACAATTTATTTCAATGAACAACATTTTTTTTCGGCTTGCTTTTCAAATCATTGAATAAATAACTTGTATTTTATAAAAATTACGTAAATCAAAATGCGGTTGACGGCACTACCATGAAAATTTTTATCAAAAATAATTTTAGGTGCTCGAAACATTTTTGGCTCGATTTTGAAGTGTTTGAGTGAGTGATTTAAATTCGGTAAAAAATTCAAATTCCTCGTATTCATGATCGGGAACTTTTCGACTCTCTTGTAGATTGTAGAGGGCAAATGGTATCCATTTTCGAGATCAACATTCCAGGAAAGCGTAAAAAATCAAATCGCAAAGGCAAGAACTAGTCAGGTCTCAATCGTACACCCGCACTATTCCTGTTAAAATTGATTTTACGATTGATTCTTTCAAACGTGTGTATCGCCTTATCTATGAGTCGTAATGAAAAAAATTTCAAACAAAAGTTGTTCCTCAGCACCTAATGTACATTTTCATTTCTCATCAAAATCCAATATCCATTTTGGAGCAACTCCTGCCCCCCAAATTTAGAAACAAAACATGTTTTTGAGAACCTCAAAATCACGTTTTCTTCATTTTGAACGAATAGTGTCGTTGATACGACAAAATTTGTAATCACAGAAAGTATTCAGAATTGAATTTTCTTTCCAATGAGCTCTATCACGACCATTTTCACCAACTTTACCCGGCAGAGTGGACCTCTCCCACTTCCTCGTTTTCACAAAAGTTGAACCCACAAACAAAATTTGCTCCAAAATGAATTCCGATAATAAATTAAATTATGCATTAGATATCGAAGAACAAAAATCGTTCAATTTTTTTCCTGGGTCCAACGTTTGCGATTCGGGGGAGGGGGAGAGATCCCAGATCCACCCTGTCGGGTAAAGTTGGTGAAAATGGTCATGATAAAGCTCATTGGAAAGGAAATTCAATTCTGAATACTTTTTGTGGTTACAAATTTTGCCGTATCTCTGAAACGTTTCGTTTAAAATGAAGAAAACGTGATTTTGAAGTTTTCTGAAAACTGTTTCATTTTCAAATTTGGGGGGGTAGGAGTTGCTCCAAAATGGATTTTGATGAGAAATGAAAATGTACATTAAGTGCTGAGGAACAACTTTTGCTTGAAAATTTTTTCATTACGACCCATAGATAAGGCAATGCACGCGTTTGAAATGGACCCTGGGGAAAGGGGGAGGAGATAAAAAGGGCATACGGGCTTAATTTCTTTGTTTTGGTGTCCAGAAAAAGTATCAATCATAAAATCAATTTTAACAGGAATTTCGCGTGAAAGCCTTTTTTTGTACAATTGAGACCTGACTATACCACGTTTTTTTCGAAAATGAGATCACTTTGAGGGTCCTCAACTTCACCCCTTTAGGTTAAGAGACTACCTAATTTTTTGGGGGGGGAGGTGGGAGTTTTCCATCACCTCACCAATGATTTATTTTTCATCTTTAACATTGAACCATTCTTTTCTGCGAAAAAATAGGTAATAATGGAAAATATAATTGGGTAGAAGTACAAGTCAAGAAGAATATTTTCAAAAGCGAAGTCCGGAGGTATACCTACTTTACTTTATCAGAAATTTGTTTGTTTTTATTGGTTCTAATTAATCGATAATGAACAATAATTGAAGAGTGAACTCCAAGAAACAGCCACGCGTTATCTCTTAGTTATGTTTTTAATTGAAATACTTGTTCCTACTCGAACTCTCGAAGTCGAAAGGGAAAGAGTTGAAAAACAGAAATACAAATGTACTTATGCAAGTACATACCTATAAATACAAAATACAATTACTATTATATAACACTTGTAACAGCTAACAGGATGCAGGAGAAAAGAAACAAACAGGAAGATGATCTGTTGACAGGGGATATCGACGGGACGACTGGAGAGGGGATCCAGGTAGAACACTAGACTTCCAGTTCACGAGCACTTCGGTGTCGATCTTCGGTTGAGGTTTTGAGGATCTAAAAACGTAGAAAATTGAGTCTTTTTTATTTTTTGTTTTCTCTATCGAAAGATCAAAGCACATGGTACATAAATTTCATCATTTATTTACTTAATTTCAATCAATCGATCAATTATCAGAATGTTAAGGATCGAAAAAAAAATCATGATTTCTTTTCGCAGGTCTAATTTAAGGCTCATGAAAAGCCACCAGCTATACCGCCAAATCTAACCCAACCTTTGTCTCTGCTAGATTCGAGGGCGCAGGTGAGGGAATGATAATCTCTTTTACATGGTGATGTTAATGTAAGTACTTGTAGTCTAGGTACACGTATCGTATATCGTATGGTGGCTTGATGGTACTGAAACTGATGGTACACGTTTTTGTATTCTGCGAATTGATCGTATTTGGGCGTGGTCGAAGCGGTCTGTCGCCTGGGCCGACGTTGACTCACGTTCGTATCTTGAAGCTGAAACCGAGAGAGGAAAATCGAGTTACGTATGACGGTATGACGCAGCCCTACTCCAGTCTCCCGTCGCCGTCATATGTACTGTTTCTCTGGCTTCCGACGACTGGTGTTTACGTGCATCGTGCTTCGTGCAGTCTAAACGAAAAACTTCGGTGGTGAATTTGTGTAGTACGTTGCTGCGTTTATTTCGTCTGAACGTCTGCAGTTTTGTATCGGTTTGCATTGCTTTATTGTGCTGTGTTCTGTGAGCTGTGTGATTTTTTCTACGTGATTGTGATTTATTTAGGTAATCAAGTTTTATTACGCGATTTTTATTATTTAAGGAGTGGAAATATTCAAAATCTTGCGCGTTGTTTCACCGTATGTTCGTAAATTGCTGTTTGAAAACAACATTGTTCATGTGATGGCCAATCGTAGAGTAAATTATTGAAAATGGAATCGTAATGGATGATTTTTCTCGATTGTGATCAGTTTTTGGTTACGTGTTACCAAAGAATTTTGCGTTGCGATTTGTTAATATTATTTTACAATATCACTCGATTCGTACAAAACAAAATGAAAGCATAATGCTTCCTTTTTATCGCGAACCGGTTTGAGTGGAAATGAAGTTTCGTAGTAGTAATAAAATGTATTCTTTTTTGTATAAGTTTTGGCGAGATGAAATACCCACATCGCTTAAATTTCAAATAAGTGTCTGATGAAAGTGTTACTAAATCAATTCGTGTCGGTTTTTCATTTCTGTTTTTCGGCATTGTTGTGATTTTATCAGCGGTAAGAAATCAGCTTGGGTGAAGTGAAGGAACGCAGTTGTTTGTGGTTTGGTAAGCGGTAACGAATAGATTAGTATTGTTAGAAGATGTGGCATGTGGCACGTAACTGTTTGAAAATCAAATATTTTGTTTATCTTTTATGAAAGATGTGGTATCCAAATTCTATCACGTTTTGGTCTTGTGGTTTGCCTTGGGCTTGGAATTGCTAAGTCTTTGGTTTTGAATTGGCATTCTTGAGGAAATTTCCATCAATTCCAAAACTTTCTGTGCAGTGTGAAGCTAGGGCCTAGGGCTCGTTTTGAGCAAATTTAATTTCAGAATATTTACTAATTCTCAAAATTTTTAGAACTTGTTTCCAAGCCTAATCACCATTTAATAATTTTTTGACTCAAACGTAAACCTAATTTTTCCATAATAAGTTGTAAATTTTCGTTTGATGAGGGGTCAAGCGGTTTCCTCCCACCCCCTTTTCCCCCGCTCATCCAATATGAGATAATCAATCGATGTGACATTGAATGTGTGATGCAGGATGCAGATATTCTATTTGTGTCCTGTATTTCCTATGATAGGTTAATAATTACCCGACGTCATCAGGGTCTGAAAATTAATACCGAATCTATACTCGATACCAAAAAAGCTAAAAACCCCAAAAATTCCCATATCGAAAGTGGAACATCTTCAAAAACTGAAACCGATACCAAAACAGATACCGCTATCTTGTGAAAATGAAAGAAATCGTTTCGGTTTTAGTTTTTAAATTTAAAAAATACGTGTTTAACCATTTTTTGGTTGGCATATTGGCAGGAACACTGATAAGCGATAAGTTGATTTTATCAAAGGGACAAAAATTTTGAAATTTCTAAACACATCAAATTCTCTACCAACTTTTCGGATGAAAATACAAGTTTTCCCATTTTTTAAAACTCAAAATGAGCAGTACCGATCATTAAAGTTACGAAAAAATGTTGAAATTTGTGGCAGTGATTGTAGAAAGGGCCGTTAACTGCGATTTGTGAAATTTGTCAGGAAAGCGAAAAAACAAAACTGAAATAAATGTCATCACGTCGTATTTTTCCCCTCTAATTTCTTTATTTATGGTGAATTAATTATATTATTATTGGTTTTTCTTTTTCCTTCGCGTTTAATAACAGAATATTTATGAATATTAAAAAAATTTATTTATAAGATTGCAAGCGGCGTTACAATAACCAGTTCGGAAATATCGTATTTCTGAAGTTGGGAGGCTCACTTCAAACGAAAAATTAAGGGTTTAAAATTGATTTTTGGGCAATTTCAACTACATAGGGTTGTAGAGGAAGGTTTTTAGAACAAAAAAACGAAAAAAAACGAAAAACGATTTTTTGACATTTAACGGCTCTTTTTACAATCACTACCACATTTATCAAAAAGTTGCGAAGGTCACGAAAAAGTCTTGAGAATTTTCTACAATTTTCTCTTTTTCATTCAAGTCCTGCTGAAAATTGTTCATTATTTTTACGAAAAGAAAGAAAAAAAAGTAATAAAAAGGACATAAAAATTTAAAAGACTAAAACCTATGTTACTTTTTGGACTAACAGAAGAAATCAGCTGTGCCATTTTTGGGTTGGAAAGCTGCCACACTACCCTCATTCGGTTCAGCTCTTTGCGAAATTTGACCATCCTATTTTCTTCCATTCATTCCTCATTCGTGCTGTCAATTTCCAGAAAAATTGCAGAATTTTCGAAAACTTGAGAAATACAGAAAAGTGGGCTTCTCTCCCCCCCCCCCGTGTGTTCTTTATTACACTGGAATTTGTTTCAAATTTTGGAATCCCAACCCCATAAGGCGGTTCAGTTTCATTTGGAAATTAGATTCCTGAAGTTTTGGTCCCCCACCTCAATTGAATACCCCTTTTTCTTATGGGATTTGTGAGTGACGTAGGACGTAGGCATACAATAACGTGCTGAAAATGCCTTTTTATTAAAATTTAAAATCTGAAAACAGTGAAAACATGGCTCATAATCTTGATTTTAAGGATAAACTTTTAGCCTAAAGAGTTATTGGGGGGGGGGTAAAAGAATCCACAAGTTGAGCAAAAATGGCTCAGGTAAACTTTTTCTTGAATGTCTCCTGTTTTGAGAGGTTTTATGATGTAATTTCTCAATCTTAAGCATTTGAATATGATAGACTTGGGCAACGGTGAATAAATTTGTAACGTGAGAGACCTAAATAGGGGCGGGGGGAGCGGAGGATACTTGAGCTTTCAAATTCTGAAAATTGAAGCTTCCTACTACCTCTCCTAAATTTTTTTCCGATCAAGCGATCCCTCCCCCCTCTTAGCAAGATGACTCGCGTTCAAAGTTCACCTCTAAAAGCCAAAAAATTCAAGTCTTACTTTCAGACTTTCAAGTACCTAATCTGAGACCTCAAAATTTAAAAGTTCGATGTAAGATACCCCCCCCCCCCCCTTTTCGGATCTAACCATATCTGGACACTCGACCCATTTTTCTATCAATTTCAGCCCAAACTGGTTCGGAATTTTTTGTGGGTTCTTTTCGGGGATTATAAAATGTTAATACCGGAACCGGAACCAAAATCGAAAACAATACCAATACCAAAAGAGACAAAATCATGAAACCAAAAATGAGACAAATATTTACCAGTTGAGTGCTTTGAATCAGTTTTAAACCCCCTGAACGTGAAGAACTTTTGATATCTTTAATTGGCCTTATTTTTTTGCAAAAGCTTGAGCGTGAAAAAATGACGTCATAGATAATTTGACCAGTCGAAAGTTACTCTCTATCTAGAGCAGTCAAATTTGGTGAAATTTTGCTTTTTTGAAGCAGTGAAACGAATTTTCAATTTTCACTGAAAAGAAGTCAAGTGTTTTTCACAGGTTCTACACTGAAAAATTATTAATTTTCAATTTAATTTAACAATTTGTCAGAAAAAATCAACAATTTTTAACTGGAAAATAACATATTTTTAGTAAAAATTCATTTCACTGGTTTAAAAAGGCAGAATTTTACCAAATTTAATTGATTTCAGATTTAGAGAGGGGAAATTGGGTATTGCAATGAGGGTAAACAGAGAACGATTATTACAAACGGAATGGGAAAATCTCTTAAACTTTATCCGTAGAAATCTTCAAAATTAAACCCTTCATTGCTTACACTGTTGTAAGTTTTTTCATATGTCTAGTAATAAAATTGCTTCGTTTCCCCTTGTAAATTACACAATGTATCGTATCTTCGAATCTTGCAGTGGTGTAGGCAACAAAAACCTTCGCGTTTTCATTCTGAAATCAAAACCAATCCCCTGACTTTCTACTTTTCAAAGTTTCGAGCGAAATTTTTCTCTTAATCGACCTTCTCAAATCGAATTAATAATTAAAAATCAGAGTAGGTTGTTTACGATGGTTGTTTATCATCATCGGTACCATAACCCTGAATAATAATCATAATGCGATGTTATTCAGTCGAGATTCTTCAGGAATGTAGGTAGATACCTACTTATAATTTTGTTTTTCAGAAATCCAACGGATATGAAAGAATCATCCGTAAAAAAAACCACCATAGGTAAATACGCGTTGAAATTGATAACGTTGTTATTCACACTATTCCACGTAGGATAGTGTACCGAATCGCACAGCTTGTTAATATGATTGTTTTCTGTTGTGTCATTTCCTGCGCGAAACACGACAATAGTTGTATGAATTATGCCTACGTGAAAAGATTTCGAGATCAGAGTTGCTAGTTGGGATAAGAAGAGACAAACTGCTGGAGCAGATATGCGTTAAATGTGGGTTAAAACCTTTTTAAACGAATGTAGATTGTAGAGGTATTGGAAATCGTTGCTGTTGATTACAATCATCTATGTGCATGTAACATTGTAACATCATCGTGTCACAAAACAAAAGACTTATCAACGGGACACAGACGTAAGCCTACATTCTTCGAATGTTCGAAAAAGATACAAGGGAAGGAAGAATTTTTTCAAATGAAATGATCGAATGTGTAATGTAGATACGTTGAAAATACGAGTTAGGTACCGGAAAGAGTGATCTAATGTGAAAAGACTTTAACCTTGAATGAATGAATATACCTCTAAGGTGATAGTATAATATTGTTGTGTGGTGAACCGGTGATGATAGAAGTTTTAATTATTTAGAACGTAAAATTTAGCACAGTGTAGCCGGCAGCGTTAGGACAAATTATTAGATCATTTACATCGAGTCGAGTAATTAAAATCGTAATTTGACGGTCATCGGTGATCAACAATCTAATATGGTCGTTTTTCACATACCTACGATCTAACTAATTGGCTTGGTTATTTTACCTATTTGCAGATATATCAAAATGGCTGCTGTCACTCCATTGTTGAAAGATTTACCCAAAGTTTCAGACGACTTGAAAACGCAATTGGAAGCTTTCAGTCAGGATAAAATGAAGCATGCCTCTACCCAAGAAAAAATCGTGTTACCGTCTGCCGAAGGTAGATATTAATTATGAACGTACAGTAAATGTAACTGTGTGTTTGTAATCGAATGACATCATAATTGTGTTATGTGTTTCCAAAAACATCTTTCTAACCGCATTGCTAATTTGTTAGCTTTTGTGTTGTCCTATAGCTGTGTCATTTTGCGAATAGAATAGAGAAAGCGTAATGCTTTTATCATGCTCAATTGCTTCGAAACGCAGTACGTGCTTTAAATATTTAATGAAGATCGAATGTTCCTTCTAAATAAATGGAAGAATGGAAGGGAATACAAATCAAAGTAACTGCAGAAGCTAGGAAATGAAAATTCTGAATCAAATTAGATATTTTAGTAATTCTACGAAACCGAAGTGCCCATTTGTAGTGATTAGTTATCTTTTTTCTCCTTTGGTCAATTTTTGTCGCTATTTGCACCGAAAAATCACTGAAGGCGATTTTTCGTGGAAAATTTGTCGAAATTGTGGCATTTTTTGAAGGTACAGTGATGCATTATGATTTATCGTCTTTCTTACACTCTCCTCTACATATGCTGCGAATTTTTTTCTGTTTCTGTGATCAATTTTTGAATTTCTAGAGGTGTAAATGTGTGAAAACATTAGGGTTTTTTATGGGACAAATGTCCAAAATGCCAGGTTCAAATTTTTTCGAACTGTTGGATTTTTTCAAATTCTTTAATTTTAATTTTTTCTAAAGCTGTATCCAATTTTCAAAAATTTCCATCATTTTGTAAAATGTTTTTAATTTAAATTGTCTCAAAATTTATTCAACCTTGATTTTTTCGAAATATTTTTTATTGCTTTTTAAATTTTTTTCTATTACTTATTGAATTGGAAGAAATTTTAAAAAACATGAAATTAAAAATTGCTTTTAAAATTTTAATTTGGAAAAAAAGTTTAATACATTTTCAATTGGATAAATTTCCTACAGTTGAAAAAAAAAATAGAAGAAAAATTCTAAAATTATTCGAAACAATTTTAAAGTTTGAACAAATTTTTAAACATAATATGAGACGCAGCCAGGGATACCCGACCATATGTCGGAAAATTTTTTTTTCGTTTTTTTGGCTCTTCAAGTAGTACAGACTTGTACCTTTCGAATAGCGCAAACCGCATTAAAAAAGGTTGAGAAATGAATTTTCTATGATTTTTCAAAGTTTGTCAAAAAATGATTTTCAAAAATCAAAGTTTTGAGAAAAACGCAAAACAAAATTTGGAACTGTTTTCAATGAATAAAAAAAAATTATGTTCTGTAAACGACTTTTCTCATCGGAAATGGTTTATTTACGTCCTCTTACATCACTTTAGGTCATTGACCCCTTCCAGAAGTTGCCGGCATCGAAAATCGAAACCATACCATATGTCGGGAATCATCTTTTTTCAAGAAATAATGACATTTTTGGTACAAAATTTGTTTTTTTAATAATCGTACACCACTGTAGTTCATTAAAACGAACCTGAAATTACGTGTATTGAGAAATGAAATCATAGTGCAAGTCAAACAACTTTACAAACCAAACAGTGAAAATCATGCTTTGAAAATTAGTGTTCAACAAATATCCGGATAATCGAAATGAAGAGTTTCAACAGGTAAAAATTGAATTTTCGATTTCGATAATCGATTTTTCAATTTCGATTTTTCGATTTCGATAATCGATTCTTGGATTCTTCAATTTCGATTTTTCGATTTCGATAATCGATTTTTCAATTTTGATTTTTCGATTTCGATAATCGACCTTTAAATTTTGTGAGGGTTCGTGAAAGAATTCGGGAACTCTCGGAAAAGTTCAACCGTTTTCGGGATGTTTTCGGAGCTGTTCGGCAATTTCCGTGTGATATCCGGATAATCCAAATAGCATTTGGTATTTGGATTTCCGGATATTTGTTGAACACTACTACGTTTCAACAATAATGAAAGTTGTAAATTTTAACATATTTTTATAAAATTCCGACATATGGTATGGTTTCAATTTCTCAGAGGCCTTCAGCAAAATTCGTTTTTTAACCAAGAAGATGACACTTTTGGGACCTGAACCTATTCTCATATGAAAGTAGATGGTTCATAGTATACAAATTGATAAAAAAAAAAAAATTCCATATTTTTGGTCATTTTTTCTTAATTTGCGTTTTTCTCGAAATTTACTTTTCCGACATATGGTCGGGTATCCCTGGCTGCGTCTCATATAAAGTTGGAATAAAGAAGAAATTGAAGCTGAGAAAATTTTTAATATCAACATTTTTTCCAAATTTGAAATTTTTTCCTGTTAAAAAATGTTGAAAGGTAAATTTTTGTAACATTTTTCCAACTAAGCTTCATATTTTTCAAATTTTCTTCCAACTCAATAATTGAAAAAATTTTTAAATAGGTATATGAAATTTAAAACAAAATTTAAAAAATCAAAATTAGACAAATTTTGTGAAAATTGAAGTTCAAACTGTTGAGGAAAAATTTTAATATTGGATACTATTTTTAAAAAAATTTATAATTGAGGAAATCGAAAAGTTGAATTGAAAAAATCTGAACTTGTCATAAATTTGGATTTGGATCGTCAAAATCTTATTTTCATCACTCTTTACCCCATCTTCTACCTATGTACTACAATTTTTAGATATTCTTTCGAGAACTTTTCGCTTCCTGGACAGAAAAAATATAAAAATTAGATGTACGATGATTTTTGTGATTCACTGATCTATTTAGGTGAAATTCATTTTTATTCATTTATTATCAGCTAAAGATGAAATTTTTGGCTGCGGGGAAAATTATTCTATGAAAATTCATTTTCGATGTAAATCATCATAAAAAATTGATTTCAGTGGGAATTAATTCGTAATATTTTTCGAAAAGAATAAATTCATAGTTAATTTGACATTTTTTCTTCGAAATCGAATTCTTTATCAATTTTGAAGAAGAACATTTGCTTAATGTATCAGTTGGCATTCGTAATCGATTAGCTCACATTATTCATTCCGAGTATAATTAATTAGAATGTTGAAACTATTATTGCACGATATAGATATCGAGTACTTGCTACCTAATAACATAAATTTTGATAACTATACATATTAATCATCGAATAGATAACATGTAGATATGACGAGCTACCGAATCAACGAATTACAAATTTCATCTTTTTTGTCGGGTTTTACAAAAATTTGAAAGATGTATTTCTTTCGTCCGTGTCATACTTATTATCATCGCAAGTTATTTATTTGGTTGAATTATTATTTGTTTATGTGGTTCAAATAACATACCGCATCAAATCTTTTGTACTTTGTTCAGTGTTTGTTTATTTAACATTGTTTTTGCTTTGGGTTCCTTAACCTTTAATTCTATTTCATCAGAAGCTTAATAATTTTGTTGAAATGTTACAAGTTTTTGTTTTTGTCTCAGATTTTAGGATTTTTTACATTCATTCGTACTTTATTATCGCTGGAATTTTGATTATTGCCTGAATACGATTTACACTTCTTCAGAAATTGAATTTTTTAGGGTGTTCATATAATATCATTCTGGTTAATCGTCAAGCTAGACTGATGGACCTCTTAGTCCGAATTAATTAAAGAAAAAAAAAGAAAAATTAGGAGAAGTTGGAAATTTTGAAATTTTTACTCGATAGTCAACCCAAAAACAGAGATTTTTTTATTTTTAATAAAAAGAAAACATGTAATAATCAAAGTTGAGTTTATTTTAGCCTTCTTCCTTTCAGGAAAAACAGTGATTTGAATGGTAGGGGATAAGGGCATTCGAATAAATCATGGCTGAATTTTTTTTACAAAATGATGGATATTTTTCAAAATTTTGTGGAATTTATTAATTTTTTTACGAAAAGCCTTCTTGGTCTCTATGACTTGACCGTCTGATTAGCTACTCCATTGTTGAAAATGTCACAAATTGCATTTTTTTTTTTAATTTTACAGGCATCGGCGCGAGGTTACTTTTCAAGGACTTGGTTACTTTTTTCATCATTAGTTACTATTCGTTACTATTTTCTCATAAAAGTTACTATTCTTTACTTTTTTCATCCCAAGGTTACTTTTTTTGAAAAAATTTTGATCAACTTCCAAAATCACTCGCCAACATTTTTTTGAATAAAAATTCATTGAGCAACGTTTGAAGTTATTGACAATAAAATTAACGTTCCATTTTGAAACGTAAAACAGAATTTTTGTTAACCTTTTTGGTTTCTTGATTTGACAATATATACAGAGTGTCATTCTCTGGAATAACGAAAAGTCAGGAATTTGTGGTCTGGAAATAGGAATTTTGGAATTTTTATGGAATTTTTTTTCGAAAAGTCAAAAATAGTATCAAATCACTTGATAAATGTTATTGCTTATTTATAAAAATTTTCCAAATTCGCTCGTGTAAATTTTACTATGCTTTGATTTTTCACAGAATTTATACTAAATATATCAAAGTTTTTGATAAAATGATACTTTCTTCAGCCGGTACTTATAAGAATGCATTTGAATGACTACTATGTCTACGATGTTGAAAAAAAGGGGAGGGAATGGAACAGAATTCGAAATTAGTGGCCATGTTTTGGAAAAAATGTATGAGGAAAAAGTGGCAAATTTTCATATTTTGAAGATCTTTTTTCGCAACAATTTTAGCCCTCGCTTCGCTCGGGCTCAACACATTTATATTTCCATACACTGATTTATATTTTGGCACCTCATTGACTTTTTTATTTATTGGTACAAACTGAAAAATTGCAAGGGATTGCGTGAATTCATAAATTTGAGGCATGTATCTTTCATTTTTTTTGGGGGGGGGGGGATAAGATATGAGGAAATTCTTCAATTTTCGGCCCAGAAAAATCCATACCCTGGCTTAATTTATTTCATTTTTCAAAACTTAATTTTGCGTTGGAATGCTTAGTTTTTCCTTTTATTTGAAATTTTTTCTGTGTGTAATGAATTCAAATTTTCAAATTTTTGTGGCGAGGGGGGACTTGGGTGTGCTCAAAAATTTTCAGAATTGAATTTAAATTTTTTTTTGGCCCAAAAAGGAGCATCTAAAGATCTCGTAAAAATTAATTATCTAGTGATTTAAAAAAAAAATCGTTAGATCCCCATGCATTTTATATCATTCTTACCAATGAAAAATTTCGGGATGTAAGTACATCACGTGAAAAATTACCCCCATTTCCCTCTGTTTACGAATATCATATTTAAAAGGTTTGGAAAATTTTGAAAAATTGGTCTGGAAAACCTGGAAAAGTCAGGGAAAATCATTTCTGAAATATAGTGGACACCCTGATATTACCTATATTTTATTATTTTATTCATTATTGCAATATATGTGGCGTTCTATAGGAAAAGGTACAACATTGCCGCAAAGTTGATTTCGAGAAAAACGCAAAAATGTGAATTAGGGTCAAAAATATCGATTTTTTGTTTTTGATGGATTTTGGTACTTTCATCCTTCTACTTTCATATGAGATACCCCACAACACGTGAAACAACTTTTAAGTAGTGTAAAATGACCGTTGAAGTGGTGGAGTGAGTTGAATAAAGTGTAAATTTTTTCATATTTGTGTTCACTTAGGTCATTTTTATCGCTGTTTTGGCAACACTGGTGGCCTCGTAGGGTTCTGAAACCCACTTTTTCGGATTCTACACAAAATTTCCTACCAGTTTAAAAAAAATTAACATTTTTCGACCATAAATACGTTTTTTCACGAAAAAAATCGTTCAAAAACTTTAAACGCGTTTTTCTCGAAACTATGTTTTTTCAACTTTACTTTTCAAAACGTCATAACTCCGCGAATTTTTCACGAAAAAGGCTCGCTAATAGCTCATTCGAAAGGTAATTTTATCTAGTTTCAGAATATGGCAATAACTCAATTTTGACATTTGCGGCAATGTTGTACCTTTTCCTATAGAACGCCACATATTTACATTTTTTTTTGTTTTTTTTTTTTGTGCCAGAAAGTTCATTTCTTATGAATTTTGATGATTTATTCGGTGGAGGAGGGGTAGGTTTTGAAATCAACAATATAAAAAATGGTTACTTTTTGGTTTCTTTTTGCCTCAAAAAAGGTTACTAAAGTTACTATTTTTTTGAAAATTCTGTGCCGATGCCTGATTTTATTGATTTGATTAAATTTTAAATCCAAAATACCTGAACTGAAATCCATTTTTTATTGTAAGATATTCTCTGGACTGAAAATTCCCTTCCTTCTTCATCAATGTAATGTTAGAAAACTTTATGAAAAAATCTTGCAAAATTCCTGTGAACGTCTTCAAGATTTGTACAAAGTACAAAAAAGTAGGAAAATACAAATATCAAAATATCGAGTACTTAGGTAATAAAAAATACAAAAATACTGTATGGATGCTAATTTTGTAAAAAAAAAAAAAGATGAAGGTACAGATTCTTGACAATTCGATCTCAAAAAATAATCGTCTCTGGGCATCGAGAAATTATTAGATCCAGATAAGTACAAATTTTCAGTTTTCAATTCAGTATCAGTCCTGTTTCTTGCGAGAGTCCTGCGTTTTGAATTCGTGATTTTGTTCGACTCTTCGATAGATGGTGTAAAATAATTGAGAAAATTTAATCTGAAAAGCCAAAAAAATTTAGAAAAAACTATTTTTGAAAAAAAAACTAAACACCATGAACCAAATTGGATGGAGGAGAAAATTTTACTACTGAAATGAAATGTTTCCATTTTTTTACGACTGGCTAAAAATTTGAAATAAATACCACTTGAAGCGAAAATTATCCCAAAGCTATTCTTCATTTCTGAAAATTTTCCTACTAAAACATAATTTTTCCGATTCGAAACGCAATTTTTTCATTATTAGGAGGGGTCAAACTGTCCCGCAAATCTGCCCCTCCCTTGTTTGGCCCAGCTCTGCAATGACACCTTGTTTTTGTTTCATGTTTGTACTAAAGCTTCCTTTTATACTCTGAAAATTGTGAGTCAGGAATGAATTTTATCTTAAATAAGTTCATCGCATTGATGACGAATCATTTCATTACAAAGTTTTGCTCTTACTTGGAAAACGTTATCGCTCGAGCACTCGCATGTACATCATACGAGTAAGTTCATACGTAATTATAAAATTTAACGTCCTATCAAAGTAAACAAATTTCAACGTACCTATGTAATGTTGGTACCTGCTGTACTAACGGAAAATCAAATGAATCACTTTTATAAACAATTATTTTTTATATATAAAAAAAATTAATATGAGAAGGTTCAATGCTGGTTGCTGATCGATGTTTTTGAGGATATTTGTACATTCGAAATCGAATGCATTATCATTTGTATTTTATATCGAATATTTTGTGGGCTTTGCTTATGTGTGTGTGGCTTTTTATGTTTGCATGGAAAATAAACACGAGTAGATGTTAAACAAGAAAAACAACATAATGCTTTGATCCAAGACGTGGAAAATTTCTCTGCTCATTCGTTAAATCGTACGGATACTCAAGAAAAGGTTATTTTACCTAATGCCGAAGGTAGGTAGCAAGTAGAAACTGAGTAGAAGCATGATGGAATTTATAGCTCATTAAAAATTCCACCTTTGAAAATTGTTCGTGTAAAATATTTTTGTTTAATCATTTTCATGTCGATATAGGTATTCAATTGAGCATTTTAATAATACCAATTTATTTTAAAATATTTTCAGACGTCGCTGCGGAGAAAACTCAGAAAGCCTTATTAGAAGGAGTCGAAGCTTTCGATCAAGCTAAATTAAAACATACCACTACTCAGGAAAAGAACCCATTGCCAGATAAAACTGGTGAGTAAAAAGTTCAACGGTCATACTGATAATGTTGAAAAATAATTCGATATTACTTCTGTGAATCATATATAGGTATCTATAAAAAATAATGATTACGTTAATGTATAACTGATATAATGGGCGAATAAAATTTACAGAAATTCGTTGGCTCATGTATTTTTTTTATTTTTTACAGCAATCGAAGCTGAAAAAGGCCAGCAAAACTTTATTTCTGGTATTGAAAATTTTGACACGTCCAAATTGAACCACATAGTAACGGAAGAGAAAAACCCATTGCCCACTAAAGAAGGTGCGTTATAATAGAAATTCATCTGACTAACGTTTTAAATATTTTTTCATTGTGTGACCAAAACTCGATTTTTTTGACGTTGAAAAAAATCGAAAGGAAATAGCGTTAATGATAGGATATCTTTTCATTTGTCATTTTTATGTGGTATTATTTCTAGTTTCCTGTTGATAATTTTTTTGTACGTTTGTTTGCAGCTATTGCTCAAGAAAAAACTGCTTAAGCTACAACCAACCGTACTGAGATGTACTAAATTCGGCCACGATACTTTCTTTAGTGCTCTCTTGGTTGTGACTGGAATATTTTATTTGTTATACTGATTGTACCTTTTATTATCATTTTTTTGTATAATTTATACGCGCTATGATCAATTTGATAACATTATCAACTATTTATTCGCTATAGAAAATTTTACGCATATTTTATTCTTTTTTTTTTACTTTTATAATTCTCGTTCATCGCTATTTTTTGGAAAAAACGGATCAATTAATTTTTTATACGTATAAACTCGAATGCATTTAAACAGAAATGGGTACTTCTGGTGATTAACTTTTTGTATAATTTTATATTTTTATAAACGCGCATTATTGAATTTTACGCATACCTACCTATATTTTTTTTAATTTTAAATTTATTCCATAAGCGTAATGTAAGCTTAAGTTAATTTTGTTGAGCTGTATTTTCAATTTGTTTTTTTTTTCTAAATTGATCGAATGAAAACTAATATCAAGTGATAGCTAGAGCTAGGTATTTTTAAATTATTGAGAATTTTCGAAAATCTAAATTTCATTAAACTTTTTTGTATGTTTTTGTAGTACTGAAAGTCGCACAGTCGACAATTGAAATCAAAATATGTTCTATTCACCAATAAACTAATTTAAAAGTTATTTCTTGTGTATTTTGTTACTGTTAACAAAGGGTACCGGCGCCGCGGTCAAGATAGGCGAATCATGCCCCCGAGCTTAAATTTGAAACTAACCGATGGAATTTAGTTCTTAGGGTTTGGAAACCACGTGGTGAAAATTTTGGCCTCCTACCCCTCTTCTAACCCTAGTCATGGGGCAAAACGTTACTTTTTTCAACCTTACCATTAAAAAATATAATTTCCACGAGTCTTAAACCAAATTTTTTCAAATTTTCATGAGTTGTACACTATACTGAGGGGTGTTAGTGGGTGGTTTGAAAAAAAATTTTTGATGATTTTTTTCTTGCCAAAAATCGCGTTTGAAAACTTCAAATTGAGTTTTCTGTATGATGTTTCAGAGGTGCAATTCTGAAAATAATTTATTTTATGTATCTAGTCGCTATGTACAATGTAATATTTTTTCAAAACTTTTTAGGTGGTGGAACATCTTGAAAAATGTGAAAAACTATTTTTTTCACTCATAAAAATGGCCATTTTTGTCCGAAAAATTTTTCTCGTAATTATATCCCAAAATACATATTTATACACCACTTGACCAATTTTCGTTTCATCTCATATCTTTTTCGTGATTTTTGTAATTTCAAGTTCAAATAGGTACAGCACGAGGCTCAAAATTGAATATCTCACTTTCTTTGATACGAAATTGTCATACGAAAAAGTTAGTGACAGATTCATGTTCAGTAGCTCAAACTACTTCAATAAACTCCATTTGTACCATCAAAACACTCAAATTTTGAAAATTCAGTTTTGAGTCGACGAATTCTTTTTCAGTAAAACGCCAATACCAAAGGTTGTCCACATTTAGATACCACGGAGAATTTTTTTGTTAGATATCAGTCGGGCCCCTCTACTTATTTCTCCCTTCATGCCATGGGCAGGTTTTACACCAAAATATTAATATTTTTAGCCTGAGCGATGAAAGTCTCTCCTCTCTCGCTCCTTCCTGAATTTTCAAATTTCAAAAAAAATCGCACGATTCACAAAATAATTTTTTTTGTTATAGGGGAGGAACGGGGTCATAGAAATGACAAAATTCATCACTGGAATATGAAGAATTGAATGATACCTCAACAATTTTTTTAGACATAAAGGGGGAGGGGCGGCGCAATACCAAACCGCAAAAATGACGACCAATGGAATTTTTAAAATACAATTTTGCATTTTTGAATTGATAGTATCAGGTTAAGAACAGCTTTATGGGTAGTAGTACGGTCATTTTAGGTTTTGACCCAAAAAAAATTCCCGGAAACGGGAAAGTTCGTATATAAGCTTTGTAGAGGGTGTATTTCAACAAACCCGACTTTCCCTAAAATCGATGAATATTAATTGATCCCCTTTTTGTGTGGGGGGGGGGGTTCAAATTTTCGTTTTTCGGCTATAACATTCAAAATTACGTATTTACGAAAAAATAGTTGGAATAAAAATTGTAGAGAATAAAAAAGCAAACAATTTTGTTATTCACATCTTTTTTCCTAGGACGTCATGGAAGGGAGCTAGGGGCTTCAGAAAAAAATCAATTTTGAAAATTTTCCATTATCAGAAAAAATCACCAAAAATCGGGTTAATCGTCTTTTAGGACCGGCTCTTTTGCATAGTACATTCTATTACTATGTAGAATAAGAAAAATGAACAATCGACCCCTCATCTTAAAGTAGGGGGGTGGACCCCCTGTAGAAAAAGTTGCATTTTCCACTTGGAATATCTCAGCTACAGTGAAAAATTCGAAAAATTGGTTTAAACAAACGTTGCAGAACGTTAAAGGACGAACATTTTCATTTTTTTACATTTTTTCTACGTGGTCTTGGGGCCGAGCTATTGCAAGAAGAAAAAAGATCGACGCAGCATTCGAAAATTTCTCACAAAATTTTAAACCCCCTCTTTTGGGGTCCAATTTGGGTCCAGAGGTTAGATGATTATAAAAATTGACTTTAGTGACCACAAAATACCCAGCACCCACTTGTTGGGCTATTGGTTCGCTAGATTTTATACCAGGCCTACACACGAGTAATTTATTGAGTTGATGAAAAATTTTCAAACCCCGCGTCGATGTTTTTTCTTTTTGCAATAGTTCGGCCCCAAGACCACGTAGAAAAAATGTAAAAAAATGAAAATGTTCGTCCTTTAACGCTCTGCAACGTTTGTTTGAACTAATTTTTCGAATTTTTCACTGTAGCTGAGATATTCCAAGTGGAAAATGAAACTTTTTCTACAGGTGGTCCACCCCCCTATTTCGAAATGAGGGTGTTCATTTTTCTTATTCTACATTGTAATAGAATATACTATGCAAAAGAGCCGCTCCTAAAAGACGATTAACCCGATTTTTGGTGATTTTTTTCTGATAATGGAAAATTTTCAAAATTGATTTTTTTCTGAAGCCCCTAGCTCCCTCCCATGACGTCCTAAGAAAAAAATGAAAATGTAAATAACAAAATTGTTTGTTTTCTTATTCTCTACAATTTTTATTCAAAATATTTTTTCGTAAATACGAAATTTTGAAAGTTATAGCCGAAAAACTAAAATTTGAACCCCCTCACCCCCCAAAAGGGGATCAAAATATTCACTGATTTTAGGGAAAGTCGGGTGTGTTGAAATACACCCTCTACAAAGCTTATAGACAAACTTTCCCGTTTCCGGGAATTTTTTTTGGTTTTTGGCTTTTTTTAAGCTAAATCGTCCGTACCATAGGTATTACAAAGAAAAAATTTCAGCCCCGGGAGAATGGTGCATATATTTTCCCTCTCCAAATGTAATGATAACTACTCTGAACAAAGTACCCATACCCGGTAAATGCCAACTGAAACAATCTTAAACACCTTAACATTGATCATTAACGAACTAATCAAGTAGGTAACTTGTTTCAAATGAAGAGCTCAGGGGAAGAATGAGTTAACTGAAATCTAATAGGTTTTATAGGAACATGTTTTAATCCTATGTAAAGGTGAATATGAAGCAGGGGAAATGGTTCTCCAAGCGTAGGTTTGAATCAAAACAAAATCTAACAAATTATTTTTCTAGTGTTTCAAACTGAGGTCAAACATTTTCAAAAAGTTCTCAAAACTGTGATTTTGAAAAAATGGTTGACCCATTCTTTTCCTGGGTGGCTGGGCTTTTCGAATGAAACATGCATTATTAGTAGGTACACTGAAAAATAAATTATGGTACAACCCCTTCTTAATAGAGGTGACCGCAATTTATATTTTTTCAATGAAGAGGGAGGGAGGGGGGTATCAAAATTTGAGTGTTTTGATCGTATGTACAAATGGAGTTTATTGAAGTAGTTTGAGTTGCTGAACATGAATCTGTTGCAAAATTTTTCGCATGACAATTTTGTATGCAAAGAAAGTGAAATATTCAAGTTTGAGCCTCGTACTGTACTAATTTGAACTTGAAATTACAAAAATCACGAAAAAGATATGAAATGAAACGAAAATCGGTCAAGTGGTGTATAAATACGTATTTTGGGATGTAATTATGAAAAAAAATTTCGGCCAAAAATGACCATTTTTATGAGTGAAAAACGTTGTGAAAAACTGGTTTTTCGCATTTTGCAAGATGTTCCACCACTTAAAAAATTTTGAAAAAAATATCACGTTGTACATAGGGACTAGATACATAAAATAATTTTTTTTTCAGAATTACACCTCTGAAACATCATACAGAAAACTCAATTTGAAGTTTTCAAACGAGATTTTTGGCAAGGAAAAAAATCATCAAAAAATGTTTTCAAACCACCCATTGACACCCCTCAGTGTAGTGTACAACTCATGAAAATTTGAAAAAAATTTGGTTTGAAACTCGTGTAAATAAAATTTTTTAATGGTACCTAAGGTTGAAAAAAGTAACGTTTTTCCCCATAACTAGGGTTAGAAGAGGGGTATGAGGCATAGGCGGAGATAGAGGGAGCATGGGGGGCGGCTTGAGCCCCCCAAATTATTTCCGTGGATATGTTTTACTCAAAAAAATTCGCAAACGCCCAATTTTCAAGGGATAAACTATCAATATGTGCGAGCTTTTTTCAAGTCAGTAAAATAGTCTTTTTGTTGGAAGAAATTAATTATGCGCTTACATATAATCGATCGAAAACGGTGCCCAATTTATCGATTGTCGAAACAGATTTTTTGAGTTTTTTAAAATCCACGTTAGACGGCTGATCTAGGTTAGGTAATATGAGTTGGGCACCATCAATGAAAAGCAATGATTCAAGTGATTTCGGGAACCATGAATATAGGTCCAGGGCAACCAATTTTAGGGAAATTTCCTCTCACAAATTTTGAATAACAATCCAGTAGGTTTTTCGGGAGTTTTCTTAAAAGTTATTCGTGAATAGAGTGAAGGTGAAGAGTGAAACACGATGGGGTATTTTGTTTTTCGCATTGAAAATTTTACTCAAAAATAGAAAAATTTCGTTGTATGTAAATAGGCACATTTGCCGAATTTTAAAGAAATTTTTTCAGAAAGTTTGTAAATGTAGCAAAAAATATTAAGTTTTGTAAAAAACTTCAGAAAACACAAAATTTCGTTATCAAAGAAATGAAATTTTTTCAAACAAACTGTATTAAAAAACGAATTATTTTCTTTCTGAAAATCATCAATTTTTCAAATCTTAGCCCTCGCTTCGCTCGGGCATATGGACATCAAATTATATTTAAAAGTAAAGGATTGAGGATTTTGCCTCCATTTCGATACTAAAATTTGATTGGAAAAATGAAGAAATTTAGCTTTAGGATTCCTTTTTCTTCAAAAATTTTCGCCCTCGCTTCGCTCCGGCTCAATGAATTCACACAATTCATTCTTAAAATGATGGTATGAACCCTCTTTCCTTCCATTGATTCTTCATATTGAAAAAAGGCCAAGTTGAAATCTCGTAATGGTACAGGTAAAAAAAATTTTGAAGGGTCGAAAATAAACATTTTTGTTTTTCATCTTATTTAACTGGGACTCAAGCCCCCCCCCCACAAGTTACGCTCCATTTCCGCCTATGGCAGGAGGCCAAAATTTTCGCCACGTGGTTTCCAGACCCTAAGAACTAAATTCCATCGGTTAGTTTCGAATTTAAGCTCGGGGGCAGATTCGCCTATCTTAACCGACGTTACCTTTTGATTTTGATTATTCATTACAAAAATTACTTGTATTATGCATTTATTTTATGTATCTATGATATTAATACCTTGGTAAAGAGACAACCCGTAGTTGAAATCTGAAATTCTGATTTTTTAAATCTCACAATTCAATTCGATTCAATTTTTTTCTCTAAAATTCGATTATCTATGTCATATTGGGTCTGGCCCATGTTTGGTCTTGTTTACTGTACTAATTGCGGTTTGAAAGTCACATGAAAAAAACGGCGTTGGAATAATTATTTTTTTAATTTTTACTCGATTTCAGTATGGAATATCATAAATTGTACGAATTAATGATTTTTTTTGTTTACACTATAGACACTGGAATACCAAGATGCCTTACTGGTGGACACAGACGTGAGGGGATTCTGTAAATAATTACTTACATATTTTCCGCTAGATCGCGTTGATCATAAATCCCCAAAAACTACTTTTTGTTTGGTTTTGACATGAAATTCATAGGCAGTATCATAAAAAATGCTCTTTTTTGTTTGCTTCTCATATAAAATTCACATGCAGTATCAAAAAAAATTTTTCTTGCGATTTCATTGGTCGAAAGTCACGTGACTTTGAACCAATGAAATCGCAAGAAATTTTTTTTTCAAATACTGCTTATGAATTCCATGCCAAAACTAAACAAAAAGTCGTTTTGGGGATTTATGATCAGCGCGATCTAGCGGGAATCAGGTGAGTAATTATTTACGAAAATTTTGCGTAATCCCCTTTCCGCTGTGACCAGCAGAGAGGCATCTTGGTATTCCAGTGTCTATAGTTTACACAAACGATGAATTTGGGCTTTGACGTAAACTCAAACTATTTTTTATCAGCCATTTGTTTTGCACTAGTGCTGATTCAATTTTTCAAAATCACCAATAATTTTGTGAAATTTTTGGTAATTTTTTTGTCGATGTAGTTTCAGTAGGTAATTCCGAAGTTGACTGTGAGTATAGCATAGAAAAGTCCAGCTTGAAGATTCACTATGAATCGGTCTACTGTAATGTTCTTGGCGCCAATTGTAATTATAATGTTGTTCTTGGTGAGTTATTTATTGGTTATTTAAAATTTTTTGGAATAGATGTTACGCCGAATCCGTGTAGCAGTCGAGTGAATGAAATAAGCTGAATTATTGTTAATATGCATGAATTAGTCAATTGAAGGGTACAGGAAAAAAACAGTCAATTACAAAAATTGTATATTAGAAAAGGGACCTAGGCGTAAATTTAAAAAAGATTACCTACATCTAAGTCCCTTTTCTAATATACAATTTTTGTAATCGGTTGCTTTTTTCCCTGTACCCATCAGTTGCTTGCTCAATTTATGACATTTTTTGAATCTAGAGCTTTCTTCCATTTTTGCTGTTCTGCAGGCAATTTAAGATACCTACTTTTGCATTAAGAAAAAAATTTCAGATACCTACCTACATTAAAAAAAATTATCTCACCACCTCATTTGAAAAATTGTTAGTTTTATCCTAAATGGAAAATATATTTAGGCACCTATTGAATGAAGAATTTTCATCGTTTCATAAAATTTTTTCCAATTGAGGTAGTGTTCCAGGGAAAAATCGTCAGGCATGATCATACCTGCTCAATCGCGGCCATTTTTCTGGCCTGCTCAGGCCTGCTCATGCCTGAAGATTTTTCCCTGAGGAGATTTTTTTTGAAATTTAGCTGAAAGTTGAGCAGTTTGCTCTCTATGCTGAAGTAGGTATCTTAAATCTTTTCCCGTGAAACATTAAAAATCGTAGAAAGCTTTGAATTTTAAGAAATCCATGAATTGGGCAAGCAATTGCCTGATTCATGCATTAGCAATAATTCAGTCTATTTCATGCAGTCGGCAATCATACGAATTGGACGTAAGATATACACATATTTTGCTAATTTTGAATGAATATTTCATTGATTTCGCTTTCGCGGAATCTTTCGATGCGATGCAGTTTTTATCATAAACGAATTCCTTCAATTGAGTGAAATTTCGATCCTGTGATAGGCTGTGATTGTAATGCAGCCCATGTGGAAAATTAGTACTAGTGTTTGTAAAACATTACAAGCGTTTTCCAAAAAATTAGTAGTGTTCGTCCAAAAATTAGTAGTGTTCGTCCAAAAATTAGTAGTGTTCGTCCAAAAATTAGTAATGTTTTGTAACATTACTATTGTTTGAATCGACACTACTAATGTTTATATGAACGCTACTAACATAGATTTTAACACTACAACGTTTGTACCAACACTACTACTATCACTACTTAGGTACTACTACTACTACTACTGTTCTTATAAGCACTACTAATGTTCGTAACCAGATGTGATCAGATATGATTAGATACATATAATGTTATGTATTCATGTGTGGATCGTATAATGTATAAAAAAGAAAGACTGATATCATCAGATTTAATCAGATTTGATCAGATTAAAACAAATCTGACTCGTCATCGAGCAATTTTACTGTGCGCAACGAGATCAAAAATGCAAATACATCAAAATATTGGGTGACGGGGGGGGGGGGGGGGTAACACTCGAAAAATTTCAATTTTGCAATTTTTCCAAGTGATATATCGAAATCTATATTTTCGAAGGCGTAGAATACGAATTAGGAAATATTTTTCTATTAAGAATGAAGGGTTTTGTGTAGGGGTGGAGTAAAAGGGTGGTGAAGATACTTTGAAAATTTATATTTAACAATTTCTCCGAGCAATATGTATATTGGATTCTACATTTTCAAGGGCGAAGAATATGAATTACCTACCTACCGCCACTGAACTTAACCCTTCATTCGTAAAAGAAAAATACATCCAAATTCATATCCTGCGCCCTCGATCAAAAACATAGATTTCGATATATCACTCGAAAAATTGCAAAATTCAAATTTTTCTAGTCCTACATCCTACCCTTCACCACAACCTTTCAATTTCCAAGAGAAAAATATGGTCAGATTCGTATTCTAGGCATTCGAAAATGTTGATTTCGATATATGACTCAAGAAAATTACAAAAATCAAATTTAACTAGGTCTTACCCTCTCCCTACTCCAACTTTTCATTCCTATGAGAAAAATATTGTCAAATTCGTATTCTGCACCTCCGAAAATATAGATTTTGACAACCACTCGAAAAATTGAAATTTTGCAAGTCTCGCCACCAATTTTTACCCCTCCCATTCTTGAATTATTCCTAATGGAAAAATATAATCAAATTCGTGTTCTACGCTCTCAAAAACATAGATGTCGATATATCGCTCGAAAAATTGAAAAAAAAATTCAAGTCTCACCTCCACCCCTACCCCTCTTCCACTGAACCCTTGAATTTCTAATGGAAAAATATTGTCAAATTCGTATTCTGCGCCTTCAAAAACATAGATTTCGATATATCACTCGAAAAATTGAAATTTTCCAAGTTTCACCCCCTCCCCACTCCTCCCACAACCAACTCTTGAATTCCCAACGGGAAAATATTGTCAAATTCGTATTCTACGCCTTCAAAAACATAGATTTCGATATATCACTCGAAAAATTGAAATTTTCCAAGTCTCACCCCCGCCCATCCTATTCCTCCCCCACCTAACCATTCATTCCTAATGAGAAAATATGGACGAATTCATATTCTACGCCCTCAAAAACATAGATTTCGATATATCACTCGAAAAAATTGCTAAATTTCGATTTTTCCATGTTTTACTAGCCTTTTTTTCTCAAATTGTAAATTTTGAGGCTCCAGCCCCGAGGGGAGCAATCAACCCTTCATTTCTAAAAAATAATGCCAAATTCGTATTCTACACCCTCGAAAATATAGATTTCGATATATCACTTGTTAAAAGTGTAAAATTGAAATTTTTCCAAGTCTTACAGCCACCTCTCCCCCCCCCTCACCCCCTTGATATCTGTGGATTATAAAATTGTCAAATTCATATTCATTCTACGTCCTCGAAAATATATTCAGTTTCAGATAATAATGCCACTGGTAAAAATTTTGATTTTTTATATTTATTGTCTTTTCTCTTTAATTGTAAATTTTGAGGCTCCAGCTCCCGAGGGGAACAATAGAAATTCGCCAAACATACTCTAAAAATGTTTAATAATTATAACATACCAAAAAAGCAAAAAAATTCCTAAATTCGGTCAAAATTAGAAAAAAAAATTTACTCACTCCATGTCTAAGTATTACTTTTAGAACCTAATTCTCAACCCGATGTCGTAGCGTGCTCCACTAAACCTTGATCGCGGGATGAATATATTGAAGTAAGCAGGAATTGTTAGCCATCAACTACACTAGTATTGTCCTAGCAACGTTACTAGTGCACTACTACAGTCGAACCATACTAGCAACACTAAAAACACTACTAGTTTCACTAGTGACTTTTTCGCCAGTAGTGCACTAGTATTGTTTTAGCGACACTACTAGTGCACTACTATTGTCAAACAATACTAGCGACGCGACGTTACTGGCGAAAAAGTCACTAGTGAAACTAGTAGCGTTTTTTCAGTAATGCACTAGTACTAATTTTCCACATGGGAGATACCTATTATATAATCCGATGTCTTGCAAAAAGAAATACTTACAAACCTCGTGATTTTTCTTCAACAACTTCATGTTTGGAATAAAAACGACGCAATTCCTACGTTGGTATTCATCAAGTACCTATTTATCACCTTTTGAAAAATCCTTGAAATTGAAATTATTACCTACTCCTGTTCCTGTTTGAAAATGGTATCAGCAGGAACTGGCGTACTTATTTTACACTGCCTGCTTAGCAATTCGATTAGAACCACCGAAATGATAGTTAGTTAAATCTTACTTTTCATACTTGTAAATTAATAATGAAGATTAATTTTTCAGATTCATGAAACCGAATTGAGAGGTGGTCACGGTGGTGGTGGTGGCGGTGGTCGCGGTGGTGGTGGTGGTCGTGGTGGTGGTCGTGGTGGTGGAAAAAGTAGCAGTTCTTCTCACCCTTCACCACCCGCACATCCACCTTCAACATCACCTCCGCCAGCGAAACCTGCACCTGCAATGGGACATCCACCTCCAGCTTCAGGCGCACCTGGAGCTGCTGTGGTTGCAGGTGGTGGGACTCAATCTAGTGGAGGTAGAGGTGAGAAAAAGGACAAAAAAAGGAAACCAGAAGAAGAAAAGAAGGGAAAAGAAGAGAAAAAGAAAAAAGAAGAGAAACAGAAAAAAGAAGAGAAAAAGAAAACAGAAGAGAAAAAGAAAAAAGAAGAAGAGAAAAAGAAAAAAGAAGAGAAAAAGAAAGAGGAAGAACAACAGTTCGGAGGTAATTCATGAAAAATCTTTGAAATGTTATGTCAATGCACTTTTCTAATCTATGATTTCAATAAAATTCATTACCTACGTTAATTAGATAAATATATGATAAAAAGTTCGATCGTGGTATGGTATTGCGATTCCCAATTTTTGTCCTATCGAGGGATCCCTCTCCCTCTTAGCAAGATAACTCGAACTCAAAGTTCACCTCTAAAAACCAAAAAATTTAAGTCTTACTTTCAGATTTTCAACTATACCTAATATGAGACCTCAAAATTCAAAAGTTCGATCTAAGACACCCCCTCCCGGATCGCTATATTTTCGATTTGTTTTTTTTTTCAACTTGATCGAATGGAAACTAATATTAAGTGATAGCTAGAGTTAGGTATTTTTATATTAAGTACCTATTGAGAATTTTCGAAAATCGAAATTTCATTAAACTTTTTTGCATGTTCTTGTAATATTGGAAGTCGCACAGTCGACAAATGAAATCAAAATATGTTCTATTCACCAATAAACTAGGTACCTAATTTAAAAGTTATTTCTTGTGTGTATTTATTCTTTACAAAAATTACTTGTATCATGCATTTATTTCATGTATCTATGATGTAATACCTTGGTAAAGAGACAAACCGTAGTTAAAACCTGGAAATTCTGATCTTTTAACACTCGCAATTCAATTCAATTCAATTTTTTGTTCTGAAATTCGATTACGTATGTCATTGGGTCTGTCAAATGTTTGGTCTTGTTTACTGTATTAATTGTGGTTTGAATGTCGCATGAAAAAATTGCGTTGGATTTATCCTTTTTTTTTTTATTTTTTTTTATTTTTTCAATATGCAATGGCGTAAAATGTACGAATCTAATGATTTTTTATTTACACAAACGATGAATTCGGGATTTGGCGCAGACTAATCAAATTACCTACGTAGGATAAAAAAAAACTATTTGTTATCAACAATTTGTTTTGCACAAGTGCTGATTTTATGTTTCAAAATCACCAATAATTTTGTGAAATTTTTGGCAATTGTTTTATCGACGCAGTTTCAGTAATTCCGAAGGGGACTGTGAGTATAGCATAGAAGAGACCAGCTTGAAGATTTATTATGAATCGGTCTACTGTAATGTTCTTTGCGCCAATTGTAATTATAATGTTGTTCTTGGTGAGTTATTAATTCTTTAAACATTTTTGAAATAGATGTTTCACCGAATCCGTGTAATAGCCGAATGAATGAAAGTAAGCTAAATTATTGTTAATGCATGAATTAGTCATTTTTGCTTGATGAATTTAGGAAATTTTTTGAATTCGAAGTTTTCTTACATTTTTACTGTTCTGCAGGAAAAAATTCAAGATACTTTTGCATTGAGAGAAAATTTCAGCTACATTTCAAAAAAAAAATCATGTCGCTACCTCATTTGGGAAATTTTTACCCTAAATGGAAATTATGCTTAGGTATTGAACGAAGAATTTTCGCCGTTGCATAAACATTTTTCCAATTGAGGTAGCGAGATTTTTTTCATAAAAACTTTCTCCCTTCATTATGAAGAAATGGTTCGGATGAAGGGCGATGATAAAAATATGAAAGTAGTAATATTTTTAAAGGACTCTTGAAAAGTGAGATCAGGGGCGGCGCGATGGGGGGAATGGGGGGGGGGAGTAATCCCCCCCAGTTGGTTTCCAATCGGCAAAATTTCGAAAATTTCAGGTAAGTAATTCGGCAAAATTTTGAAAATTTTAGGAAATTCAATTTTTTTTGGAAATTTTATAGCATAAGTAATGAAAAATAACTCAATTTTATTTTTTGATAAAAATGAAAAAGAATATGTAATTATGAATTTATTACGAACGGAACGGAAATTTTGGTCTTTCAGTAATTTTTAATGGATTTACTTACTTATTCCTCAAATTAAAAATTTTTCAAAAACTTCGGCCTTGCTGTGCTCGGCCAAATTGAATTTTTCCTTCCATAATTTTAAAATACACCAATTCCGACAAAAGTGATTTTTTTCGTATTTGTCCTCAAAATTGTTTCAATTAATCTTATTAAATTTGTGGTTTGGAAATCAAATTTTTCAAAAGCTTTGGCCTCGCTGCGCTCGGCCAGATCGTATTTATCCCGTAATAATTTTAAAATAAAAGTTAGCCAATTTTTTACTTATTCAAGTTTATTAGGAAATTTAAAACATTGTTTTATTGCACCTTGAATTTGGTCTTCTAAAATTTTCGCCTTCGCTTCGCTCGGGCCAAATTCACTTCTCTTATATTCACATTGAAACTAGTATTTTTTTAATCAAGTAGGTACATAAGGTATCGTAATTTTTATTGAAATTTTCCCTCCTCGCTTCGCTCGGAACTTGAACTAATGAATAATGTTCATAGATTTTTTCAACTATGTACAATGAAATTATAGAGAGAAAAATTTTCAGGCATGAGCAGGATTGATATTTTTAAATTTTTAGTCGGCAATTTTGAATTTTTTGGTCGGCATTTTTGAACCTTATTCCCCCCCAAAAATGTGTGTTCGAACCGCCTCTGAGTGGGATAAAGGTGAAAAATGGGTGACAACTGCAAATCATTTGGGGTAAAAACATCCATAATAAATTGCTACGAATTTTTTACTCATACTTATTTATCTACTCTGATTTTGAAACTGACCGTCAGGTGCTAATATCACCTTGACAAAATATCTAAAAAAGTTAATCAATGTTTAAAAAAATAAGACAATTTTTGAAAAAAAAATCTATTTACCTACCTAATCGGAAAATTTGGTGAATTTTATTTTACAAATACGATGACTTAAAGAAACGAATATTTACTGAAAATTTTTCACATATGTACCTATTTAGGTTTAATAACCGAAATTTTGCAAAATTTTTGATTTTTTGGCACCGTGATGAACATGTGAAAATGAAAAATTTATTGCTGAAATTGAAATTTTTAAATTCAAACATCTAGTAAGGTATAACAATTTTGATTTTGAATTTGAACATGAGTAGGTAATACATGTTTTTAAATTTACAGTGTACAATGAATGAAATACATAGATCGACGATCATAATTTTTCAATTGTGATTATGAAACTGTTTAGTAATTTCCTAATTCCTAATCGAAACCTTACGCCTTACGTTTGTTTTTGTTTTTGATTTTTAAAAAAAACCTATTTAATTTTGCTCGCACTCCCTATGAAAATAATGTCAACTTCAACACTTCAAGTACCTACAAAGTACTTAGTACTTACTTGAATTAAATTTTTTTCCACCCTATGAAATTTATTCATTTATTGTCCCTCGTACTCGTAGTTCATAATAAATAATAATGACAATGACAATGTGAAATAACTATTTTACCAATTTAAAAAAAAAAAAGTGAAACTCTCAAGTTCATTTTTCTTGTGGTTTAGTTCAGGGTTGTGCCGATTCGAATCATTTTTGATTCGAATCATGATTCGAATCACTTATTTTATGATTCGAAAAATGATTCGAATCATTTGAGAGAAAATGATTCGTGATTCGTGATTCGTTCGAATCATTCCGATGATTCGTGATTCGCGATTCGAAAATTTTTGTACTTTTCCTATTATTTCACGAATCATTTCATTTTTTTAAAATTTTTTTTGTGTCTCTAAAATTTACAAATTTTTGGGCGTAAATTTTTGGATATTTCACCAGCATGGTATCAATACACAAAAAGTGTCAGAAAATTAGAAATTTGCTTTAAAAAAGGATGAATTTCAGTTTCGAAAATTGAAATTTTTTTTTGCAAAAAATCCAGAAACATGACAGTGTGATGGAACGTCGTTTCTTAGCCCAAAAGTGGCGTTTTTTGTGTGTTTATAATTTATATTGTGTAGTAGCAAAATATCCAAAAAAAGAAGTCAAAAAATGTCCAGATATCGGAGAAACTGAACAATTTCAAATGAATTAGATGATTCGAAAAATGATTCGAAAATTACGAATCACGAATCATTTTTTGGAAAATGATTCGAATCATTGATTCGAATCATTTCTCAGGAAAGGATTCGTGATTCGTGATTTATACGAATCATGTTGATGATTCGTGATTCGTGATTCGAATCAAAATGAACGTGATTCGGCACAACCCTGGTTTAGTTGCAATACCTATTTTATTTTTCAGGATTCTAGGATTCTTGCGATTTAGTTACCATTAAATTTAACTCCATAACAACAGTCAAGAATCGCTTCCTTTTCATCCCATTAGCGATTCGATGTGTTTTTTTCGTTTTTGTTGGGACGGTCATCGAAGAACGAGACGGTGACCTTTTTGCGTGGAGATTGATTATTTTTAATAATTATCTATTTCTTTTTGGGCGGTCGATATTAAATATTAAAATGACATCAATCAAGGCCCTCAGTCTCATGGTAAGTAAAACAGTACAATTATTTCATTCATTTACATGTTGCTGTGTTTGCTATAATAATGGATACGATTCATATGTTCGCAGAATTTGAGAAAATTCTCGACTTCATCCACTTCCAATCAACTGGTCAAAGTATGTATTCTCCATCCTCGGATTTCATTTCTCCAGCTACCTTTCTTTCACTCAATACATATACTTTCAGGCTCCTCTGCAACTCTTCGGTATCGAAGGTAGATATGTCATGGCTTTGTATTCTGCTGCCATGAAACAGAAAAAAATTGAAGCCGTGGAGAAAGATATTGAAAAAATTTCTGTAAGTATTCAATCTTGTCATTATTGCTACGAATACTGCTTGCATTAAGAGAATAATTTGTGCATATATACGTTGTGTACAAGTTAATAAAAGTAATGCTAAAGTAACGACGTACATATCAAAATAGTCAATTTATTTGTAATTGAACTATCATGGCACTGTATCGACAGATTGAAAATTTATATTTACTTCATGCATCTTTGTATTTACGCAGAATACATCTTATTTTCATGTGTTCATACTGCAGAGATGCTATAGAAAAAGCGGTTACCAAAATGGTATTCGATCTAATAGAATATCATTATTTCACCTCGCAAACATTCATATTCGAGTATTTTATAATTTTCGTTAACCATGTAGCATTCTCGTTTGTGATTAGATATGGTCGACTGGTTACCATCTCTTAATACAGAATGCAATATCAATAGCATCTACCAAAGTGTCATTTTCTTCTTGAAATGTCACTATTTCACCGTTGCTGATATTTCACTTGAAATTCATGTACCACGAGTTCCGCCGAATTCCTTAAATTCTTATCTATTTACTTTCTGTGTTTTCAGAGCACCTTGAACTCAGATAAAGCTTTTCAAGAATTCGTACTCAATCCTGTGATTCCCAAGAGTCTAAAAACTGCTGCCGTGAAAGACGTAGCTGGTAAATTGTCCTTATCCGAACCGTCAACTAATTTTCTCGGTAAGTTTGTAATTATTTTAAAGTCATGTTACGAGACTACATTGGTACATTTTTTTTTTTTAGCTTTATTGGCTGAAAATGGTCGTTTGAAAAGCTTCTCGAACATCGCTAACCTTTTCAATCAAGTAATGAGTGCTCATCGTGGAGATTTGATTATCGAAGTGACTCTTGCCAAGGTAAATATTTCAAAATCACTATCTGTTATCATCCTGTGGGTTTACTAATTGTATTTTTTTTAGGCAATTGATGATGCCACGAAGCAAGAATTACAAGGAGTTTTACAAAAATTCGCCAAAAAAGGAGAAAAGTTAATTTTGAATTATAAAATCGACTCGACTATTGTAGGTGGAATGATCGTCAGTATCGGTGACAGATACGTGGATATGAGCACTGCTAGTAAATTCAAAAAATACGCAGATATATTGAAAAGTTCCGTGTAAACTAGTTATCCGTAGGTTATTAAATTTTGTTAATTGTGCGTAGCTACTTGTACAATAATTACCATCCTTTTTCATTTGTAATGAAAAAGATCCGAGTTATTTTAATTTGTAAAATATATCTATTTAAAATTTGATTTTTATTCTTTTCGAAATGAAAAAACTATAATGAAAACAGCATCATGTTTTTTTAATAATTTATCTGTTTTTCTCAATGAAAATATATATAGATAAGAAAACTTAAAGAAATCAAACAAATATTCTTGAAAAGTTGCTACGATATTGGTTCTATCGTCTCCCCCCGACGAATTTCACCCCATCCGATTAACCTGCAACAAACAGACGAATTGAAATACAGAAATAAAAAAATTACGAAGATTTTGAGCAGTTCGTTACCTCCAATGTTTATCTACTCTTCTGCTAAGAGCAATTTTCTCTCCGATTTCCGTACAGACAGGGTTCGTTAAGCTGATTTTAGCCATATCAGCTCTAGCAGCTATCACACGACCACCAGTAGATAATGATCCAATATTTACTAGAAGTACTTCGCTCTTTGATAGTTTTTGTACCTAGAATACAAATTATAACGATATAGTAAGAAAATTACGTTATATGTGTTATGGTTATACAACTGTGATTACCTTCGCTCCCTTTTTCTCTCCTTCCATCCTAACTCCGAGCAATCTTTTCAATAAATAATACGATATTTCTAATTCGATGAAAATATCAGGTAAAGTACCAACAGCTCCTAGTACATGACCAACTAATCGATCAGCTCTACATAATGTAGGTTCAATTTTAGTACCAACTCCTACGAACAAAACGATGGAGAAAATTAGTTGCAAACTTTGTAACGATAAATTACTCCTATAAATATATTTACCGATCAAACCGCCAGGTACGGCAAATTCTAGAGAATTTTGTTCAGCGAATAATGACACAATCTTCGAAAAGATCGGTTTACAAGTCAATTTTCCTTCGCTGTCTTTAGATACTAATCCAGGTCGTACTTCGATTTCCATTCCAACCTAGAAATGAACGATGTTATCAATTACGAATTTTTCATCTTCATTTGATAAAAACTTCCAAACTTACTTTGAGAACTCCTCTCAATATACTGCCTCCAGCTACTCCACCTTTTAAATCATCTACTTCACATCCTGGTTTATTGACGTCAAATGATCTAATAACAATAAGTCGCGGAGCAGAGGTGAAATCACGTTGTGGTATGGGGATTTTCTTCGTTATGTATTCGCACAAGACTTCGATATTATACTTCAATTGGGCAGAAATAGGGATTACGGGAGCACCATCAGCAACAGTTCCTGAAAGCCATGATATTCCAAATGAAAAATTTGTACATGTTTGTTTCAAGAAGAAATATCAACTTACCTTGTACGAATTTCAGAATTTGTTCATGTTGTTCCTTAGCTTGACTTTCTTTAACTAGATCGATTTTATTTTGTAACATGATAATATGCTTCAATTTCATTATTTCAATGGCGGCCAAATGCTCGGAAGTTTGCGGTTGAGGGCAAGATTCATTGCCAGCTGAAATATCACATATCAAATGTTTTTTATCATGATCTTTATATGAAGAATTTGTGATCAATTTCCATACCTATTAATAACAGGGCAGCATCCATGACAGCGGCACCGTTCAACATAGTAGCCATAAGAATATCGTGACCGGGACAATCCACAAAAGATACATGGCGAACTAAATGAAAACGCCCAGAACAATTGGGTCTGGTACAAGGAAAAGAATCGTCTTTAGACGAACCTCCGCTGATATAACACGTCGGTCGAGGGCACTTCTCGTTATCACATTGGTATATTTTAGCATTAGCATAACCTAAAACATACATTGATGAATTAGTTCAATGAAACAAAACGCTAAATTAGAATATGGATGATGAAATTACCTAATTTGATAGTAATATTTCTTTCGAGCTCATTTTTAAATCTTACAGTTTGAACGCCCGAAATAGCTTTTACAACGGTTGATTTTCCATGGGCTACATGACCAATTGTTCCTGAACAGAAGATTATATGTATAAATTAAAGCACTAAATCTTGCTTTTCATTAGACCGGAGTAACTAACCTATGTTGATTGTGGCCTGCCTGCTGATAACTTCTGGAGATGATGCACTCAGCTTGGTGACATCCTGTGAAAAATACAGCCATTAAAACAGATCTGATGCAATGTTGGCTAATGTTTAACAAGATATTACATTGAAATTTTCTAAAGCAAACAATTATCAAGCAGAAGTCTTCGAATAATGACGCATAGTGCAGCAGAGAAAAATTTCTTTGCCTTGCATATCACTAGGTAATCACCTTGCGATAAAAATAACTAACCAGATTTGATAGATCTTGTTTTCTCAAAGTTGAATCCGTCATTTTGATGATCAAACTTGACCGGCGTGAAATACTTAAAATATAAATTATTTTAGTTCGAATTATACATTTACATCAACCGCATCAACGTCATGTTACAGTTTCGAAACACTGATTTCCTAATTTCCACTTTAAAATTTTTTCTTTTTGTATTCCAACATTGAAAATGAGAATGTTATCAAAAAACGCCATCTATCAGGAAAAAATGGTATTTTTTCGAGACTATAGGAAATTACCGAAAATTACCCGTAAATGAAAATTTCCTAAAAATTTTGAATTTTGATTTTGATTGATTTTTAATTTTTAAAATTTCCCAATATTTTTCAAACTCGAATCGAGAGGGGAGGGGAAGTGGGTAAAGTTGCTCTCAAACCGCTCAAATAACTAAAAATAGTTTTTTTGTTTCCTTTTTACGGAATCTCAAAAATTTGAATTCTGGCTGGTCATTTATTTTCGGAATCAGAATCTGCTGTGAAGCATGTGCATGTATCATGTGATAGTAGTTCTGTGTTCTGTAGTTCTAGTTTTCAAGCGGATTTTGGATTTTATTACCAATTTTCCAAGTAGGTAAACTAGTTATGACGACTTTTTTAAAGTTTCGAAAATTTATGGAATATAAAATCTATTTGAAAAAATGGAGAGTTTAAAAAATGTTCAAAATCTAGAGTTTCGACTTTCGAGAATATTTGTGAAAGTTGTAAAACAAAATAGCTATTGATTTCATGATTTGTCATCTTCAAAGTAAATTATTATAGTGAATTTTTTAAATTTTCTCCAGAAGGGGTTGAAATATGTCGAAAAATAATTTTAAAAAAGAAGTTTTGTGTAAAAAAAATTGGAAAATGACGTAGTTTTTAGAAGAAGAAGAACTTTCTAAAGTACCCACAAAGATTATTTCATGTAGCAAAATTTGAAAATAGCGTCCAAGCGAGGCGAGGGTGAGTTTTTTTTTGAAAAAATACGTTTAGAAGTCGAAAAATGGCAATTTTTTATATTTCATTTATTTTATTCCTCTCCTTCACACCGCTGTCTGGGTCCATGCCTGTTTTTGAAACGAAAAGAATTTCACCAAAAATGGTTTTTATATTGATGTCTTTGCTAAAAAAAAGAGATCATTATTACCTAGATTGAATCGTCGTCCTTTTTTTTTTTTTAGGAAGTACTTACATGGTACCTACTTAGAAGAAATCAGTTTCTTCGTGTTTAATAAATTTCCTCTAGAAATGACAATGAGAAAATCGATGAAATTATTTTATTTTGTAGAAATACGTCTGCCCAAAAAAGTTATCAAAAGTAATTTTCTGCCGCTACGCACTCCTCCCTATTTGGGCTGTTTTTCAAAAATGAAAAAATAATGCATTATTGCGTGTTTTTTTTTAAATAAATTTTTTCGATTTCTTATGATATGAAATTTGAAAAATTTGAAAGTAATTTCTCAGAAGTACTTCTGAAAAATAAGATAAAGGTGAGAAGTGGGTAAGTAAGTACCAATAATAGTTTTGGGTAAAAACATAATTTAAAAGATTATTATGATAGGTGTAATTTTTTTCAATTTTTTACAATTTTCCTAATAGCATTAGGTAGTCAGATTTCAAGGACAATTGAGAAGGGGTAAAATTTTACTGGGTCTTTTTCACGTCAAAATTTAGACACAACTTCTTGAAATCTTCCCATTTGACTTTAAAAAAAACCAAACCCCCTATCTTAGAGTATGGAAAAGGGATGTAAAAAATTGGAAATCTTTCTGATTTTTACATACCTAAAATTTTTCACATTTTTGTAACTCTATACAATATACCTACAATTTTTTTTCTTTTAAAAAATGCAGTTTTTAATTTGTTTGCGATCATTATAAACCTAAAAGTTCACGATTGGATCTTCAGTTTTTGCGTTTCGATTCATAAAAAATCAAAAAAGGTCTTTTAATTTAGGTATCAAATTTTTCAATTTCAAGTTTCGGTGGTTTCACACTTTCAGTGGCGAAAAACTAACTCGCGTAGATAGGTAATGGAAAATAACATTCAAAACAGTGCTTTTTTAAATACTTACTTACTATTCAGTTTTTTGGGGGAGGAGGAGGGGTACTGAAGTATGAATATTTTTTTATGAAATGAGACTTTTTTTGAATTTTTGAACTACCTACCTAGTTTTTCGGTCAGAGTTTATTTTAGAGGAATTCCCTCCGCCAGTCATCTTCACAAAAAATCACCGCTCATGCCTATATCCTTGAAATTAGGCACATAGGTAACTGTATCAAATTTTCGTTTCAATTTTATGACAAATGTAAGTTAAAATTTTGAAAACATAGTTTTTGTTTTGATCTAGAAAAAATTTTGAATATAATAAACTACCTATTTTCCAAAAAAATTCGAAATTGCGTTAACTTAATTTCATTTTTCATTATAAAATTCAAATAAACTTGATACTGGTAGGCATAAGTTGTCGATCTTGTAGTAGGTATATTTTTTTCAGTCGTAATCCCTAAAATCTAATCGGTAGATAGGTACACAAATTTCATTCAAGTAGAATCAATTTTTCATTAAACTTGCTCGATTTAAAATTATGTACGAAAGTTAAATTATAGTACAAGTACCAACTAAGTACAATAAGTACTTGAACACAATTCCGAGCAAAAAATAATTTTGAAAAAATCTCCTAACAAAACCAATCTGTTTTTGTTTTGCATATGTAATAAAAACCGAATAAATCTTCTTTAATAGAATTTTAAATACTAGACGGCGGCGTGAAAAGAAAAAGATGAATTTCTGCAAGAAAAAACTTTCTTGTTGCTACATCGATCGACTCTTCGGCTGTCGGTTTAGGAATTTCCACTATAGAAGTAAAATTTAACAGAGATAAGTGTTGGCAAAAATGTTGGCATGAAAAACGAGATAAAAGAATTTTCGAATTTCGCAATGAGGAAAAACTTGCATAAACATGGACGTAGTTTGTACAAAGTACAATATGTTACTACGTAAAAGATGGAACAATAGTGGGGAGTTATTTCTTGCCTCCAGAGCCGGCGAAAGCGAATGCAATTTCAGTGCAAAAAATCGTGGATCCTTCCCCTCCCAAAAAAGTTTGAATTAATTTTTCAACTCTCTGTCGTAATTTTTTTGCTTCTGCCTTTTTTATTTACTCTTTCTAAAGAATTTTTTTTTGAAAAATGACAATTTTTGCGACGAAAAATTGTTTTTTTTTGTCCTTTTATAGCATATTTTCTCTTTGGGGCCCACTATCAGTTCTTCAAAAAACGCGAGCCTGGTGCAAATGCACCCTCTGCAGTCTGCTTCCCTTCTCATCAGCCCTATCTGCCTCTACTGGCAATGTGTTATTTCATCAAGCCACACTCACATACTCACCGGGTTTTTAGACGAGCTAATCAAAGTGAAACGAAAATTTTTCCTTTTTTTACTTATTTTGAAAATATTGATAAACGAAAATACAAATGATTAGGTACTAAATAAAACGCAAAATCCAGCCGAAAAATTTACCTGAAAATTATTAAGATCTTATTTTAAAAATTATCAACTCTAATCCAAATTTTTTCATATTTGGTATGGGCAGATGTGGATAAAATGCTAAAAATGCTTCTTTTGGGGACACGAGGTGTGTGATGGAGCAGTGGATGAATGCGTCAACAAGAAGAAATACATCTGTTCGTACTGTCTGAACAGTTAATTTTGTTGTTGATATTGAATATAATCATTTTCTCACTTATATTCATTTTCTGACGATTATTTGGTTATTTTTGTGAATGTTCAGGGAGGGTCGATATTGGGAACCCATTTTTTCAATTTTTTATTTTCGCATTTTTGGAAAAAAATTCGACAAAAATCGAAAAAAAAAAGTTGGGGCTGGGGCTTTGGGATATAAAACTAGACCATTATAATAAACCCGACATTTTAACCCATCGTGCACATTTCCAGCTGAATTACAGGTCGAGTAATTCGAAAAACAAAGATGGGGTCGATATTAGGCGACCTTACCCTTACCCCTCCCTACCGGTCCCTAAAATCTGACAATGTTCAAAAATTATTTAGGGTAGATATCTTTATCCAAATGTTTCATTAGCATCAATTTTTCATCACTAGGCCTAAAATATATCAATTTTTTCATGTTATTCAACATTTAGTAAAAAAATTTAAAAAAAATGGGATTTTTTTCTAAAATGATATAAAACGAATACCTATTTCAATATTAGCGTCGATTTTCCTTGCTCATTTCGAGGAAATTTTTTTCATTTTTTTCAATTTCTTGGTGAATATTGAAAAAACATGAAAAATTTATATTTTTTAAGGATCCCTGAAAAATAGGATTACCTATGATTAAAAAGGGTGCCAAAGGTATTTCTGGGTAACTGAAGAAAAAGCATCCATAATAAAACCGCATTTTTGAAAAAAATCATTTAAGCCAACTATCTCGTGGTATCTCCTGGAAAACGCTAGTATAGGCTGAATAAAGTTCGGAATCAACTCATACATACCCTGAAAAAAAATAGGAATCAATTCGTATATACCCCAAAAAATATGTGGAAATCAATTCACACATTTTTTAATTTAGGTTGGTAATCAAATCACCAAATCTCGTTTTTTAATGATTTTTGTTATTTTGGGCTCAAAATATTCGATAAATGGACGCCTATTTTAAAATTCTTGTAATTTTAGACTCGTAATAATCGATAAATACAAGTTTTTTTGAGAAGTTTTGCCAGCTTATAATTCGTTCAGAAATTGATACGCAATCACTTAAAAATTAATAGGTACCTAGAAATTATGAATAAAAAAAATCGTTTTCATTCATCACGTAAAATAGCTTTGCGATTTTTTTTAAAATGGGCTTTACATTAAGTAGGCAAAAATCATGGATTTTTTTTCTCGAAAAACTACTCTTTTAGAACAAAAAAATCGTCAAAAATCAGAAAATTTGTTATTATAAATTCTGCTTCAGGGGGTAATAGTCAACTCTTCTGGATATAGTTTAAGCCTATCTGCGTCTCCTCTGGGGCTACTAGGGCCCTTCCAAGCGGAAAGAGAACAAAAAGGGCACATATTCGGTATAGACTTGTAAAACACTACACTAGGTAATCAACAAACAAGCTCGTATGATTATCATATCACATATGTAGCATTCCTATTTTAAAAATTCATAACATAACAGTGAATTTTCTATGCTGCTTTCCTTAAAAACTAAGTAATCGAATGTACCCGAAATTCGGTAATTTCTCGGTAATAATACACGATTGAACAAACGACTACAAACTATTCGTCGACTCGTATTCGAAAAGCAATACTCCACGAGCCCAACCAACTCAGAGAAAATGATTTCAGAATGACGCAGCTGAAAAAAAAATGAAAAATGGTACGTATTTCTATTATTTCAACGCCTTCGAACTTGTTGCTCTTTTCAAAAACAAATTTCCAGCTTAAGCGATGTAGAAAAACCAGCAAATTATTTCCTACAAAGTTAAACTATTTGAGAAACATTAAATATCGAATAAACGGGCTCATAATCCTTTGCCTTTAATATTTCCCGATCGGGATCTTTTCAAATGTTATTTATCACCTCATTCGGTTGTTCTACTGCTGATAGTTGTTTTTAAGCTCGCTTCGAGTCCGAACAGCGGAGCACGGACGCAAATTAAAAGCGAACGGCCAAATTTATGGTCGATGAAATGTTGAGGGTTGCGAAATAAATTGCCACCGTATAACAATACAGATGTTTGAATAATATAACTCCCATGTATCTCAAAAATTCTTCGCAACGATTTACTAATGCTCGTAAATATCAAAAATATGAAATTCGATTTAGAACTAGAATTTAAATAAGGGGAAATTGCAGTATAGGATTTATATTGTTTTAGCGGCCGTATAAATTATTACTGAGGAATAGATTTGCACCATTTTACTCGCAAGATTAATGTTTTCTTTGTCGTTTCTCGTTCCAACAGCTGCTTACCTGTTGATGTTCGAAATTCGGTATTAATTTTCTTTAATAAATTCGTATCTAGGTAATTAAGTTATAATATGTGTACTTAATTTACGATCGAACCGTTCCATTTTAGCAATTTCTAATCGAAACTGCTTTCATTTCAGAAGCTGAAATTCTCGAAAGTTTTATTATCGCTGTATCTTTTGTCAATATTGTTGCGATGAGATTTGAATAAAATTAAGGTCTATAAATAATACCTACTTCACGCTCTGATTTTGTCGCGATTTGGCGAAAAATCCTATAAATATCGAGAAATTTAAATAAATTCACTTTGGCCCGATATTTAGAATATAAAATGGCAATAATAAAGTTTTACGAATTTGTTTCAGCAGACAACTGAGATTAAATGTATAAAATTAAAAATACTTTTTTTCCGACTCATCTACTGAATAATTCATGACAGTAACCTAGCTATCTGGAACGTATTTTACCTTCTTTCCAAATTATTACAATCGATTTAACTCCACTTTGAAATTAATTTAAGCTTATCAACTAACGAATTTGAATTTTTTATTGAAAAGTTACGCTCGCATTTCGGCCAAGATAATCCTTTCAAATCGTCTCGTGTTATTTATTCTCAACAATAAAAATCACCCAAGAAACTTTCCTCCGGATAAAAAATTTTATTAAACGAAGTCGCAGTGAAATAACCAATTAGTTAATCTGAACTAGCCGCAAACATGAAATGCTCAAAAATATTACACATACCTACCTAAAGTGAAACCATTAATGTAGTTAAACTTTGATAAAGCATAAATTTACGAGGTTGCTTTTAATGCCATGCTTAAGCGCTTTGTGTATTACATTAACTAAATAACTTACTTATACTACAATTTATTTTATTAGTATATGAAGTTTACACGTTGAGTGAAGCAACTATAAATAAATTCCCTAGTTTTCGAGTTACCTAACTCTTATGCATGTATTGTTATTTTTTCAGCAGTTTCCAATGGATTATGCAAGTTAATTCGAGCTGAATAAAGGATGGAAAAATGTTCTCAAAGTAGGTACTTTTTTGATAATTTTTTAGCTTAATTCGGTAAATTAATTGTAAAAATATCTCGTGCGAGTTTTTTACGTCGGTTAAAGCTTGGATAATTTTTCTGTTTGATCCAAGTCCTTTTTTTTTCCTTAACAAGAACCAATTTTATTCGACCTTCCAAGTTAAGCACATTAGGGTGGGTCAAAAAATCTTGGATTTTGATGCAAATTTGCGATGTAATTTACTTTGAATGGGGAGCCTTCCGAAAAAATTTTGAGCTCCCAGGGATCCTCAAAGTTGGATCATTGAAAAAAAACACGAGGGTTTTCGGCAAATTAAGTGGTACCATCTGTTGGGAATCTCGATCATCCCCCTCTAAAAATTTCGATTTGAGTTTCTACGCCTTTCTGAACCATTGACCTCGAAATCGGATACCACTTTTTGTCCTCTCCAGGCGATTGAAGAGTTGCAAATCATAAATTTGAAGGGGTTTTTATTTTTACCAAATCTATGTTACTCAATATCTCAATAGGAGCAAACATTTTTTTGGTCCCCTAGAATAATTTTTTTGAAGAATGTTCATGATAATACTAACCGGATTTTGATTTTCATAATTTTCATAAAATTTTAATAGGCAGTACTGTTGTAAGAAAATATACAAATAACACAAGTCAAAAAAAAAAAAGTTCTGCCAAAGTTTGCTTGGGGGGATGAGGTGCCCAAAAATGCGATTTTTCAAAAACAATACACACGGATTTGAGAAGAATTTGAAAACAAAATTTTTGAACCAATCTTATAGAAAATTTCACGCTGAATCGAACGCCGTAAACCGCAGACCTCAATCTCTTTTAGAAAAAAAAGTTACAGCTAAAACTTTCCTAAATTATGTGAAAAAATCGTTTTTTTTTTCGCCTTGCTCACCGAAAAATGAGATTTCTGAGAAATCTAAGCGTTTTACGACCATAATGACCATGACAAAAGTTGTAGAAAAATAAATTTCCTATCGGATAGGTGCATTCAGATTTTTCCGGGAGGCGTAGTTTTTGAGATATTCTCGAGTAAAGTTGAACATTAGTTGAGGCAATTGAGAAAAAAAGAGAAATAAAGCAATTTTTGGCTTTCAAAAGTGTTACACCGAAAAATTGTGGGAGGTCGTGGTAACTCCTAAAGGTTAGTCTCCTTCCATGATTTTTCGCTATAACACTTTTGACAGCCAAAAATTGCTTCATTTCTCTTTTTTTCTCAATTGCCTCAACTAATGTTCAACTTTACTATAGAATATCTCAAAAACAACGCCACCCGGAAAAATTTTAATGTACTTATCCTATAGGAAATTTAATTTTCTACAACTTTTGTCATGGTCATTATGGCCATAGAACGCTTAGATTTCTCAGAAATCTCACTTTTCGGTGAGCAAGGCGAAAAAAACAACGATTTTTTCACATAATTTAGGAAAGTTTTAGCTGTAACTTTTTTTCTAAAAGAGATGGAGGTCTGCGGTTTGCGGCGTTCGATTCAGGGTAAAATTTTCTATAAGATTGGTTCGAAATTTTTTTTTCAAATTTTTCTCAAATCCGTTTGTATTGTTCTTGAAAAATCACATTTTTGGCTCCCCCACCCCCAAGCAAACTTTGGACTGAAAAATAATTTTTCCCTTCATTAGATACATGAAAGCAACCCAAATTTCGCAATCGGAACCCAAACACAAAAATCGTGCTGACTTGTGTAATTTATGGTGTTCTACACATTTCAACTGTAGCAAATTTTTTGGCTTACTTTTGAAGCCACTGCCACTGAATGAAAAATTAAAATTTTATTAGAACTGCGCAAATAAAAATTCAGTTGGCAACATTTTCACGAATTGAAAAAAATCAAAAAATTATTCGAGACCAAAAAGTTTTTGGCGCGATTTTAAGGTACCTATTTAATAAGTGAGGTGAGAAATATGAAGCCTATGAAAAAATTTTCAAAGGCTCCTGGTGTGGTAAGGGGTCATTTGGTTTCTGGTGGAACTTTGTCAAAATGTTCTGCCATTCGATTTATCTTGGTAGAATATGATTTTTGAGTGCATGAAAAAATTTCATCTCAGCTTTGGGGGGCTGGGGCTCAAAAATACGTGATTTTCAAGCAAAAAATTCCATCTCCGTGAGTTTTTAACCAATTTTCATCAAATTTGGCATGTAGGTAGAAATACTAGAGGGGACCTTGAAATTTTTTCAGATTTTTCCAACCGATAAAATAACCTCGGCATTGAAAATTTTTAAATCGCCCTGGAGGACACAATTTTGGCGGGGGCAGAAAAACAGTTATTTTTTAAAATTCTTTAATGTATTTCGGACTTTTTAGAATTTTTCAGATTTTTTCGAGTGATATAAGGTGGTTAAATATTCAAAAACCCGATGTAGGTAATTCACAATTTTGCTCAGGAGAAATAGCATCAGAAATGTGCTTGAAAAAGACATATACATGTTGATCGTAATTTTATCGCTTAAAAAGCTTCAATATGATGTCCAGAGTCTGTGATAAAGTCGCACCCCTCCCCCCAGTCCCTATCACTTTTTTGAGGGGGGAGGGGAGAGTGAACCTTTTATGGAGGAAAAATTGTTTTGCATTGATTTCGCTCAAATTAGGTGTAGAAGTAAGTACATAGGTATCTGGTATACCCAGTTTCAGCCTCCTTTCGACCTCAGAGGACTGAGCCATCGCTCCCCAAATTTGGACATTTTTGACTAAAATTACAAAAAAACGCGTTTTTTGATTATAAAACTGTCCCAAAATTTTAATTTTGAATGATTTGGTATTTTTCTTTATACTTACATTTTGAGATGACGAATGTGACTAGGTATTCAATCAACTTTTTCATTCAAAGTAAAATTTTTTAAAATTTATTTTTCTCCAAAAAGGTTTTAGTGTGGATCGTTTTTCTCTAAAATGATGTTGGCATGAATATTTATCCAATTAAAATTAATCCCCCACCAAGCCATTTTTTTCAAAATGAGTGAAATTGCATTGTGCTTGACTTATGGAAAATTAGAAAAAAATGTGAAAAAATTGGTGTTGGTTTTTATGAGTCAAAATATTTATGCTGACATTAGGTATACTTAGGTAGAATTGTTTTAAAAAATAGATTTTTTCACAATTATATTGACAAAACATGAAAAAGTAATATTTTTAAGGACCCCTGAAAATTAGATGCCCATGGTATTTTGGAAAAATATATTTATAATAAAATAATTGGAAAAAAATCATTTTTTCAATTTTTCCAAATTTTTTGAACTTTGTTAGCTGGTGACACAACCCAAAAGTGGCAAAAATTACTTTTTTCGAAAATGATTCCGCTTTGAGGGACGGAATTTTTTTGAGACGTCTCCTGTTCAAATTAAATTAGGCTCTTTCTCAATTTTTATCATAATCCAGAATATTTTTTTCTTCGATTCAACCTAATGTACCTATGTAATTAGGTAGGTGTGAAAAATGAAGAAATTTATACTGATTCATAAAACTGACATCACATCACACATCACGGAAGAAATTATTAAAACACAAAATTCCCAATATACCTACGATCATATCGACACGTGACAATAATTTATGCAAGCTTGTTTCAAAAATTCCGTTTAATGTTGCAATTTGAGGCGCGTTGAAGCTTTCAATTTTTGTCATTAATTGGCTATTTTTCTTTTAAACGCATCATCCTCGTCGGTAATTTTATGCAGTAATTTTCTGTCGCTTAAAAAACTGTTAATCATGTTGACGTGGCTGAAGTACGTCTAAAACTTCATTGATTACGAAAGCCTCTTAAAATATTATCATACGTAATAAGTTTTACTTTTTTTCTCTCTTGATGGCATTTTAAACGCGAATTTTCAAACTTAATATTCACCCCATCGTTGATCCGTCTATTCGTCGTTTCATCTTTTTTTGTAATGTCGCTTTAGACTGCTCTAGTTGTATGACGTATAGTAAATATCTAATCGAAAAAAATACAGCTTGAAAAATGACATCCCGGAGTGAAAAAAAAACTGCCACAAAGATATCGATGTGTTAATTTGATTACATACTTTTATGTACTTAGGTACATCATTTATGTGTCTTACATGCACTTAATTACCTATTTTGTGATGTTACTGAAAATTTATGAAACAATTAATCGTGTTGTTTAAGTGGTTCGATTCATGCCACATTGATGCCGCTATTTTGTAATTAATTATTATAACCAAGACAATAGGTAAGGATCGGAATTGTGTGTAGCTTAATTTATAAAGTTCTTTATTTTAATAGTTAGGTGCTTATCTGAACATTTGTTTCTAGTGCTAAATCAATAATACCTACGTATCTTCGCGATACTTCCTCTTAATTTTTCTTGTGGCAAAAAAAGTGGTTAGTGATATCTATTTGGGTTATTTCTTAATTAGTTTTTTCTTTTTCTCTGAGGTACTTCTTTTTTACGGAGTCCTATTACACAACTAAACAAACTACCATTTATTGATCATCAACCTCCTCGGGAGAAAAGGGGAGGGAATCTTTCCTTGTGATACTTCACAGTGTTCAACAGCTTCCTTAAGAACAGTGATAATTAGAAAAAAATTAATTTCACCATCTAAAAGAGTATTTTCTACTCTTTTTAAAAATTTCTGAACACAAATATGGCCTTTTTTTCCATCCAACTTCTGACGTCACCCATCGAGTCAAAATCTGGAAAAATCTTAAAAATACATGATGATACGAATTTGAGTTGATTTTTATAATTTGATTGATTTCATCCTTCTCACCTTTCCCTATTAACTTTGATTCAAAATATTTTTCAAAAATGTCATGAAAACAGTCAAATCAAAGAAAAAAGGAATTATTTTTTGTTATGCGTTTTGATTGGAAATTACAAAAAAAGTTTCTCCTGGTAAGATGGCCAAAATAACGGCTGACTAAAATTTGGTCAAAAAGTCTTAAATTTTGCTCTTGATGTAACCCTCACGTTTTGACTACCTGTCACTATCTCTTTCAAGATATTGATATTGCTTCTAATATATATATGGAAAATTTAATACGTTATATAAGTACCTTATTTGGATGGGATGGGTAAAGAAATTTGAAATTTTCACAGACAGTGGATACTATAGAGATGCATTTAAATATGGACTTTTTGAAATTTTCAAAAAAAAATTTAAAAAATTGATGATGCGATGGAGATGAAATGTCAGATTCTTTTCAAAAATGTTTCATATTTTGAGGCATAACATATATTTTTTTTAAATCTTAAAAAGCGAGTGGCACGTCACAAAATTTTCAAAGCAGCAGAAGTTGAAATTTTTTTAATTAAGTACATTGGCCTGAAACTATGCTGTAACAAAATTTCTAGGGCTGTTGCAATAGAAGGTGTTGGAGTGGGTGGGATGGAGGGAGGGAGGGAGAGAGGGAGAGAGATGGATGGAGGGAGGGAGGGAGGAATGAATGATCGAATAAAAAATACATAGTCAATAATTGAAGATTTGTCAAAGAAAAAATTAATTTATGGGGTAAGTTTCAAAAATTAAAAAAAAAAAGTTTCAAAAATCCATAAAAAAAATAGATTGTTTGAGCGAAGCCAGAATAAAAAAAGTTTGAATTGTGAAAGAAGTACATTTCAATACCAATTGAAGCTGGTAATCAATCAGAAATAAAATAACAAAACAAAAGTTAAATTTCTTAGCTACAGTTCATTGGGATTTTTTTGCATTGTTAGATGCATGGAAAGTACAAAATTGTAGAAGATTTTTGGGAAAATTATCATTCAAATTAAGAAAAATGAATAATGTGTCTTTATCATTGCTGTAAATCTATTGAAAGTTATTTATATCAAAATTTAGAATTGCGCAATTTTTAGTAGAACTGCGTATCAATTTTTTGGAGCAATACAATTTTTCTTCATTTTTCAATCTCCATTTTCGATTTTTTTCACCAATTCGTACAAAACATTTATCAAGATGGTTCATTTTTTTTAAATTTTAGGTGGTTTCATCTACTAATTTGATTGATTATAGGTAAGTTGCTGAGAAAACCTCTTCAGTTACAATTTTTTAAGGTGTCGACTTATGGGCCTTGGTCTTGAATCTTTTTTAAAGGCGGATAATTCATTATTCAATACTTACTTATCCCCAAAAAATTGCGAAAACATATCCTTGTTTTCTTGTTATATAAAATACGAGTTTGGCAAAATTCAAAGGGGAGGATGTGGAAACAATTTTGATCAAAAAATGTTCTACGACCTCAAAAACGCAGATTTCGACACACCTATTTCTCAAAAAAGTGATGAATATTTTAATTTTTTCCATACCATTTTCCCTTCTTCAACCCAACGAGAAAAATACCATCAAATTCATCATTTTTAACTGCAAAAACATACATCTAGACTCTAGATATATCACACGTTTTTCCATTTCTACTCCCTTTTCACCATACCCCCTCAAGAATGCATAAGGATGCAAAATCTGATTCAAAGATGGGGTTCTCATTAGAAAAATGTAATTCTGCTCAAATTTTAAATCTTTTTGCCCCTTTCCCATTGCTTTGAAAAAAAAATATGTCAAATTTATGTTCTATACGATCTGAAAAATGGGTACATACAGGATGTTCCATGAATCGTCTGCCAAACATTTTTTTTTTGGATATAACCGGGCACCACTAAAAAAAACTTGAGATGAACATGTTGCCTATTTTGAAAATTGAAGGGGCAAATGATGCTTCTAAAAAAATCACGTCAAAAAAATTTTCCAACCATGGGAATGGATAGTACTTTGAAAACTGAGCAAATTTTCACTTTATGACTTTTTGCCTATCTTTAAAATTGAAGGGGCTACAAAAGAAATTGTTCAAAAAAAATTCTCAAAAAATTAACTGATCAAAGGGATGGATAGTACCTTGAAAACTAAAGAAATTTTGTTCTGTAGACTTTGTGCCTAACATCGAAAATGAAGGGACTAAGGGTCATTACAAACTGAGAAAATTTGAAATTTTTTTGAAGCCCATTTATTTTGAGTGACCCGTAGCCCCTTCATTTTCGATGTTAAGCAAAAAGTCTACAGAACAAAATTTCTTTAGTTTTTAACGTACTATCCATCCCCTTGATCAGTTAATTTTTTGAGAATTTTTTTTGAACAATTTCTTTTGTAGCCCCTTCAATTTTAAAGATAGGCAAAAAGTCATAAAGTGAAAATTTGCTCAGTTTTCAAAGTACTATCCATTCCCATGGTTGGGAAATTTTTTGACGTGATTTTTTTAGAAGCATCATTTGCCCCTTCAATTTTCAAAATAGGCAACATGTTCATCTCAAGTTTTTTTTTCAGTGGTACCCGGTTATATCCAAAAAAATATGTTTGGCAGACGATTCATGAAAAACCCTGATAAGGAATGATACAAAGTAGGTACATACATGTTTTCTCAATTTTTTGGGATAAACACTGAATAGGTAATGAATTATACGTATTTGGAAAGGTTTTGCGGCTCACTGAGTGTCGCATCGAGGTCTTGGAGTTTGAAAATATGTTTAAGGCCAATTTTTGGATGTTGAATATGAGTATTAGTTTTAAATACAAAATTTCAGCAGGAAAATTATAAAAAACGTCGTTAGTTTAGTTTCGATTTTTTGAAACAATATTTCACTAAGTTGAAAGTTGAAAAAATATAGGTAGTTATGTTAAAAGTAAATTTGAGCATTTTTGAACATGACCTGTTTTTTTGAAAAATCAGACATGTTTTCCCTCTTTTTTACAATTTTGGATTTTTTTTGGAAATTTCAAATACGAAAAAGTCAAAAAAATATAATTTGAAAATTTTCCACAAAAATGTACTTTTGTACTTATAATAGTATAGTAGGTACTCGCAATCAGAAATAATTTCAATTTTCATCATTCCTCTTTAAAGATACCGCGAAGGAGAATTTTCGATACCTAGGTATACATAAGTATAGGAGCAATGTCTCAGGAAGGAGTTAAGATGGAGGGGGGGGGGGGGGTCAATAATTTGGATGGAAAAATTTTTATATCAGGAGTAACAAAAACTGTTCTGAACATCTTATCTCGACAGACCCTACCAAATTAAATTAATTTTTCAATTTTTCCATTCTAGCTTGGATGAATTTATTGGCCAATGGCCACGTAAAATTAGATTTTCTTTTCATGGATGTTTCGATCATCAATTTTCGAGTAACCAATGAAAAATAGCTAATATCTGAAAAATAAACATTCGAATTCGAAACCTTTTCAAAGTCCCTATATCAGAAAAACGTGAAACCGAAAAAAATATTTCATTATAATTTCAAAATCGGTCTAAAATTAATTCTTGACAAAGCCATCTTAATTTTTTGAATAGATATCCGCACAGCCTCTTCTTTAAACCTTCGCATCAGAATTAAAATAAAATAATTTTTACCATCTATTTTGAAATTTCGAGAAACGTGTTACTATTGTATTACAGATGTCACCCTAGATTCGCATGAAAATGGCATATTCAATGTACCGAAATGAAAACAAGATTTGCGGAATATCGATACGGTTTCGAATATTGCCAACTTATTTTACTCGTATTCAATTCGTCGCTGGATGGTATTTTTATCAAGAATTTGGAAACAGGTACGCCAAGGAATTTTTATGCTCTGCTTGTTAATATTTTTGCCAATACTGTACCTACTCTACGTCGCTACGTTTTGTTATCCTGACAAAAATCGTATAATCTTTAGGATTCTCTTATCAAAGTTACATTCCAATTCCATTATCTGTAAAGGGTTAAGTTTAAATTTGATGGAGAAAATAAAGGGTCGTAAAGATGAGTTCCTTTTTCCCCCTACTTTTTTTATTACAAAACGAAGAGAAATTAAATCTCTTAGATTACCTTTATTATTATTCATGACCAATATATGTGGGAAGCTTCAAAATAGGTACACGCGTTAGCACTTTATTTATTAAAAATTTATCAACAGTTTGCGAAAAATAAGACGAATACGGGCTAAACTTCAAGGTACACGCAAACTGTATATTATTAATTGATAAAATGAAATTCACGAAAATACACAAATTCTAAAAATACTCCCTATTAATTTACCAAATAATTCAATATAATTTTCGCCGGAGCAGGAAGAATAAACGTCGTCGTAGGTACGACTATGGAAGAAACATTGCTGTCGTATTCGTTTTCGCAGTCGAATTCAATATCGCGGCCATATCGTGTAAAAAGATACCGAATAATATAAATCGAGTTGGTACACGGAAAAAGCTAAATCAGAAATATCGCCAAATCATCATATTTTTCAAAGTTATTATCTAACAGGTTGATTGTAAAACATGGAAGTGGAAGAGGCGCATGCCATGTACGAAACCGAGTATCCCGTGGTTGAAAAGCTTTTTAGTTAGCAGGTGGTAGCTTAACTCACGTTTCTCTCATTTTGCAAACCATCATTCGCTATTAAAACCAACAGATAGTTTAGTGTGCTCGATTCGTGTAGAATTTTTCGCGAATACGTTAATTCGGTCGTTTTTGTGTTTTTTTTCGGGGGTTCTTTCGTTTTCGTTATTTTTTTCATTTTTCAATGGCTTGTTAAATATCCGCTGTAGTGGTTTTTTGTGCGGGTTTGCTTCGCGATGTACCCGACGTTGTGGTAAAGTGACTTTTTTTTATCATGGTTCGGTGTATTGTGCTCATGTAAATGCAATCGTCATTAGGAATCGAGGTGAGTTCTTTTTACGTTTTGAAAAAATTTTTCCTCGCTTTTTTACTATTTTTAAGTGAATTACCCTTCTCGCTGGGATATTTTATGGCTGTTTTTCGAGTGATTTAAAGCTCCGAGAGGATTTTCACTGGTGGCGTGTTGAAATTAATTGTTCACTCGAATTTCAGAGTTTTTTTTCCACAAGAACTCGAATAATTAAGGTAATTTTTAATTATAAAAAATCTAGTAAATAATTCGTCCGGGTACTAAGTAGTACTTTGCTTTGAAAAAATTCTAAAAATAAACTGAAAAATATTTCTTTCGAATTAAATCTCGAACGACAACCTCGAATAAATTATGCTCGATCGAACGTAAAAATGGGAAAAAAGTCGTCAAAAAATCCAATTTCATATCGTAATAGAAAATTGTCGCAGAAGACGAAAAATAAAAGAAGTAGATTACATACCTAATGGTTCAGCTCTACTTATTATAATAAACGTAAAGTGAAATGTCAGTAATTTAAGAAAATAAGCTTGATTTGTTTTCTTATCGTGGAGAGAGACGTGAGCGTAGGGAGTGATTTTACCAACAGTGTTAATGAATATTAAAGGATGTAAATTCTCGCATTACACGATATTATTGCTCGCCGAAAAGGAATAATTGCGGCAGCAATTTAACGCCGTGGTTATGTTCAGCACTTCAGCTGGCTAAGGAAAAGGCTCTTTTGCATATTTGCCATCTACCCAAACCATATATTCGAATATTTCACTGGCTTTAATATTGCAATAATTCGGTTAGTGTGAAGCACCCACCTATGTTGATTTTGATTTTTACGGTGGGCAATGTTTTGCCAAATATTTCACCGTTGGATTCCCCATTGTGTAATTACCAGAGAAAAAAATCATTCGAGAGTTGGAAATTATTATTCGTTAGTAAAAAATCATGCTATGAGGAAACTGAGTGTATTTTTATGAAAATTCAGACGAGATTTTTATGAAATAAAACTAGGTAATTTAATTCGTCGAATGGGGTGGGTCGAGTTTTGTGTTTTTTCTCTTTATATTGTAGCTATGTTGACTGGTTCTGAAGTTTTTTTTTTTGGAAAATAATCAGGCCCCATTATTTGGCCTTTTCAAAAAAATATTCAGGAAAAAATGTTGGTTTTTTAAGTGAATATTTTTCCAATGTTGGCACATCAGGATAACCACGAATTTGAAATTCTTGAAAATTTTGGTATTCCAATCTATGAAAATTTTTGTTGATTTAAAATATCTAGGTACTCGTTTTTGATACTTTCACATAGGCATTGATTATGATTTTTTCTCACTGATGATCGTTCCGTCAGTTATGTACTTATTTTTATTTTTTTCGTCAGTTCTATAAATTTTTTTGCGATTCAAATAAAGTCTTATAAAATTTAAATATTTTAGATTTACGTTGAATTTTTAGAAAATTTTCTTAGATTTGAGAAAAAAATTACTCACAAATTTCTATTTATTTATTTTGTTGAACGAAAACTGTAGGATAATTATATTTTTGATACTGATGCAACAGGACAGAATGATGAAAAATTGCAATTCGTTGTAATTTCTTTGGGCGTACCTGTATTTAATATTAGCATTATTAAAATCTTAAAACTTCGTTTCAACTGAAACTTTTTTTTTCTTTTTTTCGAGTAGGTACCAACCAACTTGCATTGCTATCAAATCTTTTCATATTTTTTAAAAATAATTTTTGAAACTCAAGTAATGAAATTTTCATTTTGTTTTTTTATTGTTGACAGAGCTTTTCAGATTTTCTATTCTACTTTTGTACCATGAAAAAAAAAGAAGGTTTAGTTTGATCATGCCTACTCTCTCCAATTACTTTAAAATCTAAAATCCACCTTTCTTGAAAATAATATGACAGTCGACTTTTCAGATGATGGTATAAAAATAAGGTAGGGTACAATTGAATAAATATACTTACCTATTGATTTGAATCAGGTATGATGTGAAAGCTAAAAATTGAAAAAAATCATTAAAATCCAAGACATAAATTCTACCTAAAAATTATTAGTCATTTTTTTTTATTTTCAACTTTTTTTCAATTCCAACGAATTTTTTTACCTATTCTTTTCATAAAAAAACTACCCAAATACATTTTTTTCCTCAAATTTTGAGCGTTTAAAAATGTGTAACGAATTTATCATCATTTTTGCCCCGAAAAAAAAACCTAGGTACGTAATATTTAAGCATTAGCATACCTATTATTATTGTTGTACTCTCTTAATTTGAATCAGTCAAAATTGACTGATTTAAATCGACAAAATTGAGTCATTGTAGGAATCAGTGAAAAAAATTACTGATTCAATTGTGAATTTTCATTATTGAATCAGTAAATTTTGACTGATTGAAATCAGTCAATTAATTTTTACTGATTCAATAATCAAAATTCACTATTTGAACCGGTAATTTTTCACCGATTGGCAGTAAAATGTCACTGATTAACAGGGGAATTAGAGGAATTTGACTGATTAATCCGTGACTTGATTTTCTCTATTTCATCAGTCAATTTTGGCATTTATGACTGATTCAAATTAAGAGAGTATCTTTCAACATTTTAAATAATTTGTTACAATTTTTTGACATTTGAGACCCCTCCCCCGACGCTGCTGTAACGGATTTTTTTTAGGTGATCAAACATTAGATCTGACGTTTTAGGGGTCGGGGTCATCAGATTGCATTGGAGAAGTTGATTTCATCTCTGTAATAGAATTTTTAATTTTCCAACCTCTACTTACATTCGTGTTGAGTGATTCTTTTCATTGGCGTTAATAAAATTGCATAACCGGTTTGCCGTAAGTAAACGTTCATTATTATTCATCACTATTACACTTCACTAGATTCCAAGAAATAAATGAGGATTGGATTTTTTGTAAATACGAATGATTTGAGTGGTAAGATAGCAACTTTTCAGAATTTGAAAATGGATTGTGAGCAATTTTCATTTTTTTCGAACATAATTTTTAATTTTTTTTTCAAAGATTGTTTAAATAGTTTTTCATTTTTTCTGATTCATCTCCTGGATGTTAAATCATTGGAAAAAAATTCAGAAACCAAAATGGATTTTTTTCGAAGTTCAATGTAGTCCTTTTTACGGAGAAATTCTTCTAAAGTATTTGTTGGTTGTTTCCTATGGGCTATTCCATACTAAAACAGACCAAAAGTGAAGTCGGGTCTTCCGATTTCGCTCAATTTTTTTTACAAGTTCCCCTCGGTGGCCTAATCACATCATTTTTTTCCTAATCCTCAAGGAGGCGGGAGGGGGAGCCTCGAAATTTTTATGCAATTGCGATTTTTACCCAAATTACCCAACTTTGAAGGCTCATATCCCGAGATAGGTTATACTTGGAGGAAAACTGTGTGCGGGGTCTGAAAGGGAATTCCTAAAATTTTTTCATCGGGAAGTTGGGTGATTTCGGTAAAAATCGCAATTTCATAAAAATTTCGAGGCCCTCCTCCCGCCTCCCGCCTGCTGGAGGGTTAGGAAAAAAATAATCGTGGCTTTGTAAAATTTTGAGTGAAATAGGAAGACCCGACTTCACTTTTGTTCTGTTTTAGTATGGAATAGCCCTATGTAAATTAGCAAATTTATTCTTTTATGAAATAAATTCGTCACAAAATTTTATTCTCAACTAGATTTGTCATTTAGCAAAAATTTTCAGTTATTTCTCAATAGGTTGCTGAGAAATTTAAAATTTTCTCCCGTTTTTAAGGATTTATTTTTTACGTTGAACGAAAGGGAAGGTTGCAAATTGGAGGTCTGTTCAACCCAAATAGTTGATATTTAAAACAAAGTAAAAAATCAAATAGGTAGGTATTTCTATTTCATGAGATTCGAAATAAGACATATTTACTATGAGCATTGAGCAGTCATGCATGCCTACCATATTTAATTTTTTTAAATTTATGAACGTAATAAATTTATTAAAAATATAGATGAAAAAGATTCATATACAATCAATTAATTATTAATATTTCGAACATTTCATGAATTACCGCCAAACTGCTGTTCTTCTTCTTTCTTTTTTTCTTCGTCTTTTTTCTTTTTTTCTTCGTTTTTTTTCTTTTTTTCTTCATCTTTTTTCTTTTTTTCTTTTTTCTTTTTTTCATCGTCCTTTTTCTTTTTATCGCCCCCATTTCCATGAGGACCTGAGCCTGCAGAGCCGTGTCCTGGCATTGAAGGTGCAGGTTTCGTTGGTGGAGATGGTGCATGTGAAGGTGAAGGCGAAGAGTGTGAAGGTGAAGAATGTGAAGGTGAAGTAGAATGCGAACCACCACCACCGCTTACTGAATGACCGACACTGCCATGCCACCTCCATGCCCACCACCGTGACCACCCCCACCACCTCCACCCCCACCACCACCTTTGAGGTCAGCTTCATTAATCTGAAAAATAAAGCATTTATTATTTGTAAGTATTTACATATTAATTACCTTACAAGCTACAATATCAGTTTTTAATCTAATAAAAGTTGTTTATTCAATAGCCTCAAAAATGAAATACCTAAGTTTTTCTTAGCATTATAATAAAAATTACCCAGGTAAGTACATCATAATGTTGCAGCACTGCTATAAAATTTTTTTCATCAAAATATTAACGTGGTGACCAGCTAACATTTTTTTGGCTCGATTTTTAGGGATTTGAGAGGGCGATTTGAAATTGGTAAAAATCAATAATATTTTTATCTGAATTTTTTCAACCACCATATAGAAAAAAGTGATATTGAATCGAACTGATTCCGGTTCAGGAAGATATAGAAACAAAGATCGTTTTTTTAATGATGATTTATAAATCCTACGTACGTTTTCGAAATGTTAAGGCTAAAAAATAGTGGTTTTTTTTTCAAAAATGGCCGTATTTTGAATGCTCCAACTCCACTCTTCCTTCATGACCAGAGGACTCAATTTTTTTTTGATGAATCTTTCATTCAAATTATACTATCTCTCCAATTTTCTCCAAACTTAAAAATATACATACAGAAATGTGTAAGAAAAAAAAATAATGATTAAAAAAACTTACC
>JAVBJF010000520.1:0-208618 GCA_033439095.1 Pseudococcus viburni | reverse complement strand
GCGTACTACTGCTGTGTATAAATCAATAAATATGTTTATTGTGTACTAATCACAAATTGTTTTCTTCTAGTCATATAATTTTGTGGGGCAAGGGTGAGAGAAAAAGATAAAAGAGAGATGAGAAGAAAAAAATCAGCACTTAGAATTGTGTATATGGTATACCAATAAATGTCTGTGTACAAAATTGCATATAAAATATTTTACACAGTAATTTCAAATTTATTTTAGGCACAGAATAATTTCAAAATCAATCTAGGAATTTCAAGATAACGAATTCGGTAATTTACCAGGGAAATTTCCTAACCCCAACAGCTTTTGAAAATTTTTTTAGTGGAAATTTTTTTCACATTTTGGCGGAATTTTTTTTTCAAATTTTGGCGGTAAAATCACAGAATTCAAATTTGGTAATTTACCCCGGTAATTTCCAAAACCCAACGCCTTTTGAAAAATTTTTTGGCGGACAATTTTTTCAAATTTTGGCGGGAAATTTTTTTTGGGCTTTTTGGGCTTGCGACTGATGACGTTTTAGCCAGCATCATGACGTCACGGTAATTATGACGTCACGGTAATTACCGTATTGGTGGGCAACGGTAATTACGGTAATTACCCGGTAATTACCGGTAATTTACCGGTAATTAAAAAAGTCGCCAGAACCAGTATATTGTATCTACTAACTTCAATCACGATTTCCCAAAAACGTCATTTTTTCTATGTCCTTTTTGCTGTGACATGAATTTTTTTCTTTTCCTTCACTTTGGAATTCAAAAGTAAGCAGTCGACTTTTGAATTTTAAGTTGAGAAAAAATTTCAATTTTACATCAAAATTGAATTTTTTCTTTTTCTTAATTCAGAACTTTTCGTTCTATTTTCTTGTCCCTCCATAATTAGAATTTTCTCGATCACCTCCAAAACACCTCTTGATTTTTAAAAAATTTTCAAATTCAATTTCATATACATAATTTTACCAACTTGAGGAAGAGATGAACAATCCAACTGCTGCAATTTCAAGATTAAATATATCAGTTGTCAACCCTTCAGCGAAAAAAATTGCTCCAAAGTATAATTCCATCTGATAAATATGCGGTAATTTTACAATTTTTTCGAGTTGCGAAAGTAAGTAATAGGACGAAAGTTGAAAAAGTTATCAAATAACCACCCCTTCTTCCCACTCTCTTCCCAGCTACGTTACCATACAACGTAACCGAAGTATTTTCCTGGTAGGTACTGTTTCCTGAAAAAAAAATGATTAATGTCGAGTGTAAAAGATGAAAAATCTAGCAAGTTTTTTTTTGAAAAAAGCTTTAGATTTCGAAATGACCGTAGTTGGCCAGTAGAGTGAGACGATTTAAAATTTCTAAAAATAAGCTGACTCATACTAATCCCATTGTGTCTATTTTATTCGAAACGAGGAATCATTCATACAGAAAATCGACGTCTTATCGTAAAATGGACTTTTACACGTACTTAAACTTATCGAGATGAGAAAAAATGATGACAGATGGAAAATCTACGAATCTATTATTGAAAGAAAAAATCAGCTGAAAAGCAATACGTTCGAATTCGACGAATTAAATTCTTAGGCCAATCGTAAATATAAGATTAATTTTAAAGCTACAGATATTAATTTCTTTTTCGCAGAATGCTTTGTCCTCGAATGTGCGAATGAAAACGAAAAGACGCCGCAGCAAAATGGCAATAAAACATTACCAGGGGATCCTCCACTTAAGTGAGTACCGACATGCAACCTTATGAATTTTAAAATTACCTTTACAGCATTTACATGTTAAAAAGCGCAGACTACGTCGGAAATAGAGGTAAACAAAGGTTCGATGTACGTCATCGAGCAATAACATCGCGACTGATTGAATTTTAAATTCCAGTTATGCTTTAATGCGGTCTACTAGCAATTAAATCACGTTTTAGACGTTTCCTCGCGTAAGCAATTATGATAAGATTATACAGCCCATTGGTAAAAACAAATAATTCATCGATTTTCGTGACTTTTTTGCGACAACGTCGCCGGTGAGATGACAAAAAACGTCATCTAAGTCGATGCTAAAAATATACCATATAAGGTGCCTTATCTAAACGGCGCGAATTAATTCGAATAAGATAATAGGTGACCTATAATAATTCAGTTATCGTCGAAGCTTTTAACAAGCCCTCATATAATCAATTCATTACGAGCCTCCTACCTGGTATATCTTTTGCATACAATTTCCATCCAAGGCTACAGCTACTCCTTTATAATTACCAACACAATTAAAAGAGAAACCGCCCGTCATCAATTTAAAATTACAATGTAGCCAAAATAACGCCGCATTAATTGTTGCAGCCGTCCCATTACAACATACTTATTTTTTCAGTACCACATACTCAATCGCGGAAATCGTATTATAAAATTACTGAAATTTTCAATCCCATGTAAAATAAAATAGACATCAGCGAGGTACGTTATAATTAAGTTAATGTTCGCGAGCATTAGGAAAACCAACAATTCTGATGACTTTTTTCGAATTCAAAATTGTCATGAGAAAGTTTGGGTGATTTTAGTCTCTTTCAAAAGGAATTTTTCCAAGCTGAAAAACAATAATTTTTATTTTTAGAATCTTTGCTTACATGTTGCTCATGGTTTTATTTAGATAGGTATCCGTGCTCGAACGAGCATTTCTACATATTACCATACTTATTCTATTTTTGACACGTTCTCCTCATGATAAGACTATATAATTTTCAAAATACATTTATGGCTAATGAGTAATGAGGTGGATTTTATAGGTCACTGATAAGCTTTTATAAGCATTAAAATAACGCCAAATTGCGATGGATTTTTTTATTGCCTTTTTAAAACTACATAATGTATCTTTTTAAATGGTTAGATAAACAAAGTACCTAATGTAATGATTCATAAATGTGGTATTTACTTAGTTGGAATTTTTGTCGGAAAGAATGAGCAAAATTGAATTTATGTTACATTTTTATACTCATAATTAAAAATTTTGAATTTTAATATGTTGTTTACGATTAATGGGGGAAATTTTCTTTTTTAACTTTCAAAAGATTACCAAGGAAAATTATGATTTCAAAATTCTATAAAATATCGATTTGAGTGTAGGTACTTAACCTACCCTGATAAGTGGTTACTTGCTGACTAGATGACTCAAATTTGACGAAATTGAAATGAAAATTTGCCAAAAATAAAAATATCATTTTTTTAAAAATCATGATTTTAAAATTACTGTGAATTTAAGTTTTGAAAAATTGAAAAAATCTTAAATTCGCACCTTCAGATTAAAATTTTGGAGGTGTACACTGTACATAGGTCAGATTGGAGTGGAATTGTACTGTGAAGATGGGAATTCAAATTTTTTTGAAAAATAATTTGGGAGAGGAGGTGTGAAGAGAAACATTTTCAGATTTCGTCTTTAAGTAAACCATTAACAAACCAAAAATTACAAAAACCCTTGCAGAAATATTGTTATTTTGGCTGATTTTTTAAATCTTGACCATTTTATACGGAAAGAAATGACCAAATGAAGAAACTAACGTCGGATTCGTTTAAAGCAGGTCAAAATACCCCGATGAACACCCATTTCACGATCATTTTCCTTCACATGTCGAAATCCACTTTTTCACTGATTTTTCGCGACAATAAAACTAAATTTCGAGATTTAAAGTAAAATGATCGCGAAAAGGGTGTTTATCGGGGTATTTTGACCTGTTGAACACGAATACGAGATTGGTTTTTTCATTTGGTCATTTATTTCCGTATAAAATGCAGAATCTACCAAAATAACAACATTTTTTACGGTTTTTCGAAATTTTCGGCCCTTGCGCCATGCCACCTCAATTGCCAAAACTGAATACGTGACGTGAATCTACGTCAAAAAAACACGTTTTTAGGATATTTTCAAAAATTAGTCGAACTTCGCTGTTAAGTTTTTTACAGTTGAAAATTTCAAATGGCCAAAACCTCATGAAGGAGTGCACCAAAATTGATGAGAAAATTATCGCAAATACACCTCTACGAGATGTAACTTTATGCCAAATAACAAAAATATTCATTCACTTCCGTTGGAATTAAATTCTTGAAAATAATGCAATAAAATGGCCATAGCTCCGAAAGGGAGGGGGTTGGGGGGCCAAAATTGTTTTCAGAATTTTTTTTCATCAAGGTACACAATCTGGGGGAATTAGATTGAAAATCGGGGCTGGGGCCAAAAACATCCCTTATTCGGCTACCCTTTGTATAAATTTAACAAAAAAAAATTAAATTAAGTACCTATTTATACAATTTTATGGTAAAAAATTGAAACATTGTTTAATTGGCTGCAAAATGGAACTTGCATTGATATTTTATTGGAATAATATGCATATTAGATAGCAATTTACTTTTCCAATTCGAAAGTTTGAAAAATGAGCTTTCGAACTTTTATTTACAGGTACCAAAAATTGACATTCTGTGCCCACATTCATAAGAAATACAATTTCAAACTATGCTAAAGATCACAAAAATATTAATTTTGAAACAGACTGGACTGTAGCTTTTTAGTTTTTCAGGGGTTCTCAAAACATCGAAAATGAAAAAAAAAACACTCGAAAATCAAACCTTTTGATTCCAGAATAAAATTTGATCAGACTGCGATTGTAAAATTTCGACAGGATGGAAAAATTTTAATCATGGTGACGAACTAAACCATTCCTCACTTGATTTCTTCGACTCTGACATATTATTATCCCTCAGAAATTTGAAAGAATTTCAAGCAGTGGTTCCAAAAAAAATTATCAATTTTGGGAACCCTTTATTAAGCTCCTAAAGGTTTTTTTTTGATGAGAACGAATGCTTCTTCCGCATTTTAGGAGATTGAAAAGATAAAAAAAACATGACTTGAATTTTGACAAAAATTGGCGAGGTATGTACTTACCAAGTTTACTTTTAGTGGAGAATCTAGGAAAATTTTCAACTTCCTAACTAAAAATGAATAACGCTAGTGATGATTAGAATATCACCATTTTTGAAAAAAACAAGAGTTTTCAAATTCAACATTTCGAAAAAAACATTGTAGAACTTCTTTGAAATTTGAAAATAAATCTTGAGAAATTGTCAAAAAATAAAAATTACAGTGTTGCTAACATTTTCAATTTGCGAAAATTGAGAGCGAGAAACATACCTCGGATTGAGACGAAAATTCGTGAAGTTATTCACTGTGAGTGGAGAACATTTCAAAAAAAAATTGAGCCTCCATACGTAATTCAATCAGTTATTCAGTAAGTATCAATTTTCTTTGACGTCTGATGGAGTTGGAAAAACTTTGAAGTTGAGAAAATTGTGAAAAATTAAACTCAAAAAATTTTAAAGCAATAAATTATTTTGAGAAAATTTGAATTTAAAAATTTTGGAGTAGGTAAGTAGCAAAAAATTTGAAAAAATTTAGAGAAAATTTAAACCAAAAGAAAAATACCTAGGTACTTGTCATTTTTTTAAATGTTGCATATTTCGTTGATTCGCGTCCTTCACCGAAAAGGAATTCAAAAGTAGCTGATAATAAAAATTGAAGATTTCTTGATTTTTACCAAATTCAAATCGCTCGCTCAACATTTCAAAATCAACAGGACAAATTTAATGAAACTTTCCGAAGAAATTGTCATAATTTTAAAAAAAATTTCAATTCGCAGCATTGTAACGAAAAATTCTGAAAAAATGTTAATTTACTTTTCAGACCTTTGAAAGAGCAACTTGAATTTTATAAAAATTTTCTCAGAAGTCATAATTGAAGTCAGCAGTATTGCCATGAAAAATTTTTGAAATTGAATTCCGTAATGTCCCTCAACAAAGGGATTATCAAATTGCAGTTTGCAAATTGGAAGAATTCTTAATTTTTCCTATCCAATAAATGTGTATAGGGTGCAGGGAAAAGGTACCTAAAGTCGGATTTTTCAAAAATGAGGTTTTTTAGCTTAAAGTGATAGATGATACCAAGAGGAACATTTTAAGACCTTGATGAGCACCCTAGCTCAATTTTTCACCTAGATAGAGACATTTAAAATTTAGAAAATCATGACTTTCAAAAAAAAAATCCGAGAAAAATGCATTTTAAAATGTTTTTTATGTATCAGAAACTACGCATTTCTCAGTTCAGTTAAATCCGCAGTTCCGCACAAACAATTTTATTTCTTGCTATTTCTCCAGTCTCGTAAACTCCCGAAGCTCCCCTTACCTTTGACAGACCACTTTTTGCAGCACACGTAAATTTTTTCAACGTTCCGACTTTAGGTATGTACTTTTTCGTCAGTCGGTTTGAACGTCATTTAGACATGTTCTGGTGGGTTATTCGAAATAAAATTTTGGTAGCAGCTGCGTAAAACTCTGAACTACTTAAAAATGCAAAAAAAATTGAAAAAATCGCCCATTTTTCATATTTTTGGCTCTGGCGCAAAATTATGTTTTCCGACTTCAGGTACCTTCTCCCTGCACCCTACACATATTGTTAGGTTGCTGAAAATGAATTTTGAAGAAATTTTTCAAGGCCAATAAATCAGAAAGGTGTGGAAACTAAAATTGTACTTTTTCTGGAAATATGGGGGAGAGGTGAGGAGGTCCCTGAGGTACCACTCTGGTGACATTTATAAAAAATAACAATAGATATTTTTTTCAAAAGTGGTATTTTGAGAACCCAGCTCTATCCTCCTTATGGCAACTGGGCATATTTTCTCACAGGTCTCTCACTCAGACTAAACTAACATAATTTTACCAATTTTCATCAAAATTCGAGCTATTTTTTCACTTCATCGGACATGACTTCTACATCAATCATTTGCAATATAAATATTCCAACCCTCAGCAAATCGATAGAGGTATTTTTCCAAAAATTACACATCTAAATTTCACAAGCACCCCTCAAATTATCCATCTCCACTGATACAAAAATTCAGACTTTTGACTAAGTAAAATCAACAAATTTGCCCAGTAAAGAATTCATGAAGAACCGACTTCACGTCGCACTTCCTTTATTTGCAAAATCGTTCAATGACTCATCGAAGCGCCATGCCACACGACAAAGCACGCCCATCCAGCGAAAAATTTATGCGATATGCTAATTGAGTATACTCGTACAGCCAACTCCTACAAATTATACATCTCCTTGAAACAACTGGTTACTGACATTAGCCAGCGTCATAGGTGAACTTGACTTTGCAACAGATACCGATCCATTTTAGGTTTTACCAAAAAAATTCAACCAGTAAGGCATGCTTCGCAGATGGAAAAATTTTCCAGTTGCGGATGACGTCGAAGAAAACACGAAAAAATGGTCAAGGTTATAAAATATCTAACATCTTGCGTGGTACTAGCCATGCATGTCTGGTCGACTTCCTTGAAAAATTTGCTCGAAAATATTTACTTCCTTTTTTCTCCCCTTGCGAAAAACAGAGACGATGTCGTCTTTTGATCGATTCGTCAAAAAAGATTAAAATCGTACCTCGATATGGCATTTTGCTCGATTACAAAGCAGGTAATAATGTCTCCAAGGTCTTCGTACGTCGCCAGATAATTTTAAGGGTAATTTCGCGACTGTAATTTTACAAGTGGATGATTTAAGTCCCATATCATATATCCATCTTGTATACATCGTCGTCAGCGTTAATTTACATCGAGTTGTGTACGAAAAAAAAAGGTCTCAATTATGCATCGCGTACTTTTTTCCCTTTTGGTACATAGCTATGTTAATTTTTCAACCAGCCGAATTACGTGAGCTCTCCGTATACGTCAAAAACATGCAAACACGTGATAAAAATCTTTGTATAAATTATACATACTTATACCAAAGACGTCACTACCTTTAACCGCAGGTTTTCTTTCGCAGGCGTTAACGTTTGTTTTAAAGACTCGCGAGAAGTAGACTCCAGTAATGACCAGATACGAGTCGTTGAATTTCCAAAATTATGATTACCTCAGGTGCGAAAAAACCATTCGACCGAGAGCTCATCTTGGTTCGAGTTCAAGGCAAAGTTGCTTCTATTTATTGCTTTTTTGTTTACGTAGGTCGTAGGTAGAATTCCATGATGCACTTTGCGTAATTTTTTGGCCTATTTATCTCCGAAGAGTCGAGAATTAGCGCAATTAGCGATTTAGTCTTATTTACTGATTTTTTTTTTTGGTTTCTCGTCCATACTCGCGAAGCCTTGTACAGCTTTAAAAATTTAATTTTGCAATTGCACCTTCGATTTACCTTATATTATTGCTCCGTATGCATCAAGGTTGAAAAATTATCCATCAAGTTAACAATAGTAAATGGCAATAGCAACGCAGGTACATTAAATGCAACGCTCTGTGTGGTAGTGATAACTGAAAATACTAGCGCTATAATTAATTCCTACCGATGCGTAATTAGCTTCCTTTTAATTACTTTATAACGTACGGAATAGAAATATTCAAACACACGATAAACGCGACCGCGGTACGATGACACCTGTTGTATTTCGGCGCCGATTCTCCATTCATTTTATGCTTTTGCTGCTTCACTTTTGCGTGCTAATTGGGTTTTAATTTTTATAAAAATTTGTCTCTTTTTGTTACCTATACAGAGACGACAAATCGTGCGTGAAAATGCGAGCCAAACCAATTCTAACTGTGATAATATTAGTTCTAGGAATTACTTGTGTATTTGCTTATTTTAGTAATCGATGTAAGTACATACTGTTGTTTTTATTTATCGTATTTCGTAATCGACCTTTCTGCTTATGTTTCTGTCTTTGTACTATGCAATTCAAACGTCCCAATCGCGTGTTTTACAGATTTTGAAAAGCAACAGTATTGTCTGACGGCGTTATGCAGACGTTCAGGTAATTATTGTAATTTTTTACGTTATTTTGATTCACGTGATAAAGCTGCGTGATTTTTTTTTTCATTTTTTTAAAATTACGTTCGATTTTTTTTGCACGGTTTGTTTCGATGTGCTGACAATATTTCACGATTATGTAATACGAAAAGTGGTTTTTTTTAGAAGGGAATGAAGTAGGCAAACATGAATCAATCGAATAAAAAAATAATAGAAATTAAAAATTCACTCAGGTTGAACTTTCAACTGATTGATAAATATTGTCGTGTTGACATTGAGTCGGCCTTTGATTTCAAAATTTAAATTATTTGAATAAATAAAATACGAAAAAATTCTGAAGTAGAGTTGTTTTGTAATTTGTAATGTGAGAAAAACTAAGATTTATCATAATTTTTATCAGATTTCAATGATTTGAGTGCCTGATGTGGGGCAGATTTTTTGATCGGGGAAGGAAAAACAGGGAAATTTAAGCCACTACCGATTTCAATGATTTTGGCTTTTTTCTCCACCAAATAAAAAATTATAATTGTTACAAAATTTTTAAAAGTAATTAGAGATATTAAAATCTGCTGATTTTTTTATAAGGTTGTCTAAATTGAAAAAAATTGTTAATATAACACATTCAAATTTCAACTGAAGAAAGCATTATTTTTTAAATTTATTACTTAGTAAATTTTTGTCTTTTTTAAAGTAGGTAATGAAAATGAGAGGAAAGAGGAGATGATATAATTGGTAAATTTATAAATTCAAACTGCAAGAATAATTTTTATTTTGAAAAAATTTTGTTTTGTTTTTTTAAAAAAAGACACCAAATTTTTTCAAGCTAATGATGGCGTAGAAAAAATTCAAACCTTCATTTTCAAAAATTGAAAAAATTTTAGGTAACAAAACGGGTTGGAGGTAACAAAATAATGAAAAGGGGAGAGGGTAAAAACTGAAAAGAAGGGAAAATAATAAAATTTTTGGTTTTGAACGTTTTTATTTGTGATAAACGTTTTTTCCTTCAATCGTTTCATGAATTTCCTTCTTTCTACGAAATATTTTTCAAATCTTTGCGATATAAACGCTAATTTGTATTTCCTGAAATGCCCTCCCCCTTGAATTCTAGGAATAATTGCACTACGTATTGATAAGAGGAGAACATTTTTTTGAACTCTAAATTAAGATGCACTTTTTCCATTCCAAAAAAATCTACCATTTTTGTGAGTAAACTTTTCATCTCCTGATCTACGAGTTTTTCAATTGTAAGTGCAATTTAGACAATATTTTAAACTTTAAAGTAATCCGTTCTCTCTTTTCTATCCAGTCACGACCCATAAATTTTTATTTTTTACTTTAAAGTTTAGGTAATCATACTAAAAAAAAATTATTTTTCGTTATAACTTGAAATCAGGTGGATAAAACTTGTATAAATGGATAAAACTGATAAAATAATTGAATAGGCAAGAACTAAACGGGGGTTAAGTCTATTTTTGGCATTTTTGAGTTCATAACGGAAATTGGGGTATTGAAGTACAGCGGATCGACTGATGTTAGATTTTTGCGAACGGGTCGGGAACATGATATTTGGCAACGTCGCATGCTCGCATTGATAACCAAAAGGGAAAAATTTGTAACGAAAAAAAAATTAATTTTTTTTTTTTAAATCACCTATTTTGGGGTCAAAAATATGTTATCAAATGGAAGAAATTTTTCCTCTTCATAGCGAAGTTTTGACCCAAAACATGACGATTTTCAAAAAAAATTGTAGTTTTTTGTTTTTGTTTTACATTTTCTTACGTAGCTCGGACGGATTTCGATCTTTTGACATGAGGTCAACACTAAAATGATGTGATTGAATGTACTAAAAAGTCCCACATGGTTTCGAGTCTTAAATCGTAACTTTGGTCACCGGCAAGAGCCAAACGGGTGTTAGGTCCAAACACCTTCGGTGGCCATATCTCCGGTACATTTGATTTTTTTTTTTTGTACCAGTCTTAAAAATTGTGTCTTATGGTCCCCTTTCAACAGCCTGAAACATATTTTCCAATGACTTTTAGTTTTCGAATAAAACAATTTTGTGTTTTCTGAAAAACTCAAAAATTGAACTTGACCCCCGTTTGGTTTTGGCTATTCAATTGAAACTACCTCCTTAAAAAAAATCCATGGTAAATTTGGGGAAATCATTTCAACAAAAAAAAAATTAACGTAAGAAATTATAAAAATTTGAAAAAAATCATGATCTAAAAACCTTTTTTAATTTATACCAAAAAAAGGTTAAGTAAAAATTTCCATCAAATACCAAAATTGGAAACTGAGAAAAATTACACTTTGGAAAAATAAATTCACAATATAGAAAGTTTTAAAAACACAAAAAATAAGTTGGTTTAAAAAACAACCATTGTCAAAATGTTAAAAGTTCCCAAAAAAACGAATAATTTATCAAAATTTGAAATAAAATTTGATGAACAATCAATATCTACTGAATTAAATTTTCACCCCTACCCCCCTACTCCATACATATGATTTGATGACCTAAATTATTTTCTCTCTAAATCTGAACTAAACAGATTTGGTGAAATCCTGTCTTTTTAATTCATTGAAATAAATTTTAATGAAAATCAGTGACTTTTGACTCAATTTTCAATCAAAAATTACTAATTTTCCGGTAAATTCACTGTTTGTTAGAAAAATTAGTTTAAAAGCACTGATTTTTAGTAAAATTCATTTCACTGATGAAAAAAAAAACAAAATTTCACCCAATTTGACTGATTCTGGTTTAGAAAATTGGTTTCCTAAATGATTTGATTGACTACCTATAGATGTTTTTAAAATCAAGTTTTAGTTGTAATTGTGATGCAATCTGAGAAAAAGTATAAACAAGTCGAGATTTTTTGAAATGAATATCTCAAAATATTTGGAAAAAAATTATAATAAAATTATCTTTACTTTCCTTTTTACGTTTTGAAGAGGGAAGATTCGGAAAACGTCATCAAACTGGTTTAAAAATGGTTACCAGACATTGTTAAAGAGCTGTACTTACAATCGATTTTCATCAAAACTTTAAATTTATTAATTCGATCCTTCCTGAGGTCGCATCACAATCCAAAAAAACTGCGACGATGATTTTCTAAAAAAAATCAAAATGAAAAAATTGGCATTTCTCAACGAAGAATTTTTTATCAAAACGTTAAACGTTTCATAAGATGATCCTAAAATTAAACTACCTACCTATTACATTTTCACAAAATTAATCGAAACCACCGACACACCCAAAATCATTTTCAAAAACTTCAATCGCCGCAAGCACAATTATCCAAGGTCGACATTCGACAGAGATTCCCAATATCACACATCGAACAGTAGGACATTTCCTAAACCGCTTCAAATGAAGTTTCCAATACAACGACAGGAAGGTCAAAAAATTCACATGCCATCCGAGCGTGTCATTGCTGAAGTATCAGCGTTATTGACGCATTCGGCAAATTATCGAAAATTATAATGTACATTTTATCCATCATTATATGTAGGTAACATTACCTAGTCCGCATTTCACAACCTGCTAACTAATTTTTACATTTTCTTTCTTTCTGTATGTAGAACGGCATTTATTAGAATCGATTAACACATCGGTCAATCCTTGTGATAATTTTTACGAATTTGCTTGCGGAAACTGGAAAAGACGTCATCCTATTCCTAGCGATACAATGAGTATAGATTTATTCGTCGGGATTCAAGCACGGACTTCGGCTCAAATTGCTAGTAAGTTCTTACATTTGGAATAAATCCGATGGAGTCGTAACGTAAAGTAAATTTTATACACCCTGGCGCCGTATTACATTGTGCGACATTCGCCTTGAAAATAAAAAAATACTCGATAAATTATCTAGTTATTTTCTCCTCGAACTATCCTGATGTCTTTTTCATTTTACACGGTACATAAAAAAAACAAGTGACCGTAATATTCTTTAAGTACCCAAAGTACATCTGACCTTGATGAGGCGTTTAATGAACGCCGGAAGTTAACGAAGAATTTTGCGTTTGCCAAGGGTGATACTCAATCTAATTAGCATAGAAAAATTGAATTACTCGCTTTCTTTAATACCAAGTTTAAAATATTTGTATCTAGATCATTGATAGATTTGCAACCATGTGCTTAATCGATCGTATAATCACAAATGAGTTGAAAATTTAATGTATTTTTTGAACCCCCTTTTGATATTAGATTTTCTCAAACAAACCGATTCCGAAAACGAACCTCAAGCTGTTCACGCAGCCAGAACACTATTTAAATCTTGTCAAAAAGGAGGTATATATCACAAGATATTATTCGTAACAGAAAAACACCAAATCTAATCACACAATTTTCAGTCAAGCTGAATTATACTCTCGGATATCATCAAATCATCGACACGTTGGAAGCAGTAAATCTACCAGTCGTTCCACTTTTCAAAGACAAATCGGAAAATTTTTCATGGGTTCTGACCGCAGTACTGAGTAAAAAACAAATTGGTCAAAACTTCTTCATAGAATTTAGTATCTCGAATGATCCAAAAAACCACACCATTAAAAGACTGGCGATCACTAAACCAACTAGCACGAGTCCATTATCAACGTAATTTACCTTCATAGTTGACTTGAGCCAAATCAATCGATTCTAATTTAGACATTTTATAGGCATCGTTTTTTTGAACGCCAGAGAAAAGTCGTCCAATCGGAAGCCCAATGCTATGATTATTTGTACGAGAATGAAACTGAGTATTTGCACGAGAAAGATGAGCTGGTGGACGATGATTTTTACAAATTTATTAAAAATGTAACGAAGTATTTTTTCGACCATGAAGAATTAGAGTGGAGTGATGAAACAGAAGATGATTTCAACGAGCTCATGGTGCAGTTTATGAAATTTGACAATGAGGTGAACACGGTGAGTAAAAAGAGTAGATTCGGGTACTGGAATATTTGGGAGGATCGAGAAAAAACATCCTCGAATTCGACGAATATTGGCGAAGTTGTTTGTCTTTTTTTCGATCCACCCTCCTAAAATATCTAATCAAATTGGTCAATATTCTAATGACGTTGTGTTTTGACAGCTGATGGAAATATATTATGATAAAAGTCCTCTAATACCGGAATACGTAACGATCGAAGAGCTACAAAACTTAATCGATATGATCTCCGAATGTAACAATATTAATCCTATAGTTGGTATTTATGTTTACATCTTTTTCTTTGAAAATTTTAAATACGATATGGATTGTTTTCAGTGAAACGCTAACTGTCCCATTTTGTTGCAGATGAACTGGACGTCATACTTCCGGTGGATGTTTGATGACATTGAGTCAGTAGAGTTGGACTTTGAAGATAGAGATAGTTCTATATTGATAGTGAACAGAGAATACTTGACTGCAATATTCAAATTGATAGCAAACACACCACCTTATGTTGTCGGTAAGGTAATTTATTACTAAGAAAATGACACCCCTTTTCTCATACTGTTAGTAATCGATCGAGTGGATTTTCAGAATTTTATATGTGGTGGAAAACAGTTTATGGAATCATACCGCTTACAGTTAGTACACTTAATCAACAATATGACGAATATTATGAAGAAATATCGGGCAGTGCAAGAAGACCGAGGTAAGACCACCGAATTGACATACTCAGCATGTTTCATAAAAGGTATAATGGATTTTCCACGAAAAAAACTTACGTTGCGAAGTACCTATTAGGATAAGATAACAAGGTATTGTAATTTGCAATAAATGGTTGAAATCAGAAATCAGAAATGCATTAGATTGCAGTCGAATTATACCTCTAAAGACTTCGATTACTCGGTTCTGATTCTTCATCAAACTACAAAAATAAATGAGGGAAATGACTCACCAAACTTGTTAGTTGTGAGAAGTTCCTCTTCTAATTCCATTAGTGATTATTTAAACAGGTTTAACACAATTAAATTAATAAATTATTAATAAAACACCAAGCACATCACACTAACCGAAATTTGAAAAGTCGTTACTAAAAAATTATCAAAAAAAAATCAAAACAATGCACATTTTATACCAGTGTTACTACATTTAAATATTGAAAAGTTATTTTCAACAATTTGAATTTATTTTTAATAAAAATGTTTTCAATGTTTTAACATTGTAAAATTTATAATTATTTAAAAAGTGAAAACTGAAAAACATAGAACATATTAACATTTTATAGAAATAAATGAAATAATGGCACAATTAAATTAAAAACTTATTCCCACAAAATTTTTTTTTAGCAGTGTAACCAAATTTAGATATAAAAAAGTCAATTGAATTTTGAATTTTTTTTACGATCATTCATTGATAAAAAAAATTCACTGTGATTACATAATATGCAATTGCATCGAAAATAATATTAATTATTCAAATTTAATGAAAATAATATGCATTTTGATTCATTTCAGAGATTTGTATTGCGCCGATATCGCCAACGAAGCATTAGGTTACGCTGTGGCATATTTTATAATCTACGATGACACCGTCAAAGAGAATATCGCCAGAGTAAGTTCATCTTTCAAATTTTCATAAAACTACCTCTATTACAATTAAAAAATTCCGTTCAACAATCACTAAGACGTTAAACATAAGATTTCAGAGATGGTTGATAATATTCAGTTCGCATTTTTAGAAGAAATCGATAATCTTCTATGGATGGATGAAGCAACTCGTAACAGAACTATGAGAAAATTGAAAGCTATGAAAAAAAGAATCGGATATCCAGAATGGATGAACCGACAAGAAGAGTACGATCAGTATTACGATAATGTAAGTACTGCGTTTAAGAATTTTATCCAATTTATCAACTTTTACCAACTAAAATGTGTCTTTTTAGATGACGATGTACGAAGACGATTTCTATAACAATGTGATATTGGAAAACAAGCGACAGTTTTATTGGATGCTGGAAAACTATCATGTCTTGGATACCGAAGAAAGTGATGGGTAAATATATTTCAGTTTGATATCTGCGATAATTCAACAAGATTAATTTTTCTTGCCATTTCAATAGCTGGACGAGTAATCCTTTGGACGTCAATGCATTTAATAATATAGAAGAGAATACAATAAGTAAGCAAATAGGTATTTTATGTACCTATGTAGAATAAATATCGCGATGCTTTATTAATACCCTCTCTTTTGTTTGATTTCCATTGTAGTGATCCCTGCGGGCATATTTCCGTTCCCATTTTATCAATTAGGATTAGAGTAAGTAATTTTATCGTCGTACAAATTGCATCTATTTGTGTTTAAAAAATGACATTGATTTTTATGGATTTAGATCACTGAATTATGGTGCCATTGGTACAGTGATTGGTCACGAATTGACACATGGTTTTGACAATACAGGTATCTATTATTGATAGTGGAATTAATTTTCAGCTCGAAGAATCATTCAATGTCATGTACTTATTACGAAAATGACGATTGTTTTGGTGTCGTTTATTTAAAAGATATGAAAAATTATAGTCTTACCAGATATAAAATATCAACCGAAATGAAAAATCTGAGTACTGAGTAACGAAAAGATGGAATATTAATCATAATTTTTCTATAGGAAAAGAATATGACGACGATGGCCATTTGAACCCTTGGTGGACAAATGAAACGAGAACAGAATACGAAGAAAGAGCGGAATGTTTTATTGATCATTATAACAGTTTCAATTTCACCGGCTTGGAAGACGCCGATAATGAAACAAATGTAATGAAATCATTAAAAAGTTATAATTCTAGTCAAGTATACGCATATTTTATATTAAGTACGTATTTTTTCCTCTTTTAGTTGAACGGTGCTCAAACTTTAGATGAGAATATAGCTGACAATGGAGGTCTACGAATCGCATTTTATGCTTATAGAAATTACGTTGAAGCAAATGAAAAAGAAAAAGTTCTTCAAGGATTTAAAAAATATTCTAACGAACAAATGTTTTTCCTGGCGTTTGCTAATGTAATTTTATTGAATATTATTATTCTTACTTATGAGAATGGTATTTGATCCATTGATTTTTTTTTCAGACTTGGTGCGAACATGGAACTAGTAAATCTTTAAAAATTAGTTTAACAGACGAACACAGTCCTAATTTCGTCCGAGTCCTAGCTACCTTGATGAATTCGAAGGAATTTGCAGAGACATGGAAATGTCCCAAAGGTACTCCCATGAATCCAGAAGTTGACAAATGTCAAATATGGTAAAATTGAAATGTTCCATTACCTTTTACCCGTGTTTTAAAGTTACCTGTGTGAAAACGTTTTTTTAATTTTTTCATATAAAGCATTTTACGTGATTTTTTTGTCTTCGAGGCAAATTATTTTTTAATTCGTGATGTTTCATAAAATTGAAATTCATTCTTTCGTATATCGAATAAGTACTTGATTTTCTTCGGTTTGGTATTTTCTGTTTGCAAAAATGAAACATTTGACGAAATATTTATGCTACTTTTTATGATAAGTCAATCTCATTGTTATTTACGTACTATGAAGTATACTACCTATGTATTTACATCTCGTATTTATAAAAATTTGTAACATTTATGTACTTAAATTTAGGTAAGTACCTACATCATTCAATGGATTCAGTATTATATTTCGAATGCTGTTTTTTTATATATTTTTTATGGTAAAATTATTATTAAGTTTGTTGTTACCATATTTTCTTTCATTTTTTTTATAATAAAAATTTGTTAAAATAAACCTGATTTTCCATGAAATACTTTGTGCTCACTTTGTTTGGATTTTACTCAATTTTTCAAACGATGGTGAAAGTGAGTTTAAAAAGTAGGAACGGGAGTATTTCATCGCTCTATTTCGATATGAGCATTAAATCATAACATGAAGCAAAGGCGAAATACTTGAATAAACTTACCAATTTCGTGAATCGTAATCTAATTTATTAATATTTTGGATCAAAAATACCTAAAATCTGATTTTTCAAACTAAATAAATCATTAAAATAATACCTATTGAGATATTATCGAAGATATCAACGTTTATTTTGACCGCTCAGTCACAAAAACCATTCATTTTCTCGACCTTTATTCCATCCATCACTGCTTGAAAGTGAATCGAACAAGGCTCAACCAAATCATGCAAGGACTAATCTTCCATCACCATAATTTACATTTTTCTCTATCTGGATTCATTGGCGATCCTTTCTTGCATTTCCACGCTTCGGCAAATTCTTCAGAGTTCCTCAAAGTAGCCATTACACGAACTGGTCGAGGACTATGAGTGTCATCGTTCAGAGATTCAATATTCCCTCGTTCACACCACGTCTAAAAATGAGAATGTTGGAATTAGAATTAATTTCTAAATGATTACAAAGCTATCACAGGTTTACCTACATTTGCAAACGAAAGGAAAAATAATTGATCGGGAGTAAATTGATCAAGTTTAGGTAATAACTTTTCCTTGCCGTTCTTTCTTATGTAACTTTTAAAAGCACGATATGCCACTCGTAGACCTTCATTATCAGCCAAGTTTTCATCCAGCGTTAGAAGCCCGTCAACCTTTAACACAAAAAGCAAAATTCAACGAGAAAGTACTTTTATGGCTTTAAATCAATTCTAAAATTATCACTTTTTGATGAGTTGTTCCCACGGTGTATTCGTAGTAATTATTCACGAAACAGTTGGCTTTTTTTTCATACGTGCTTATAGCATCCAGACTCCATTTCAGTTCTAAATTACGTTCGGTGTCACGTTTCAAACCTACGTAGTTTAGAAATAAACAAGGAAATTGTTGATGAAAATAACAAAAAGATAAGGCAACTATTTTTTCAAAACGTCGGAATTCACGTTTTGAAATTTTTCGTTTAAATACTACTTCGTGCCTAATGCGTCAAAAGCGTGAGTCATTTCGTGCCCGATGATCATTCCGATGGCTCCGTAATCCAAAGCTCTGCAACAAAATTCATTGAAAATCGATGGAAAAAATCTTCATACAACAATTCTTACCTTAATCCAAGCTGATAAAAAGGGAACTTCAACATGGCTACTGGAAGAGCTGAAAAATATAAATTAATAATGTTTTCTTCAATTGGAAAATTTCGGGAGTCATAACAATCAAAGAATTTATGAATTACCAATGGTATCAAAATCTCTCGAATAGTACGTGTCCACGTGTAAGATAATTTCATTCCACCTGCGAAAAGTAGGTAGATGATGAGTAATTGATTTCATATTTGAATATGTAGAATCACAATACGTGAGTAGGTACCGGTATTCGGTTATTTCGATTAATGAAGATTTATTTACCAGTCTTCGTCAGATACTGAACGATGATACGATATCAAGTGATCCAGAAATTTTCGGTGCTTCATTGACATTATCGAACGTAGGAAACTGTTGTCGTCTAATTTGTACTAGTTCAAAAACATATTGAACCAATAAATTAGTCATCAAAATAACGTAATGAATCATATTTTTGTCAATCTCATACTTGTTGTTTTAGTAGGTGAAAACTTTTTACTCGATACAATAAGAAAGAATAGTTTACTAACAATAGGGTATTGTGTTACATCATTCATCCATCTTGGGTATCCAATATCTGATCTGATGCTTTCAAGCTTTTGCACAACTTTTTCCATCGTGACTCCATCGATCCAAGATGCATTATACACCAGATCCAAGTAGGAAGTGCGAATATCTTCGAATATTTCTGATATCTGAAACCACGCGCAGCAAGTAAGAAAGTATTTAGAATTCACGGTATGGGAGATGCAGTTTTTGAGAAGCAAAATTACATATGTATTTAGAAAGAAAAATTTGAAAACCGAAAGTTTAAAATAAATCGGAAATTTGATTCTGAATCTGATAATGAAATGTTTGGTGATAACAAGAATTTCGTTGAGAGGGGAAAGGAAAGGGGAAGAGGATTGTTTACATTCAACTGGAAAATTGAAAACACGTTTTTGGTTTTTGGTCTGCTAATTTTTTATGATTTTGGTTTTCAGTTTGCAATTTTACAGAATTATTTAAAATTTATATACGAATAGAACTTCAATTAGTTTATCTGGACTCTCGATGTCTCGAACAACGAACTTGAATGCATTCAGCTCTCCAATTCGTCAGTAAAAATTACTTGAAAGGTATGAACAAAAATATGTATTCTTATTTTAATATTTATGATTTATACCTTTTTGAGTTTCTTTCTCACAGAATTATCACGAACCAAAAAGTAAGCCATACTCGATTGATAAATTTCTTTAACGGTGTTATAGCAGAACGTTTCTCTGTAAAAGAAAATCTCTACTGATGTACTGATTCAGATGAACTTTTTTTTAATGTATAGATGGATGGAATATGCACCTACCTGGAAGCTTTCTTATCGCCAGTAATACTGTGGTATATGCCATTGTATTGTTTATTCAATGTGCTACTCGTATATGGTATTATTCCATTGGAAACTTCGATCCACATGTAATACTCTGAAATTCCATTACGAGTGATGAATTCTTCTTTCAAAGCATTGGTATGTATTGAAATGAGAAATAGCTTTAAATTTACCAACAATGTACATGGGTGTGGTAGCTAGTAAGTTCAATATTTCCACGATGTAAGCAAAATCTGGTACTAAAATGATACGATCGTCGTGTTTGAAATCCAGGTGAACTTTTGTTTCTTCAAATAACATTTCGAAGAATCGTTTCCAGCAAATCTGCAACAAGCATAACGTTTATTAACCTCGAAAAATAAGTTGTAAGCTATCAAGATATTGGAAAAGAATTACGAACTATTCGTTCTTCGTTGTAGTGGAAAATTTGATCGGTGATTTCTTGTAAATCGGAAATTGAAACATAAGGTGATATGTATTCGTCCGTTTTAAAAAACATTTCTCGTATCTAAAAAATTCCACTAATCAATAATATTCTTTGGCTTAGTATCTACCTATTAAAAGAGTAGAAAGGTAGATTCGAAATTACCGCACTGTATTGAGCAGCAAATTGTAAAAATAGGTTGTAATTTTTCGAAAATATTTTATCCATTTCTGGAGGCCAGTGTAAATTGGCTTGTCGAAAAGCAAACTTTACTAATTTCTTCAGGTATTTGTATCGTAAACGGTCAGCACCTGTTTGGTCACTCATTCCACTTACTGGTTGGCTAAACACATCAAAATCAATAATTAGAATATTTTCACGGTTTTCAGCTTACATTTCAAGATGTTACTTTTACTTCGAAAAAGGTAAAAGTCTTTCTGGTCTTCCGATGGCTAATTTTTTAATGGTGTTATTATGGGGATCGATTTGAATTTCGAATTCGATGAAGAATGTCAAATCTAAATATTTTTTACTCCACGCGATCGTCGTGAACCAGCTGAAATTCGGCGATGCCACTATGTAAGGAGGTACCACTGGAAGATTCACTTTTTGTAACGTCTCGGCGATTTCTTCAAATAAGGTAGGTTTGCTGAAGTTTGCTGTAAAATGAAAAATCAACGTGATTAGTCAGATATTTTGAGATGGGAGATTACACCAAGATACGAACCTTCGTTTAAACATTGGCGATACATTTTTCTAGCTTGATGTAAAGCAACTGGTTCATTTTTTTCGTCGTTCGAATCTAAATAATCTGAAGTCGTATGTTTTTGATAATTTAGTACGCATTGTGTTATTCTAGAGAACAATTTTTGATTTATGCTTACTTTGTATTTGGGTTTTCAGTTGTTCTTGCAGTACACGGAAGGCGTTCATAGCAGTCAATTTGTCATGGGATTTATGCGCTGGTCTCCAGTTCCCGCAGGCAAATTCGTAAAAGTTTTCGCAAGGATTTACAGAAAAATTCATAGAATTCATTAAATATTCTTCTGTGAAATCGATTCCAGTTTTAGACACAAGTATGAAGTAAATTTTGAGAAAATTGTATGGGAAATTTTACCTGATCGTTGACATAGCGTAGATTGACAATAAACAGCATCACGACCGGAAGCTGTAAAATTCAATTTATTAGGTATTTAAAAATGAATAAAACAATTTCAGACTTAAATAATTTGGTATTAACACTTACCTATGAATCTGATCAATTTATAACAAAAAAATATTGTGAGAAATAATGTAACCAGTTGCATTAACCGTTTCAGTCTGTTGTTTTCTACCCTGAAATAGAAAATTATTTTTAAAATTTGAAATACCCAGCTCGGTTTATGTTTGAAATTCATTTTGAAAAATTTTAACTGCAAAATTTAATTCATCTTTATTGTTTTGATTTTTTTTCAGAACTGAAGAGAAATTGTGTATTGGAAAAATAAGAAACGTGCTTCGAAGTAGGTAGGTACCCTATTGTCAAAGGAAGTCTCACTTAGCTCAGGTATTAACTTACTTTTTATCCAATGGATTTTCATTCGGGACTCCATGATCTACTTGAACACTCGCAAACGGTTGTAAATTTTGGAGGTCGCAAGAGCTTCCTATAAACAAACACAAATTACGCGTCACATGGTCTTCTTTTGTTGCTATTATTACGTCCACTCGACGATATCAAAGCATGATTATAAATCTCTCAACAATGAAATCCGATACCGTAAAATTTCCAATTTATATGTGTAAATGTAGGTATATATAGGTTCAATGAAGCATATAATGATTAATTTTTATTCATATACCTGTCCGCGTTTTACACAGGACCTCATCTGGGGGCATCGCGGCATCGATGAATTTATAAACCGACCATCGAACGATTCGAAATTACAAACGTTCCCGAAGAATTTTCATCTTGCAATGAAAAGTACATATCACCGATGGAAAGGTATTTTAAATATGGTATCATTATCTCTAGATATTCATATCCTAGATATATTTCGTAATGAGAGGCCTGATGTTCTCGCTTGTTAATTAGCAGATGCTCAGATAAAATAATCTATGTTCTACGATGATCAACGATTTTTTTTTTAAATTGCATTACGAACGCTCAATAAATCTGTATTTATAATGCAGAACATCCCAAGAAGTAAATGAGACATTTTTATTAGATATTTTATTAAAAAAAAATTACTTAATTGAAATTTTTATCACAATAGTGTTCCATGCTTTGATCATAAGGTTCAAAAATCACCACAACTTACACTTTTCTCCACTCGGATTCATCGGTGACCCAACTTGGCACTTCCAAGCTTCTGCAAATTCGCTAGAACTACTCAATGTGGTCAAAACTCGTAATACGTTCAACCCATGTTCATCGGTCAGCCTTAATTGACGCATTTGATCGCTAATATGTTCGCATCGGCTCTAAAAATTAAACTTCGTAGGAAAAAGATCTTTGAAAGGGAAAGCTACCTGTTGCAATGGGTACTTACGTGAGTGAAAGCTAAAAAAAATAACTGCTCGGCTGAAAAGTTTAATTTGGTGAAGAGTTTTTCTGGGCCGTGTGTTTTTATATAATTTTTATACGCTTTGTAAGCTATTCGAAGGCCACCGTGATCGGCTATATTTTCATTCAGAGTTAATAAGCCATTCAAGTATAACTAAAAGGTCATAAGAGGAGAAATATGACGAACAACGCGTAATAATAATAACCTAGGAGATTTTTTCTAGTTACTTGAATATCGCCGGGCTTATTTGTTTTTATGTAATTCATTACGAATTGGTCGTAATTATTGACAAAGCTCTTCGCTCGCTTATCGTATTCGAGTTTTGTTTGGTATGTCCACCACGAGTTCAAGTGGCCATCGGCGTCGAATTCTTTACCTTTAAAATAAATATACTATAATTTTTAGTGTTCGGATTCTAAATTTTTTTTTTTTTTTTTCAGAACTAACCTGCTTTATCGAAACCGTGGATTAATTCGTGGCCTATAATCATTCCGATGGCACCATAATTCAACGCTCTGTGGTAATAGATTTTATAGTAATTTTTTATTTTGGTGATTTTAAAAAGTTAATTTTCTACTTACTGAATTCCTAGATCGTAAAAAGGATACGACAATAAACCTGCTGGAATAGCTGGAAAAGTATCGAACAGAACAAATTAATGAAATGCCTATTAAAATTTCAAATTTCTATAAGTAGGTATCTTACTGATACTATTGTAGAACGATGAGTAAAATGCATTCACTTGTAATACATGACCAATCCATCTAGAAAAACACCCAAAAAATTCATCAATAATCAGGTATCTGTTTTTACGAGATAGATTTGAATTATATTTTTGTTATTTACGGATTTTCATGCTCGTGATCGTTCTCTGTCTTATAGAGGGTGAGCATTTTTTTAAATTTTCGTGCTTTGATATTCAGTACATTCTGTAAGAGATCTTCTTCGTCCATTGTGAGCTATTGAGAGAAATGTTTCAGATTTCGAGACTTCTTGTTGATTTTTTGAGGTGGGCTGATCGCAAACTACTCACGTTATTGTAGTATTTATCGATATTTTTTGGATCCTCCATCCATTCTGGATATCCAATATTCGTTTTCATTGACTCGAGTTTTTTCAAAGCTTTTGTTCGAGTTTTCTCGTCCAACCAAACAGTGTGTTTTATTTCATCGGAAAATGCCTCTCGTACATTTTTGAATGTTTCTGTAACCTTTAAATTTTGCCATTTTTAGTTCGTAGTTTCACATCGAAAAGTATACGAAGTATGCAGAATGATTCAGAAGGTGTCAGATCCTGCAGATGGTCTCAAGGGCGATCATCTGTCTTTTTTTTTAGAAATTCGATTGGGAGGGGGGTAGGGTTGGATAGCAACGAAATTAAATTATTCCTGAATTTCAACGTGAAAAGATCTGGTAAAATATCACCTCAGAATCCACTCTCATCTCTTCTCAAGCTGTTTTAAAATTTAACTATAACCAAAAAATTTAAGGATTAAAAATTTCAGAACATTAAAAATTGAAAAAATTAAAAAATCGACAAAATTGAAAATTTTAAAAATTGAAGAATGTAAAATTTAAAAAAAATAAAAATTACAAAAAATTACCAATTTAAAAAAATTTAAAAAATTACAAATTGAATAAAATTAACAAATAAAGAATTTATAAGTTGGAAAATAATAATTGAAATTTTTTTAGAAATAATACTTATGAAAAATTGAAAGTGTTTTTAAAAACGATCTTTGTTTTAATGTTTTTACCTAAAAAAAAACATTAGTAAGTACCTATCTATTTTTCTTATCCCATTTGTTAGGGATATTTTGGAAAAAACGCCGTTTTCACGTTTTTTAAACCATCTTGTGAAAAATCCATGAAAAGTCGAAGAAAATGAAAAAATTTCTTGGATGATATTAGTATGAATATTTTTTTAATTCATAAAAATCATTAGCAGCGGTTTTTTACCTATATTCCCCCTCTTGTTTACGTAATTTTTTCAAAATGAGGAAAAATGCATTGTACGAATGTAATTTTTTCAAAAATTGAGAAAAAAGTCAGAAATTGCTGTCGAGGTTTTTTTGTATCAAAATATTTGTACGTACTAACATCATTTCAGGAATTTTTTTTTAAATTTTCTATAAAAAAATGTTCAAAAATCATGAAGAAATTCATGTTTTTCAAGTACTTCTAAAAAATAAAGTAAAAATGTATGATGGGTGCTAGTAATATTTTTGGACAATAATACCTATCCATATTAAAACCATTTTGACTGAAAATTTTTCTATTTTTTTTTCTCATTAAATTTCCAAGATTTTTTGAACATGAACAGAGTCCGATTGAGACAGGGTAAAAGTTAAATCGCCAGGGTAAAATTTTTACCAGGTCGTTTCGAGGTCCATATACAAATTTTGTGCTCCCCTCATTCAACTTTCAAAAAAAAGCAAAACGATCGCTTTTAGTGGACCCATTCTACCTTCAATGTAATTGGTTTGCAACCACTTCAACGTTGCGTCAGAGTGTTTGCCTATCGCTTAATATCTTTAATCATACCTCGTGAATTTTCCATTTTTTATTCGTATCGTTCACAATGAAATACGGTGTGGCATAGTAGAATGAACGATGGACCAAGTCAGTGCAGTAGAGATCCCTAAATAAAAAATCAAACCATATTAGAATCAAATTTCCATTTCAAATTCTAAAAATCTTCCTTTCTCACCTCGGTGGCCTTTCTTTTCCAAAAAATGTATGCAAATATTCGTTATATTTGCCAATGAGGGTGCTTTTCGAAACTGGTAATATTAAAAACATCGTTCTACTCCACATGTAAAATTCTAAGCACGAAGATGAAAAAAATTGTACGAATAAGAATAAGGAATAGAGAGAATTTCTCAGATGAATTAGTAAAAAAGTGTACGACTTACCCAAAATATGGGTAGGTATTTTGACCAATAGTTTCAATACTTCGATAATGTATTGTTTACTCGGTACTAAAATCATTCTATCTGTACGATTCAAATTTAAAGAAATGGAAGACCCTTCGAACATTTCTTCGAGGTACATTTGCCAATTTATCTGAAAAATTGCCTCGTAAAATTTTAATTCTGATTTAAAACTTGAAAATAAATCTATTAATTTTTTTACTTTGGAATAAGGGGTTTTCTTTTTGAAAATCAAGTCAGTTGTTTGTTGGAGTTCCTCGATCGATGTGTAGTCTGCTAAATACGAACCATTAATTCTGGCATCCAACTAAAGTATAAAAAATAATTTAGATTGGGATTTTTGAAAAATTCCTGCTGAAAAAAATCGAAGTTACCTCTTCTAATCTTCTGGCAAACTTAAAAAGTTTAGAAAAACGATGGCGAAATGTTAATCGAACCAGCGGAGTCCATCGTTTTTTATTTCGTTGGTACATGTGGATGGCAATGCTTCTGATGAATTTGTAAAATCCGGATTTCGATTTAGCATTCAAGTCTTGATGTTTTTCAAATCTATCGCCAAAAATATTTTATTGATTTTTTTTTAAAAGTATAATTTAAAATTTATTGTTGTAAAGGAAGGGAACTTACTTGGCATAAAATTTATTCGATGGGTTCGTAATATAAATTCGATTGGTATTTATAATATAAGGATCAGGCTGAATGGCAAATTGGAAGAAAAAATTATGATTCAATAATTTTTTACTCATTATTGCAGGTAAAATCCACGAAAACTGTTTGGATTTTTTCGAGAAATTCGGCACAGTTGGAAGTTTCAATTGATCCAGCAACGAAGAAAGCCTTTCGTATTCGTTTTTCGTCTCTGTTCAGATCAATAATCCGAAAAAGATTAGACATATTTGCAAATGTGGAATTGATGTAGAGTGTGACGTCACATAAAAATGAGAACTTACGTGAGTTGACACATGATTTGTACATTTTTCTAGCTTCATGAACTGCCTTTGGTTCGTGCTCCGAATTTGGATTATTTAAATAACCTGGAAATTTTTTTTTTAATTTTTTCGAATTTTTGACCTTTTTGAAGCAACAGAATTATGATTTACTTTCTATTTTTCGTAATATTGAATTTTCTAGCTCGGTGCTTGTGCTCGTACGAAACAAATGATTAGGAATGGTGTCATGTTGTACCCAATTGCCACACACAAATTCGTAAAAATTTGTGCAAGGATTTACAGAAAAATTGATCGATCGTAGAAGACGATTTTCTGAAAATTAAAAATAGGAATTTTTTGAAAAAATTACGATTTTTTTTTTATTTAAATGAGGAAAAAATGGGTACCAATCGAATGAAGACGTAATTTGGCCAATTCTACTGACTTTTCTTTCGATTGCTTTGCTAAAAGTAGAGTACCTAGAAAAATTATTCGCGAATTTCATTTTGATTGTGAAACTATTGGAAACTACATATTACCTATTTTCTCGGGAAAATTTATTAGACCTACTCACTCGATAATGAGTAAATTGCGTAACCGGCAATAGCCAAAAATGCCAAGTGGATTATCACTGCGAATAACGTGAGCCATTTTTTATTACTGAAAATGAAAATAATGGATATGAGGATGTTGCTAAATATAAGTTTCTTCTTTTAGGTTCTAGATGAAAAAAAATTGTTAATAGATAAATGGTTCTTACCATTTTTTACGTTTATTACTTTTTGGCGAGGAATTGGGTATGATCTCATTCGATATTTTCGGATTTTTCTCTTCTACATAAGAATTTAGTCATACGTTTGGTTAAAAAAATCAAAATATTTTTAATGCAATACTTACCCGATAACTTTATTTCTTCCATTTTAAATTCGATGTTTTCATGACTTCACGATAATCCAAACTTATAAACTGAATATTAAATTTTTATTGGTTCGAAAACTTGACTATAAGTGATTATTTATCTCTATACTTTTTATCGTCAAAATTTACTTAATCAGAGCCGATAATTTGATTAATTTCTTTCTTTAAAAATTAAAATTAATGAAGAACGTGATGTTGTGTTTGATTAAGAGGGAAAATAACGAAATGAAGAGAACACAATTTATTCATATTATTTTATTATCAAAAATGTCAAATTATTCAATTAAAAGTAGAAAATAATAAACAGCCTTATGAAAATTAATCTCTATATTTACCATAATTGACACAATTCTCTTTCAGGATTCATCGGGGTACCTATTTTACAATCCCAGGCTTTGGAAAATTCTGGAAAATTTTTCAACGATGCTAGAACTCGAATGGAATAAGGGCTATGAGGTTCATCTACCTGGTAACCGTATCTGTCTCTTGTTCGATGCTCGCACCAAGTCTGGAATTGAGAAAAAAAATTGATTAAGGTGATTTTTCAATTGGCAATTTGAATGAAATAGATTATTTACGTGTGCAAAAGAGAGGAAAAAGAGTTGGTCCGGAGTGAAATATTTTAAACGAGGTAATAATGGCTCAGGGCCGTGTCTTTTGACGTAGTTTTTATAAGCGTAATAGGCTAATTGAACTCCTCCATTGTCGGCGATATTTTCATTCAGAGTGATTGATCCATTGAGCTAGAAGAAAAAATTTAATTAGCGAGGAAAAAATTATTGGATTTTTTCTCCTTAGGTGAAAATTTTTTTGTGTTGTGCGAAGTTTATTGATATTGCAATGCGGCTAAAAAATATTTAGACCAAAATTTGACACCTCCCCCCCCCCAAAAAAAAAACTACGAGGAATACATCCAAACTTGAAGTAAAATTTTGAGTCGAAACAAAAATAAATCGAAAGTAACATCATAAAAGAACCCTATACCCAAAATTTCAAGTGCCAAAGTTTATTTTTTTTGAATTTTGGAAAATTTTTGAAATTTTAAAATTACCTCATCGCTCTTCAAAATATGAAAATTTGATCTAATAATCACCGAAAAAAACTGAAATTTTGTATAATATCCTATTTTTGACCTCCTAAATCGATTGAAAATGGTTTCAAGACGTTTGGGAGCATCCAGAAAATTTTAGAATTTTCCAACACTGGAAAAAAACTTATAAAAATTGTTCCATATGAACTTCAGCTCTTACAGGGTGTCCATTTTCTGAAAAACCGGGAAAAATCAGGGAATTTTGACCGTTTGGAAAAATCAGGGAAAAGTCAAGGAATTTTGAAATTTCCGGCATTTCCGCTGGAATTTTGTAAAAATCCAGAAGAATAAATTATCTGAAGTTTCTGGACTCATTTTATTATAAATTTTTCAAAAAAATTTCCCTCGCTCCGCTTGGGGCAAATTGTTTGAACTAATTTTTATATTTTATAGGTCTGTAATTGTGTAAGGGTGTCCCAACCGAAATTTTGTTTCGAGTTGAAATACTTACATTGTATAAGGGATAAAAATAAGCTTTTTAATTGAAAAAAACAACTGATAATAAGTATAAGTAATGAGATTTTTCCGAATATTCCGTCCATTTTTTTTTTTTTTTGATAGGAAGTAATTTCTCGTCAGTGCTGGGAGTAACCATCTTAAACTTTCATATTACCGATTTTTTTAAGCGAATAACTCCTTTGTTGAAACTATCGTATTCGTTGACAAAACATTTCGCTCGTTTTTGAAATTCTGCTTCTGTTTTCTTACTCCACCATTTGTTGAGACGACCAAATTCATCAAATTCTTTACCTATTCAAGATTTACTTTGTTAATTGTGAAATAGACGTCGTGAGATATGGTAGGATTAAAATTTGGTTGATATTTTACCTGTATTATCGAATCCATGGGTTAATTCGTGGCCTATAATCATACCTATGGATCCATAATTCACAGCTCTGCAGAAAAAAAATTAAAAAATTGAATAATTTTTGTGAAGAGAGAAAAAATCGGTATTTTTTTATCAACGAAATGGAAATTAAATCTTACTCTAAACCTGAATCATAAAATGGAAATTGGAATAGACCGGCTGGAATAACTGCAAAAAAATAAAATTTTTCATTAGATAATAATCGAAAATGTAGGTAATCAAAAATTAGATTAAACGTTGCGATGGATACTTACTCATCGAATTTTTTTCCATTACGTAAAAAGCATTCGTCTGCAGTACATATTTACTATACCATCTGTAAATAAATAGAAAGTTGTATTTTTGCTGCCTACTCAATGTCTAAATTATTTATGTAGAATTTGTCATTGGAGGTTTCCAGTTTTTCGATTGATTAAACGAGACAGGGAGGGGAAGGGGATTGATTCTGAATTGAGATTAATTTTCAACGTGGAAAAAATGAATTTCTCACTAATTTTTTTTTTAGAAGTGATAATCTTTTCAAAAATTAGGAAAAATTGAACTATACAATGTACCTCAAGTTGAAGAAATATCACTTTGAAAAATATGCATGGAAATTGCCCTTCAATTCCCTCGATTTTTACATGAGATAAAAAATTAATTTAAATTCATAGATTAATGAACTTCTGGCCTCGGCTGAAGAGGGGTAAAAGTATAAACTTACCCTTCATTTGAATTTTCATTCCGCAGCCTATAAAATATCAACTTCCACATCATTTGATGACGTTTCAAATTCGCCACGTTGACAAGAAATGCGTCGGGTGAACAAGTTGTCTACGACAGAGGAAATTTCTCTTAGGTATATTTCGAAGGAAAAATTATAACATGTACTTAGGTATTCTCTTGAAATAATATTCGAAATCTCACATTTTCATAATATCGATCCAAATCATAAGTTGACAGCAACGTATCCGGATATCCTACGTGTTTGGTCAAACTGTTGAGTTTTCTTAACGCAGTGGTTTTTGTAGAATTATCCAGCCAGTTCAAATTCCTAATCGTGTTTTTAAATTCTGTTTGAATGTTGTCGGAGATTTCTCTAACCTGTGAATTGATTAAATTTTACGTGAGATGAAAATTTCAATGATTTGGTAAAGAATTACTCAATTTTGAGTATAGGTACCTACCTTGGCGGTTTTCTGTTTAACTGATTTATCATTTGCTAGAAAATAAGCTGTAGCGAAGCCGTATAAATTATTGGTAATTTCTGCACAAAATAATTCCCTGAAAAAATAATGAGTTTCATTTTGATGTTTACAGGAATTTTTGAAATAGATTTGGAATAGGTACCTACCTGGGTTTATTCTGCCGTCCTGAAATCGTATGAGAAAATTCTTCAGCGAATTCGTTCATTTTGCAATTGATGTAAGGTAGTGTGCCATGAATAGTTTCCCACCATAGGTAAGATTCTGTGTAAAAAAAATAATTAATTTGAAGTCAAATGATTATAGAAATAGAATAGAGGGGTAGAAGGTGGTAAATAAAAACTTTCATACCAATAGCATGCGGAGGAGTTTTAGCTATCAAGTCTAATACTGACATTAGGTATTGGTCGTGAGATACAAGAATAGTCCTGTCTTTATGTTCAAAATCCAAAGTGACGTTAGTATGTTCAAATATGATTTGAAAAAATTCTTTCCAGTTTATCTGTTAAGAAAAAATGATCACCGTTGAAATGACCATCAAAGCTAAATAGGTATTGTAGAATTACAAATATACCAACTGATAAAGGATGCTTATTGCGTTTGAAGATGTGATCAGTCATCTTTTGCAAGCTATCGATGGTGTAAAGCTTTGGCAAATGACGTTCGTCATTTGGATAAGCTTTCATGGTCTGAAAATTAGGACAAAAAATCCATCAGGTAATGTGGCAAATGTCTCAAAAATGAGGTAAAGAGGATATTTAATTCTTGTTAGAGGTGATCATTTTGTATTTTTTTTTCTTAAATTCGAATAGGGAAGGAAATTTGCAAAAGTTGCGTGTAGACCTCAAATCCATCTTGTAAAAATTTCATTCTCTGACCACACCTTTACTCATCCAGAGTTGATCATAAAATCTTATCTTTAAAATTTTTTGAGGATTTAAAAACAAGTAATTACTTACCTACAAAGTTTTTTGAAAAATTTTAAAAAATTCAATTTTTTGAGGAATATAAAATTTTTTGAAAAAAATTATTTTCAATTTCTATGGAAAATTGAAATGGAATTATTTTAATTTTTTTGAAAAATTAAAAAAAAATATTTCTGATTTTCTTGAAAAATAGAAAAATAAATGTTTAATTTCTTGTTTTTAATTTTTGATTTTTTTGGAAAATTGAAATACATAATTTTTGATTTTTTTTAAAAATGAGAAAAATAAATTTTGATTTTTTAGCCAGAAAAACCGTTGGCACTTATTTTTCATTATTGCCTCATTTTTCGCCGTTCCTCAAATCAAATAGTATTACCTACTTACTTATTTTATTTTTTTTAGACATTCAGCAGAAAAAAAAGTAAAAATTTATCTTAAAATTATAATTATGTAGGTACCTACTATCCAGGCCACAATTTTTCCAATTAAGAAAAAAAATGCAATTATATATGAACGATAAATGTCTCGGAGGGGGGGGGGGATGATGGAAAATCGTTTATTTTTCAAGGATTCCTACAAAATTATTGCCAACAAGTTTTTTTTAAGTAAAAACATTTCTTATTCATTGTGGATTATTTTCAAAAAAAAATCATTTTTCCAAGATTTTTTATTCATAGGTAGTCATATTCTAAGTCCGAGTATGAATTGGTAAGGGTAGCCTCAGATCCATACGAAAATCTCAGAGAGAGTGATATTTTTTATGCCCTTTTTGAGTCAAAAATGCCAAGGTATGGCTAGGTTGGTATTATAAAAAAATTAAAAAATGGCATGTTTGTAAATAATTTTTTAAAAATACGTTGAAAATTGAAAAATTTGTTTCATTGGAGAACAAAAAATGGTAATTTTTCAACATTTTTTTAAAATTCATTTTTGGCGGTCTGGGGAAATGACAAATACCCCCCCCCCTTCCCCGGCAGATTCGCTCTTAGGCGAGAATGGAGTCGGGGAGTGAATTTTTACCAAGTTGTTTTGTGGTCTGGTCACAACTTTTCCACAACCTTTCCCCTCCCAATTCAAATTTTCAAAAAAAAAGACGATACAATCCCCTCCTCAATGCTTACTTGATCCAAATTCGAGCTGAATAAAATCAGCAGTACGAACATCATATTAAATTCTTTCTCAGTGTGTATTGACCAATGTCTGTTAGAACTTTCGTAAGCAAGTTTGTAAACTGCTCTTATGTATTTGTGGTAGGCGTTCCTTGATAATTCTTTGACATCAGCGATATCCAACATTTCGGATACTTGACGAAAATCTTTGACTGGATCCACGAAGGAGTATTGTTTCCTTCGTTTAAAAGCGCTGACTGCGTTATCACTGACCAAGCTATTTGAAAAATGGATATTATTGGTAATTTTATTCACTAGAAACAAAATTCGAAAATATTCACAGTACCTCGAGAACATCGAGTTAGTTATTGGTTTCGTAATCAGTATCCTATTGAAAGCATGATTCTTCGGGTCCTGAACTATGTCAAATTCGAAAAAGAAATTCCTATCGAAAAGAATCTTGCTGAGAGCCACCGTTTTTGGCCATGAAAATCCAGGCGATATATTCAATAAATGGCGATCTAATGGAAGGCGAATATCCTTCAAGACTTGGACTAGTTCACCAAAATCTAAGTATTCTTTTGAATTAATCGAATTCGATAAACCTACGTAAAAAAAAAAGAGTAAAATAATCTTTCTTAAATCTTTTTAAACTGGTCAATTGAGACAATTTTATCAGTTAATTACCAGTTTTCATGCACGATTGATAAAATTTTCTAATTTCTTGTACTACTTTTGGCTCCCATCTTGAATCAGTTTGGCTTAGAAATTCTGAAAAAAACATTCCAAGTGAATTTGAATTTTTTTCAAGTTTATTATTTATTTTTTTCGAATAATAAAAACTTACGAGATATTTTTTTCAGCATTTCGTGCTGAGCTATTTGAACTACACTTGTCTCCGAAGCGTGAGGAGGAATTTTATTATTCTTATCCCAATTCCCACAAGCAAATTTGTAAAAATTTTTACAAGGGTTGACTTCAAAATCGGTCGATTTAAGGAACTCGCTTTCTATAAAATTAAAATAATGTCACATCTTGGTTCTGGAATTATACTCGACGATTCCAAAATCCATTTAGTTTCCAAATAGGTACCTGTTCGTTGACACGATTCCGATGTACAAAAAGGATCTCTTTTGAATACTAAAAAGAAAAACACCCATATTTGGAAAATTTTATCGTATCAGTTTTTAAAACAAAAGAAACGAGTAAATGACACAAAAATATATTGAATCTGCTTCGTAGTACTTACAATATAATTTATAAACCATGAACATACTATAAATTAGTAATATAATTATCAGCAATTGGGTCATTCTTCTGGTTATTCGTTTACGATTTCTGTACAGGGCACGAGTTGAGCCTTTTAGGATTCTTTTCTTTGGGTTTTTCGAGCTGCAATCGAAGAATTAATTTTGATCGGATGTCTAAATTTAGAAATATTTTTCAGGTATTTTGTTCAAAACTTACTTGCTAAATAATGGCAAGATTTTTTCTTCTTCGGGAATTTCATTGTAATAGGTCCTTTGCCCTGTAAAATTTAAATTATGGTTAAAAATAGTGAAAGTGAAACGTTTTAGTGTCGAAAGAGTTGCATAATTTGCCCCTCGAGAACAAAAAGGCGTAATATAATTCATCAAATTGATTCGCAATAATCTCAAATTTTACCTTTTTCTACGAATGATTAATTATTCAAATATTTTAAAATAAAATGTCGATTAATATTAATTTTTATATGAAAATTTCAGATACCTGGTCTACTATCTCCAAAAAGTTCCGGATTTGAAGACATGATGCCGACGTCAGATGGAAATTCAACTACTGTTCACCATAAACACTCATTTCGGACTAAATTACCAACATACCTCAACCTATTTCTCAGCTCAGAATCACCATCATCTGCTGATACGAATTATCTCATTTTTATCGACAAAATTACGAACACAGAATATTTCACAACGTCCAAATCTTCAAAAAAATCCCTCACGTTCACGAATTTAATCCTACAAAAAATATTTTCTGATCGAATGGAAAACGCGAACGAACTTGAGGAATTTCAAAAAATTAAAAAAACAATTAAAATAATTTTACGAAGTGGAGATAAAACGAGTCGAATAATGGTTGCGTGATTTCTATCAGTATAACGTCTTGCATTTAGTTGCTTATCATTTTAAAATTTCTCAGGCTAAAAAATTCGATAATAATTTAATGAAAAAAATCAGTTATCTTCGATGTATTCATTAGGACGATAATCGTTTAATATTTTATCCTACCCATTTGTTCGGTATGGTTTGAATTGATACCTACCCTCCTATGATGGAACTGGAATTGGTAAATGGTGTTGGAAATTGATCAGTTTTTCATTGTTCGCATTTTCGTATTCGTTTTCAATTTCTTCGCTTGTTTGTTCAATGCGATGACCGTTACTGGGACGGCTACTGTTAAAGATAAGCCAGGTATTTTGGATTACTCATTTTGAAGGTAAGTTCACAAAGAATTAGTTTCAATTGATTAATTTTCTAGGCGAGGAAATTTTTTTGGAGGAACTTAACGAAAATGATACCAATGGAGATGTCGAAACTGGCGAGAAAAATTCTAAAGAGGAAACTGGCCATAAAGATTTTAGAGACGAACATTTCCATCATTATCACCCTAAGTACTTTCAAAAATTTCAACAGAAATTATTACTCTCAGCTTTAGGAATTTATTACGTAATACGATTCGATTATTTTTTAGGAAAAGTATCCTCACTCGAAGGATAAAAATTCGAACCGTATTTACCGGCATTGTCCTGATTTTTCTCGTGTATTTTATTTATGTGATTTTTGGATTCTTATGTAAGTGTTAACAAACGTCCTTGTAATTAAAATAGGCTAGTTGACCTTAATGGATCATTTTCTTACTATTTTCAGTTTGGAAAACGGAAAGATTTTGTTTAACGCCTCGATGCAAAAGAGCAGGTAACAATTGATATCATTTAGCTGGAAAAAAATCATTTTAAAATCCTAATTGAGGCGGTTGGTTTTAGAAAAATACTTGAAAAAGTCCATCAACGAATCAGTCAACCCCTGCGATAATTTTTACGAATTTGCCTGCGGAAATTGGAGAAAAAATCACCCAATACCTTACGACATGTTCAACGTTGACGAAGCTTACCACATTGAAATTCAAAGTGCCACGAGACTAAGAGGTATTTGACACTCAATTACCAAATTGACCTTAGAAATAAATGTTTTGATTGATTTGATTTTTTTTTTTAGCTTTTTTAACTGGACCTGATCATGACCACGAACCAGTCGTTGTTCACAAAGCGAGAACTCTTTATAAATCTTGCCTACGTGCTAGTGAGTCTATATTATTTGCCACAGATTATAATATTATGAGAATTTTTTTTGAGATGGCCTATTGAATTTGTTTTATAGTTCACCACAACGAAACCAATGATTTCGAACGAATATCCAATATCCTAGTTCAAGAAAATCTTCCGAGAATATTTAATTTGGAAAAAATGGATAATTATTCTTGGGTTCCTACAGCAGTATTAAGTAAAAAATTAATCAATCGTAATTTATTTATCGAGTTTGATATCAGAATGGACCTGAAAGATCACTCGAACAAGAGGATATCAATTAAAAAACCAAAAAATATGATCCCTTTGTCGACGTAAGTTCAATTCCGAGTTTTTAATCATTTTAATGTGTTTTTGTGTTGGATCACCTCCTCACCTTTGAAACTTTGTATTCAAATGGACGTATAAATTTTCATTTAATCGAGTTTTAAAATTCAGTAGATAAAAAATTGATTCAGTTTTCAATTTAAAATCAAATTGGATCGTTATCGCGATATCAGTGTTACTTTTTTTGAAACCATAAAAAGATTTCAAAATACGTTCAAATTTTTCTATACGAGTTTCTCACAAGGTACAAAAATTTGAAGAGAATTAGAATTATTTAACGAAATATTTTATTTTTGTCCCACAGGCACCGATTTTTCGGCAGAAAAAATAAAGCAAAAACGAAACTGAAATGCGAAGGTTATGTGAGTATGTATAAAGACAGCGACAAAGATATTACCGAAGATGTAGCTGTGAGGACGACGTATTACAAATATTTAAAATTGATGGCCAAATACATGTATCAAAAAATGGACATGAGCTGGACATTTGAAGTGGAGACTAAATTTATCAATATTTTTATTTCCTTCTTGCGCTTCAGTAACAGAATAGAAAAGGTATCGATCCATTTTTCTCCAAAAATGTATATTATTTTGATTTTAAAATCATATAGAGAGGTACCTATTTATCTCGTTACGTAATTCTTAGTTACTAAACGATCCGAACGATGAAGCACTTCCACCACGATACATATCAATAGAAGAATTACAAAAGTTCACCGACCATGTCTCCGAATGTAACAGAATTAATTCTATAGTTGGTATTTATTTCGATCTTATCTCTGTCAAATTGTGATCGCATTGAAGTGCAAATTTAAATAACCGAAGAAATATTCATGTAAATTTTCAGATCAACTGGAAGCATTATTTAAAATCAATATTCGAAGATGTCATCAACATCGACATTCATCTCGAAGGTCAAGATAGCACAATTATCGTATCAGATTTCGAATACATCAAAGCAATTCTAAAATTATTGGCTGAAACACCTCCCCATGTGATTGGTTAGTTTTAACAAATTTTTGAAATGTGGAAGTTCCATGATCTAAGAGGTTTCTATTTAATTTTCCAGAATTTTACGCTTGGTGGCAAAATGTTGAAGAACTTATTCCATTCACGACCGATAGATTGAAAAGTTACACTGATCAATACAAACGAGAAATTGGAAGAGAGAAAATGCCCAGGTATATTACAACCAAGAATAGATCGTTTTGCATTTTTTTTTCAAAAGTAGAGAGAAGAAAGAAGGGTGAAGGATGTCAGGAAGTTGTGATTGGACTTCAAAAAAATCTGATAAAAATTTCATTCTTCCTCACTCAAGTCTTACTTTTGCCCAATCGAATCATTCTTAAAATTTAGCGATAGGTACCTACTTTTTAAAAAATTTATGTTGAAAAAATTGGAGGAAAAACTCTGAAAATTTTAAAAAATTAAAAAATGTTGGAAAAACACTTTTATGATATTGAAAAAATAGATTTTTTTTTTTTGCTAAAAATGGTAGGTACCTATTAATGTAGATTTTTTTTACCGAAAAATGTCATTAGACCCCACTTTTTACATTTTCCTATTTTTTAGAAATAAGTACTTGAAAAAATGATTTTTTCACGAAAAGATTATTTTTTAAATAACTTTTCCTGAAGTAGCCTTATTATGGATATTTTAAAAATGATAAAGATGAAGAGGGGTTTTTGAGTAAAAATATGAGTACTAGAACTATCTCATGATTTTTTTTTCAACAGCCCTTTTTTCGATTTCTTCGGAAAAGTTTTAAAAACTTGAAAAAAACGATTTTTTGTTTAGGAGTGACGTACTCTAGAGTGAGACAAAGGATGTAATTGCCCCCCCCTCCTCACGAGTTCAAAAATAGTCAGTAATATTTTTTAACGATCTTGTTTTGTTTTTCTAAGATGATTTTTCGTGAAAATTTTCTCACTTGCTTCGCTTGAGCATTAATTAGTCTAATCACATATTTGGATAAAATATCACTATATTTTGAAAACTATGTTTGTAGAAGGTTGAGCTTTTTTTCATTTCCCATCACGTGACATTTTTTTTTAAATTTTTCTGACATGACTACTGATAAAATTTTTTGGGTAAAAAATATTATTCTTGGTAAAAAAAATGAATTTCTCCGATTTTAATTTTAATTTTTTCACTTTTTTACTTTTCCAAAATTTCTACTTTTTTCAATAATTTTTACTCTTTTTTTTGGATAGAGTTAAATTTTAATAATGATTGAGTAGAGGTACCTGAGAGTTGAGTCGGTGAAGGGGGGGGGGATGAAATTTTTACGAAGTCTTTTTGGAGTTCCGAGTCCAGACGGGATGTATTATTGAAAAGTATTGATATAGAATCTAACCACCAATCTATGTTACAGGGAACTCTTCTGTATAAAAAGAACCAGACACGAGCTTGCTTACGCAATCGTTTACTTCTTAGTGCACGATGAATCAGCCAGAAAGAATATCATGAAGGTAGATTTTGAAAATTTTAAATTAAATTGCACGAGACGTCTTAATTAAGTATTTATCGATACCTATCTAATTAACCTAGTTATCGTATTAAAATAGTAATTATCTTTATACGTTTGCACAAAAGATCACAGAGATGATGGAAATCATAAAATCTGCATTTATAGAAGAAATTAATCTTTTACGATGGTTGGATAAAGATACCAAATCCAAAATAACCGAAAAGCTGGAACAAACTAAGGAAATAATCGGGTTCCCTGATTGGATGGATGATACGAATATGCTCAGGAGACTTTACGCTGATGTAAGTTTTGATCAATGGTTCCATTTCTATTCTTTTTCGTCATGGTTTAAGGCCAGATTGAATGAGGATAGGGAGCAGAGGTGGTAAAATTGTATTTTTAATCGAAAAAATTAGAATTGAATCTAAAATTTTTGAAAATTATGATTTTTTGGAAAATTTTTGTTTTTGAGTGAAAAAATGGCGCTTTGAGTTGAAAAAATCAAAAAATATAGTTCAATTCAGTCGAAAATTTCAATTTTGGTTCTTCCTTGAGATGGTTGATTTTTGTACTCATTTATTGTGAATTTTCACAGCTTGAATTACGAGAAGACGACTTTTTCGGTAACATGGTGGCCATCAGACAAGCGAATTTTAAAATGAAACTGGAGAAATACAGAGATTCGGATACAGTAGTAAACGATGGGTATGGATTTTTACCTTTTCATTGGCGAATTAAATTATAACGGTTATTGAGAGTTTAATTATTATTCGCAGCTGGATCATTAATTTACTAACGACTCGAAACGCATACTATATCAATGAATTGAACACGATCGGTAAATAAGCGTAAAATTTTACGACTTTTTAAAACTCCGAGTATTTGAAATTAAATTATTTACTTTTTTTTCAGTAATTCCAGCTGATATGTTTGCATTTCCTTTCTATCATCTTGGAATCGAGTAAGTGAAATTTTCCTAAAGAAAGGAAGGCCTAATTGTGAAATTTTAATAATTTATCGGTAATCATTTTTAGAGCGTTGAATTACGGTAAAATTGGAGTCATCATCGGTCACGAACTTACTCACGGTTTCGATACCTTAGGTAAATATTTATATCGACGTTATTCATTGACGAGGGAAAATTTATTTCAACTGTTGCTTTATTTAAACAGGACGGGAATACGACAGGGACGGCATGATTCATCATTGGTGGAGTAACCGAACGAAAATCGAATTTGAAACGAGAAAAAAATGTTTCATCACTCACTATAGCGATTACAATTTCACTGATACGGCAGGAGCACTTACCAGGATAACGGTACAAGGCTACATTTCTACCACATATCACGACTTAATTATCCGCCAGCCTAATATCGATTTTACAATTTTCTTTCGTTAATTATAGTTAAACGGTACTCGAACCTTGGATGAAAATATAGCCGATAATGGCGGTGTTAGACTAGCATTCAATGCATATAAAAACCTAATGAAGAAAATCGGCCCTGAAAAATTACTCTACGCACTCCGTCAATACACCGACGAACAACTTTATTTCTTAGCTTTTGCAAATGTAAGTAGGTCAATGCACTTGGTAAAAAATGTCAATACCTACGTAATCTATACAATTACACTTTACAGTCTTGGTGCCAAGCTCATACCACGCATTCGTTGCATTGGCACGCTATGGATAACCATAGTCCTGGATTTGTTCGAGTTCTAGCTCCGTTAATCAATTCTAAGGAATTTGCTGACGTTTGGCATTGCAAGAGAGGCACGCCGATGAATCCTAAAAGAATGAAATGTAAAATTTGGTGAGATTAGATGTTTTTTGGTTTTTGTAAACTCGAATAACTAGTTCATTAGAGAATTAATTTATATACCTACTTCTACATTTTGCTGATCTCTAATGTGTTATTGCCTCATCGACAAATATTTAGTGAATTGTAATTTTGTTATTGGGTATTATATTTTTCCGTTTTTTTTCTTCGTGTTTGTAAATATTTTTGTGTTGAAGTATCGAAATTGTGATATTTTTCCGGTGAAAGTTGTTTTCGTCTTTAGTAGGTACTTTGAGAATTTTTGAGGTCCATTTGGGAAATAGCCTACAATCCAATTATGAATTAGTGTGTTGGAAATTGAAAAAGGTGTGCATTTTTTCGGGGGAAAAATCATCCACATCTGAAAAATGGCCATTTTGAATTTTTTTTGACTGACTCAATTGGAAGCTGAGCCCAAAAAACAATTTTCCGAAGTCTTTCGAAGAAATTTTTTGATTTTGGCCATTTTTCACATGAAAATTGCTTAGGGACGATAAAAAACTTTGAGGAATGCCTAAAAAAAATGCATACCTTTTTCCAAGTAAATGGGCTCAAGAAATGAAAAGAATAATTTTTTTAAATGGACTCAAGAACTATCAAAGTACTTACTTATTTATCTGATTAAAAATTCGCGAGGAATCCGGAAATGGTAATGAAAGTTTTTTTGAACCCTACCATTGATTTTGAGCTCAAAATTTGATTCAATTTATTGATTAATATCATCGAGTTTAGGCTCAAAATTTCATTTGTTCATGGTGACAAAACAGTAAGTATTTAGTAAATGGGGTTTGTACAGCTTGCAACCTACCAAAATAGGTTAAAATTTTAAAAGGAACCTGACCAAAAATGTATTTTTTGAAATATTTCAAAATAAAGTTTGATCGATATTCAAAGCGTTGATTTTCACCCTAGAAGTATATCGATCCTCAATACCAATTACCTTTTTTATGAGTATTCAAATTTTCTTTAATTGGCGTCATTAAAAACGAAATTACTCGTATTTTGTAATTTGATGTTATAAAAATGTATTTTCATGACGATTTGAGAACTTCTGGAAAAGGAAAATGGCGTGGAGGGGGGAGAGGAAGTGTTATCTTTTGTTCGTACTAAAATCAAATTAATTCTCTAATATCGATCAATATTTTTTTTAATTTAGTTTTGAAATATCTCTAAAAATAACATTTTTGATCGTATAAGCTTACGTAAATTATGTGAGCATCCTCATTCCCAAAAATTGGAAAAAATCGAGGAATCTACGCCAAAAAATTATCATTCAAAAAATCTCAAAATTTTGATTTGTTTTCGAGATCATTTCACAATACTACTTTTTTGTTAGGACTCAACGAAATTTGAAAAACATTAATTTTTTTCTTCTTTTTACGTTTCTAAAAAAAACCAAGATTTTCCTATTTTCGATCTCAAAATTAATCAATCAAGGAAGATGTCTATGTTAAAGGACAGACAAAAATTTTGATCACATCCGCTGTTGAGTTTCATTTTTATTTCATTTCACTTATTTTAATGATTTTTTGAAGATTTTTCAATCAGTAAACTCACTTTCCAAGCGAAATTTGTCATAATCGCTAGAAAAACGTCAACTGTTTTTGCTCTCTTTGTGAACATTTCAACTCGTACATAAACTGATAAACCTAGTGATAAATTGTGAATTCAGATTCGAAAATTTCTTTCCGAAGTTTTTAGGAACGAATGAAATTATGAGCCCATCAGTATTAGTGGTATCGTTCAAAGCTAAATTACAATGACATTTTTTGAATTCCGTGCAAAATTTAAAAAAAACTGATTTAGTATGTGGTAAGTTTACATTTTATAATACTTTTGTAACTTCTGTTATATTTTCAAGATACAAAAATAAATAAAATGCTGTTTAGTTACTTTTGTTTTACTTATGTAAAAGATCAACAACATACATGGATTGGAATATAATAAAACGAAATGTTTATTTATTTATTCTCCTATTTTTAATATAATTTTTAATCAATCTGAATGCAACAATTCAAAATTTATTATTTGTATTGCTTAATTCGTGTTTGCTTGATTTAATTAAATTTTAAATTTTATTTTTAAACACAATGTTCCTGTTATTTTCTGAAAAAATTATTAGGTACTTTCATTTTTGAACTTTTGAATAAATTGGTAATTTATTTAATATTTTCGAAATGACGATAATTCAACGATAAAAAAAAGATCGATAAAATTAATTGTAAAAAAAATAAAATAAAAAAAATAAAAAATAAAAATTACATTTCAAATAAAAAGATTCAAACGAGCCATACTTTCAATCAGAAACGAATCATTCGAGTGTTTGTTTTTGTTTTGATTCCTGTAGGTCGCGTTACATTGCGCTTATAGCAACACCCATTTCATTGAATTGGGCTAAATCACAAATCAGTGTTTCTGTAGTAGTACTCGCGATTGTATTACAAACATTACCGATCCTTTGTAATTCTTATTCATCAAACCGTACTCCTTAAATTATAAATTAATAATATATTTTAAATCGTTTATTTTAATTATAATGCGGAACTTTAGTTAATTCCAGTGTTACCGATTGTGTTTCGCGAGTGACCGCATTACCGAGTGAATATTTTATCAGTTTTATTCGTCGTTGCAAATATGAGTATTTTACCGTGCACCTCGTTACTGAATAATGGTTTGTTTTGATGTTTTATTAAATCGCGAATTAAAGTGCCGTGGTTGATCGTAAAATATCAAAATACTCGACGTATCTAGCCTTTCATCGCTCATAATCGTAAGTTACAATTGTCCTAATGTATTCGAATTGCCAAAATATTTTCAAACACATTTATTGCAAAATTTTTATTCCTGAACTTTGATCTGATTAGATAAAAATTTTTCTGTGTTATACTTCAGAGAATGGTTGTGCGGTGTCTGATTGACTTGGGAACAGTATAAACTGTATTTTGCAATGTTGTAGATTCCCTCGTTCTCGTGTTGTGAGCTCCGAAAATGAAAATGGGCATCGAGGAGTTGGATAAGGGCATTTGTACCGTCACGTACAGGTAAGATCGAACGTGGTTTCACCACTGTTTGTTTTCATTCATTCATTGACTATTCAATTATGGTATTTTTATGGTAAATTTATTATTAGCTCGAGTTTTTTGCTACTCGAGAGTCATTTATTTGACGTATATTAATTTACTAAAGTAATAAATTAAACGAACGCATGCCATTATATGGTTCAACATGCTCATTTGTAATCTTATCACCTTGACTATGTTTTCAGTGTTTCCCTTCCCTTTTAATTTCGTTATCCGTACAACTAATTAAACCGCTAGATAAAAATAGCTTTTTGGAAGAAATCGATTAAATCAGCTCATTCGTTAGAAATCTGTTCGGTTGCGAGTAATCCATCATCGATGCATCGAATCGTCAGCGATGAAAAATTCATACCGAAAACACCTCAACCTTTCTTCCTTTTTTTTTCTACCTCTATTAATTATGTAGGTACTTGTTTGGAAACTAGGTAAACTCCGAAGTGGAACTTTCGATGAGAAACTTGCTCGACGATGGTTATCGATATTTCACCGCCATATAAATTCTACCTAGCTACAAGTTGGAAACAATGTCGTTAATTTTCTCTTTCGAAACGTCAAAGTATAAAATACCAGCCCTTTGGCCGTGATACCATCAATAAACGGGCTGCTTTTAATTATACCATCATGCATTAATTTATCCCGATGAAAGAGACGAAGCCGGTCAAAAAGCATCGTAATTAGAACCACGTAAGCTTTCTCGTCGTCGCGTCGTAATTCGATCTCAGGATTCTATTTAAATTGAGGGAGTGAAAAAACACTTCGTCTTTGACTTATTTTTCTGTACAAAATCACGTTCCAGCCTCCACCTCCTTGTCCTTTTTTTACACGTGTCTGAAAAATCGGCGTACAATTTTCACGGTTGAATTGATGCGCTACGTCGAGGATGACGCGAGTATGAAACAATCGCTCGAAACAGGAGAAAAAATGGTGAAAATGTGAAAAACACCGTTCAAGGTACGGTTCCACTTGTTGTTCAGGTTGCCAGCTCGGTTGAGAGGAAAAGGGCGACAATTTTAAATGCTTTATTAACTTTCCATCGTACTATCAATTTCCTTTTTCGTGCCCGGAAAAATATACGAACGTGTTTTACCGTTGAAACGTTGCGAAATATTGAAAACCTGACGTAGGTTGAGTTTTTTATCGAAAGTTTGCCTTTCCAGGGGAATTCAGGGGTGAAAGTTTCATCCTGGTACGGAAATCTTGCGTAGGTTGCGAAACATAAACGAATCAAATTCTTTGGTATCGGTATGTTTTCATATTTCGATATATTTTCGCGATACGATGTTTCCAATTTTGAAAAATGACGTTTCTAGTTTTTTGCCCGTGTCATCGTTACGTAGCAGTACGATTTATAATTAGTGTTGATAAATGGCGAATATTTCAAGTTTTTCTTCGTCGTATCTTTCAAACGTTATCCTTCTCATATTGACTCATTCGACACCCGTAGTTCAAATATCGATTTCCAACTAATCGATGTTGGTTTATCCATGTACACTCACGTAATCGTAAAAATGATTAATTTACCAGAAATATTTACAATATTTCACATATCGCGCCAAATTCGTCAATCTTTGCGAACAAATAATATCAGACACGTTTGCCTGCCAAGTTTACCCCTTCGTTTTGTAAAATTGCTTCTGTTGTGAAAAGGGTTTTAGTTGATGCGCTACGAGCAGGGCCAAATTAAAGTATGTAAACAGCGATGAAAAAGAAGGGGTAATGCCTTTTGTAGTATAATTTTCGCTAAACCGATGAGAATAGAATGCTGAATAACAAAATACTCGGTGTAAGGGGGCTCTAAAATCGTACACGATGGATTCTCGCCTTATATTGTGTTGTATAATATTAAGAATATCGAGTTTGTTTGCTCGATAAAGCTGGTAAATGCTGCCGATGAAATTCTCATTAGTACCCAAAATTCGTACCGGTCGAGTATTAGTGTGAAAATGATGTTGTGATCCTTTTGACAACCTTTTTGTTGACACTGTTAATTTTTAAAATGGTGAGGTCATTTTGACGACGGTGTTTTCTTGAAAAATTACTTCGTCGTTTGTTTTAATACTTGATGAGGAGTTTTTCCTCAGAAATGGTATTATAGGGGCGATGCGAACGAAAGGAGCCAATTTTGGTATTAAAATTTTACGAAGAAAATTACAAAAATTGCTGGGGTAATGGTTGGTGTGTAATTTCGTTGATTTTTTCGATTTGAGATTTTTTTTACACGAAGGGCGGTGATTTGGAAAAAGTTTCTGTTTAATTTTTCAATGTGGCTCTTTTTCATGGAAAAGTTGATCTGGTGCCCTTTACCTCAAAATCGCTTTAAAATTTTAAAAAAATGGAAAAAATGGTGTCACTGTAAAAGGAAAAGATTCGAAATCATGGTTATATTTTAGGGAATTCGTTCCCTGTCTATTACATTTTTTAGTGGCGTGAGAATTTCACAAGCATAATTTAATCACTTTTTTGAAATGTAGTTTACGATTGGTAATTAAAACATTTTCTCATTTTGACAAAAAATGAAAAATAATTGCAATTTTAGGGACTAAAATTTAACATTTACCTAATTCAAAAATGAAAATAGTTAAAATAATCATTGTAGTAAAGTGCACGAGTAAATAATCTCAGAGTTTTCTCGTTTTGACAGAGAATGGCACTGGATAACGAAAAATTCGTTCTAACGTCACCACCATGCTTGACCTTTAGTTCACTCCTAAATATATTCAGAAATGGCGTAAAAGCCCTTTTGTATTATTTCGGTAGAAACGTTGTTTTTAGGCTTTTTTGAAGACTTCTGTAGCCTCTTATGATATTTATGGATAAAACCAATGCCAATTTCGAATTCTGTGGCTAATTTTACCCCAGAAAAAAAAATTGTTCGATGTTATTTCGTTTACTTACTTTCAGTTTTTTATGTTCGTTTAGTATGACAAGTCACCAAAAATCGAGCTAAAAATTTAAAAAAATTATTCAAATCGTCGTTAGTGTCCTTCAACTTTAAAATATAAAAATCCGGAAATAATCGTTTCTAAAAAAAAGTATTTATTCCGAATTTGCCATGGCTTTTAGCCGCAAACCCAATTGTAAGTTACAGTTTGCAATTGAAATGGTGCAAAAACAGTGATTTTCGTTGATTTGATCGACTCTTCCCAGACGATAAAAACAATGCAAATGCTGAACAGTTTTTGCATCATTGTATTTCGATCTGAGCTATCGACTTTTTATGATTGGAACATTAGGATAAAAAAAAGTTTCAAAAATGTTGTCCAGGTTGGTCCTGTGTAATCAACTCAAAAAATCTAACATTTCAATAATTATTTTAAACTTGAAAAAAGTATTAGGTATTAAAATATGAAAAATTTCAGTACCTATTTGATACTTGAATGAAAAGTTGGTTGAAAATTTTTAATGAAAAAGTGAAAAAAATTGAAAAATATCTCAAAATACAAAAATTTGATGGGTATTTTGAAAAAAAAAACATACAAATTACTCACGTTTTGCCATAGAGCAAAAGTTTCTAAATAATGGATATGTCCTAATGATCTCCCAACTTTTCGATGTTTTGCATGAGATTTAACGAAATTCTAAACTTGAATCAGTCCTTGGCAGAGAGTATGGAAATATTGCAAGGGTGTGTGTGGAAGACCAAAAAAAATTAAGGGTAGAAAATTTTTTCCTCGCCTCCTTCCTTCTCCGCCTATAGAAAAAAAGTGATTTTCGCATTAAAATTTCTGTTTGTCGCCTTATTTACAAAAAATTTTGAAATTTTTGTATTGTGTAGGGAAAATAGAGATCCATTTATAGAAATGTAAAATTTTTTTACGCCTCATTCTAACTAAAAACCTCAAATGAAAATGACTTGGAAATATTATAATCTAGTTGAAAATTTTTTTATCTCATTTCCTGTTGAAATAAATTGCATTACGTTTGTTTGTATGTATAAGAAAAAACAAGTCCAAAATTTTGAAAATTTTATCAAATTTTTGAGAATTTTTCATGATTATTGAAAAATTTTAAAATTTGTTCAGTTCATTATCTCTTTTTTAAATCAACAAGTTACATCGAATGGTTAGAATATTTTTTATTCTTATTTTCTCAAAGTATCGTTTTTTTTGCAATTTTGATTTTTAAAATGTACTGGAAAATTGGTACTAATATCGACACTTGAAAAAAATTGATACCAAATTGGAAAAGGTGAAACTAAAAAGTTTTTTGCAGTTTTAGTTTTTCTTAATTCCAATTTTTTGATATCTTTGGTTTTTTTAAGTGAAGAAATCAGTTTGGTTTTATTATTAGTAGTACTTACCTGATTGAAATGTACAATTCTCCTTTAATTCTTGAATTCCAAGATGCAAAATTTCTCAAATTAAAAAATCTGCATCAGTTTCGCAAATTTTCAATTTGAACTTTTTTTCAACAAAAAATGCAATTTTAGCTGTCCTTTTTTCCAAGGTTTACTTGGGGGGGGGGGAGCTGAAAAAAAACGAAACTCAGAATGAAGTTTAAGAAATGAAAGGAAACCTGAAAATGAATTTTTTCAGCCTGAGTTCCTTTTTTTGGCGTTTTTGATTTTTTCGACTAGAAATGTTTGTTTATTTAAAAAAAATTAATTTCTCACTTGAATAATATGCAATTCTCCTCTGATTTTTCGTCTCGTAAATACAAAGTGTTCCGAATTTTCCTATTGGAGATCACATTTTTTTCTACTAAAAATAATAAATTTTGTTATTCTAGAGGAGAGGGAAACAAATTGCCTCGGTTTAAAAAAATTAAAATTGATTTTTTTTTAATTACACAGTTCCAGTTGCATGAGAAAATCGTCATTGATAAGAATTATTTTTTATTACTAAAAATTAACTTGGGGAGATGTTTGGGGGAATTTAAAAAAAATGTGTATTATGAATGAAGCCTTTCTTTTTTAAAATCTCTGAAAAAAATTGCATCACATTTATTTTCAATACTCTCCAAACACGTAGAAGCCTTTAGAAATGGGGAGGGAGGAGGAGAGGGAGATTAATTATCTATTATATAAAGATGCCATTTTATATGCTTATTTCAATATTTTGAGCTGTCTTTTAATTTTTTCTATTCCTCGTGTCATTTTTCAAAATTGTCCAAAAAATTTCAAAAGCATTCATTTTTGACAGTAAAATTCCCTTGAAAATTTGTTATTTTAATCGTACAAGAGATTTTTCAAAAATTTGTTCAGTCAATATTTTGATATTTTTTTCTAATTTTCGAACTTTCCAACTTTGATATGTAGTATGAATTACTATTCTATTTTTTTTCCATCGAACTGGGTATTAGATATTTATACAGTGAGTTGAATGCTTTCCTTTCTTCTTTCCCTCCTGTTAGCGGGTTGAAAAACAATGTTCCATCGAAAAATTTATAACTTGAAATTTTCAAAACATCTAACCTTCTCCCTCGTCGAATTACTTTTTAAAAAACCTACACCATTCGTGCACGATTCTCGAATTATTTTTCTTTTAAAAATCTACTCAAATAATCAAAATTTTCAGAGTCGAAGTTTTGATAAAGTTACAATAACTGACTTCCGAAGTGAAATACTAACAAGGGTTGGTTAACTTTTTCTTTTCGAAAAAAAAGATTCGATTGAAAATTTCAACTGCGTATTTATCTTTGGTAAAGTTGGAATTTCTTGAAAAGGCTCTGCGATTAATGTAGGTACGAGTTCGTATTTGAGATTGAGCACGTCCAGAGCTCCAGACATAAAGTGCGCATAAATAATGTATGATATAAATCAAATTGTTTATGTACAAGGATTTTGATTTTAAAGTAGATGGTTTTCAATTTTTCATATTGATTTGATGTAACATACAGAGTACGAATTCTGATAAGAATTTCTTGGAAATTATTCATTTCAAGCACTTCGTTTTTTCCTAAATTATTCAAATCTGTTCGAAAAATTTATATTTTTTCCCATCCTACTGCACCTCACAAATGATACGATAAGCACATGACTAATTCAGTTTCCCTCTCTTTTTTTTTAGAAAAAAATATGATAATGAACGTACCATAATGAGCGATAATTTTTCGTAGAAATTATAAACCGTCGCGGGGCTATGTAGTTAATTTTCGAGTAGTTCTGTAATTTCGACCAGAGCATATGCTAATTTTAATCTTTCCGCGATACAAACGTCGACCTTCTTTTCCAGAGTCACGTAGGTGTTTTCTACTCTCTCATTCAGCAATTGCTGTTGCTTGTTGCTGCAGCCAAAAGGTCGTGACATTGTTTTATCAGGTAGTGATACTCGTACATGGTTTATGTCGACTTCGTATGTATATCGTATGATTGATTTTCAACCCAGTCCGAGTACTGCCTTGTGCGATGATGAATGTTGTTTAATTAACTATAAGAAGAGAGCAAAAAAAAACCAAAACAAAAATATCACAATCGAGACTCGAAACGAGAAAAAAAAAACAATACTGATGTCAAACCTCGTGTTTAAATATTCAACGAAACATTTCCCCTTGTATTAATTAGGCTTCGTACGCATCGCACATTCGTAGGTGTAAGCCAACTATTCTCGAAACATCGCATCCGTTGTAAAAAAATTCCACAACAGTGTATTTCGCGAAAGGTGCTTGACCATTAAACCGTGCAAAATTTGCGGAGATAAATTCACGTCGCGGGTACGTAATTTGATAAAGATTTGTGCAACATACTCACACACGTGAAATGAACCAATAAAACGAGCCTGATTTTATTTATACTATTTTTACGAGTATCGAAGGTTGTACCATATTGTGCTCGATTTATGGTTACTCGGTTTTGGTTATTTTATTTTTTCTCCATTGAAACAAGGTGCTGTGATGCGTAGGACTTGGACTTGGCCGAGTATTGCTCGAATGCATATGGTAAAATGATGACGTAACACGGTCATGTGTGATTTAATCGATAATGAAGTGATAAAATTATGGCGTATATGACGCATAAATGTAAAAAAAGGAGTAAATTTGGTCGGTTTCTTTGAAAGTACGCCTCTGTTTTGTGTAGTTCCGTTTTTACGTTACGCAGTTTCGAAATATGGAAAACTGTGCCGAAGGATTCGTTCTGTGAAGAATTCGTGAGCGAAAAGGGTTGCGAAATGAGGGAAGAAAATGTAATTTCAGCAGGAAATAGCGAAATGGAATGGTGTATTTTAATGGCTCGTCTGGCTTCGACGTCGGTGCTAGAAACATATGCCGAAGTTTATAGCGAATCGTTTTCGAAATTTTTGGGCTGCCGGAGGCGAGAATGGGTTTCTTTGGTCGATAAATTTTTTATACGTGGAAAAAATTGATTAAATATGATTTTTTTACACTTCCGTCCCTCTCATTCTTGGAAAGAAATTAGGAAATTACGACTAAATTTTGAAATTGGTTTTATGTCTTTACAAAAATTAAAAGTTTGGCGTAAGGTTCTTGAACGACTGAAAGTAGTGTCGAAAACAGGTTCAGGAAGTCGATATGAAGCCAAGAGTATTTTTTTAGTCTTTTTACTTTGTGAATATTCAATTCTAGTGTTGTATTTTGGAATTTGGAGGAGTTGGGTGATTCTATTCGTTTTCAAGGTCTTTATTTTAAATCTAGGACGAAAAATTAAATAAATATCTAAAAGGAACTGAAATCAGAATTGAAATGGTCGAAGCTTTTGGCATTTTTCAGAAAACGGAAAAAACTGTTTTATTCGAAAACTAAAAATCGGTGGAAAACATGTTTTAGGCCATCGAAAGGGGACCAAAAGACCCATTGCGAAAAAAAATTTCAAATGTACCGGAGATAAGGCCGAAAAACGCGTTTGGACTTCGCCCCCGTTTGGCTGTGAATGGTGGCCAAATTTTGGATTTGAGGCTCGAAATCGTGTGGGACTTCTTCCTACACTCACTTACATCATTTTAGTGTTAATCTCATGTCAAAAAACCCAGATTGGCCTGAGCTGTGGACAAAAATGTGAAACGAAACAAAAAAATTCTTTTTTTTTTTTGAAAATGAAAAATGACCATTTTTTAGTCAAAACTGCGTTATGAAGAGGGAAAATGTTTTCCACTTTAGAACATGGTTTTGACCCAAAAATAGATGATTTTCAAAAAAAACAAAATTGATTTTTTTTTGTTCAATATTTCCTTTTTTTGATTCTCAACGCAATAGTGCGACGTTGCCAAATACAATTTCCCGACACGTTAGCGAAAATCTGACAACACCAGTCGATCTGCCGTACTTCAATACCCCAATTTCCGTCATAAACTCAAAAATTCCAAAAATGGACTTGACCCCCCCCCCCCCCGTTTAGCTTTGATTATTTCGAAACGAGAAATTATAATTGAAAATTTTCAGCTTCAAAATGTAGATTTTCCATTGAACAGCTCTTCATTTCCATACGTCTTCTGGCTAGAATCTATTTCCTAAACGAAAATTGTAGGACTAATATCTGCCCTCTCCTTCTATTCAATTTGACTCTTCAATTTGTTTGGTCATAATTTTCATTTGCGGGAGAAAAATAAAAGTAAAAATTTCAAAAGTTGCTGAATTTTTGATTTGAGTGGTGGCATTTTCGTACAATAAAGGCATAAGATAATTTGGAATTATTATTTTGGGATGTTGAGTAGTTTTGTGGTTCTGTAAAGGATGTCTCATGTTTTTTCAACTTCATCTCAAATTTTCTAATTCATGGTTCATGGATATGTGTAATAGTGTAGGTTAGTAGATTGAATGAAAGTTTCAAAAAACTCATAAAAGATTATAAAATTTTTTATCACAATGAAAAAATATTTTTTCTGATTAGGGTGTCCCAAATAATGTAAAAATATCATAAAATGCGTTTTTTCTCGAAACGAGAAATTTAAAAATGAGTGGAAGGGGGGGGGGGGTGCTCTGAAAAAATGTTGTACAAAGTTATACCTACTCTCTCATTTTTGAATCAGTGAAATTTATCAAAAAACACTAAAAAACAGTCAGAAATTGCAGCACAGTAATGAATCAGTAGCAAGTCAGTGAAAGAAAATCACTGGAAAGCAGTGAAAGAAAATCACTGAAAATCAGTGAAAATATACTGAAATCTCAGTAATATTTATGAAATTCACTGAAAAATCTGTAAAATTCATTGAATAATCAGTGAAAAATCAGTGAATTTCACTGATTTTTCCTGTGCTCCAATTCTGACTGTTTATCAGCGACTTTTCACTGATTCGGAATGAGAGAGTGCAAATTGCATTAAATTTTACAAATGATTCATTTTTGAAACCAGTTCAATGACTTCCAATGAACCCACAAAAATTCTTCAAGAGATAAAAATACTTAACAAAATTTCAAACTCAAGTTTTGCAACACTGATATTTGATTATTTCTGGTCCTATAACTTTTTGAACCGGTTTGAGTATTCTCAACCAGTTGCTGAATAATTTTCCAAATTCAAAATAGAATTGGAAATAGAAGGATGCGAACAATGTGGAGATCTAAGAAATTACATTTTGTCCAGTAACTTTTTAAATCGGTTTGTCAATTCTCAACCGGTTTCCAATTATTTTTTCGAAATTAGTCAGAATATTCGACGTGAAAAAAATTGAAAGTTTTTGAGCTCTAAAAATACCATTTTATTGTCTTATAGTTTTTTGAACCAGTTTAATGATTTTCAACCGGTTATTGATTTTTTCATGTTCAAAATTGAATAATGAATAAGATGTAGGAGAAGTTTCAAAGGAATTCTTGGGGTGTTGAAAAGTGATACGTTCTCATAACTGATTTCTTGTTTTACGATTTATGTAACCGGTTTCATAATTCTTAACTGGCAGTCGATCAATTTTCTCCAAAGATGGTGATTAATGGCATTCGAGAAAAATTTTCGAAGAATGTTGTTGAGCATTGTTAAAAACTGATAATTGGTCATCTGAACATTTTTTTGAACCGGTTTGCCGATTCCCAACCGCGGTTGCAAACTACTTTTTTCTGAAATTGGATGAAATATTTGTTATGATAAAAATTTACTGAAAGTTTTTGGGTAAGAAATGTCAGTCGTTTGCTTTATGCCTTTTTAAACCGGTTTGATGATTTGCAACCGGTTATTGATTTTTTCGAGTTCAACATTGAACAATAGATGAGATGCAGGAAAAGTTTCAATTTTTTTTTTAGAGCATTAAAAAGTGGTACGTTCTCGTATCTAATTTTTTTTACGGTTTATGGAACTGGTTTGATGATTCTCAACCGGTTGTTGATTAATTTTATCCTAGAATGATGACAAATATTGTCGAGGAATTTTTTTTTTCCAAAATTGAACAAAAATATTTTTTCCAGTTGAGCAGCAATAAAAATTGATCATTAATCGTTCAACAATTTTTTGATCCAGTTTTTAATTTGTAATCGGTTGTCGATTATTTATTTATTTTTTCCAAGAGTGGTCAAAAAATGAGGTTAGTGTAGGAATGTAAAAAAAAGTTTCGAAGAAAACCTAGGAGCATTGAAAACCGAAAATTTTGATCTACTGTTTTTTAAACCGGTTTAAGAATGATAACAAAATAGATACAGCGATGCAGGAAAACTTTTTGGTGATAAAATTGAAGGATTAAGAATTTTGAAGTGTTTTTCAAAACTTATTTTTTAACAGATCAAACGTTGTTAAAAGAATTTCTTTTTCTAATTATCATCATTCCTTTCAAAGTTTTCAAATTATCATTTTTGTAATTGCATGTTTCTAAGAAAAAAGTTACCTGTTTAGTTTCAAAGAATTCTGAGATATATTTTTTTAAATTGTGATTATTTTCGAAAGTCTAGCGCGGTAATTACATGAATTTTGTAGCTTACGTAGGTATGTATATGACTCATAGACATGAAACTTCACAAGATGACTCGGTTAATTTACAAATAGACGTAATATCGTAAAATTTAGCTGTCTGTTAGTAAAAACAAAGAAAACGATAAAATTCGATTTTTTCATTCAAATGGAATAATTTTTCGAAACTGTAGAAAATCACGAACCTCGTAAACATCGAAATTCTGCGAATTTCAAATCCTTACAACTTTATTTCGTTCATTTTGGCAACAAATTGTTAGAATGAAATCTCCCACACCCACAAAAAAATTGATCCAGTCGAAAGATCCGTTCTCTTACACGCAGGTCGCGTATTTCCAATCGCCAATAATACGGTCGTATTGTTCAAAAACACAATAGCCCCATCACGCAGAATACCCGTCGCGTTAATACAATTGTGAATTTGTGAGCGAATGTGCGAAGTCCCTGGAGCCTAATGTGTCTCCTCTTGTGGTCTGTTGAAAATTACAGATGTGTTGGCAGGTTGGCACAACCATGGCACTTACACATATACGATCCGACAACGTCTCTCTCATCTTTAGCGTACGAATTAATTATTCATTTTTTTCTCGCTCGAGGTACTCGTATAAATACCTCTCGCGGATCGGTCCACCCATCGTATTATTAATTTTCTTCATTGTGGTTGTGACGTAACGTCAGGTAACAGGCAACGCCGACTGAAAAATTTCCATTCGTATACGCGCCCAAAATGAAGAAAAAAATTCATCGAGATATTACAAATTACAGCGCCCTGTTTGGATCTGTGACGTACTCGCATTTCGAGAAATTTTGCGCGACAATTCGCAAAACATACAAGATTTTCTTCACGTGTGCAGGTAAAGTTCATGCTACGTATTCTGGGTAATTTTATCGTACGTACTTGGATATCACTCGTGTTTTTTTTTCGCTGCTCTTCTAAAATTACGCTGATTCCGAGTTCTATCGAGTATGCTTTTTGTACTCTTGATGTGCATATTTCGCGTGCGTAATTTATGAGTTTTCATTCATTCGCACTCGTTTCATTCGTCACGTATTTCAAGATGTCGATTGTCGAGTTTTTCCTTTTTCGATAAATTCGGTCGTCGTATCGAACTTGTACGTATTACATACTTCTTGCCAAAATACGAGTTAAACGTCTTTAATCAGTATTTGGGAATCATTTTTGGAAGCTTCTTATCTGTGGACGTATATCTTTCCGTATTGCACTCGTACATATGTCTTTCGTACGTACGATATTTCGCGATATTTTTTGACCTATTAATGAAACCATCTTGTCATCGTCGTCGTTGATTGTTTGATGATGCAAGACGAGAGGATTAACTTCTTGCGATCGAGATGTGTTTTCCTCGTATCGCATATGACGTATAGGGATCGTCGTTGTGAAAGTTGTTTTGTGTTTTGAAATTTATTTTTATTTTTATCGAAGGATTGTTGAGTGATTGCAAAGTGATTTCTGTTGAATTGGAAAAATTATGAAAAGGGAATTCCCGGAAATGATGGCGGAGATTCCCTTCTTATGATACTACTAAAATTATAAATAATGTTTCTGCTAATTTTTTTGGTGCATAAATGTTATCAATGAAGAATTTCCGTACCCCTGCCTCTTTACAAAAGAGGATTTCCTGATTCGATAACGTTTTGGGAAACCGAAATTTCGTATTAATTTCTCGATTATTTCATTCGATGACCTCCTCTCCCCACCTCAATGAAAAAATAATTCGAGAAATTTCAAACTTATGCTACAAAAGTATTTTCCTCTTTTCAGGAAAAAAATTGTGAAATTTTCAACACAAAGGTGTACCTGATTTTAATCAAATATTGTCAAAAGTCCGTATTTTTTTGGGGGGAGAGGGATTTCGGACTGTTTTTGTGATTATCTTGTTTTGTATGAATTTTGCACAGTTTTATGATGAACTAATGATGATTTTTCAAGTTTTTCAAAATGGTGGATTCAAAAGAAGTTTGCAAAATTGTAACAAACATAATAAATCATGAGAGCTTTCAATATTGCATCGAAGTTCAAGAAAATTGAAAATTTTAAATCACGTTACGAAAAAATGTTCTAAGATTGTTGTAGTTTTTTAAAATTAAATCTATTTTTGCTCCACAACTTACGATTCGAATGTTTTTTTACGATAGCAAAAAATTGATTGACAACCGGTTCAATAAATAACAGAACAAACAATTTTTAGTTTTCAATGTTACAAAACATTTTTTTTTTCTTGCTTGCTATTTTTGGACCAATTAGAAAAAAATAATCAAGAATCGGTTGAGAATCACCAAACCGGTTTGATAAAATGTGAAACAAAAGTTTTAGATGTAACTATATTAATTTGTTGTGTTCTAAAATTTTCGTTGTAACTGATTCCTAGATTTCATCTTTTGACTAATTTTTGAAAAAAAAACAATTTTTTTTAATGTTTTGAAAATCATCAAACCAGTTTCATAAATTATAAAATGAAAGTTTTGGTACTTATTTCACGTTTTCAGTGTTACAAAACTTTTTTTGGAAAATTTTTCTCATCTTTCACCTTTGAATCAATCTTAATGAAAGTAATCGAAAGCTGGTTTAGAATCATCAAACCGGTTTCATTAATTGTTAATCAAAAAGAAAACTGATATTTACAACTTTTTAATGCTCTAAATTGAAACTTTCCCCTCGATTTCACTTTCTGTTTAATTTTGAAGAACTGAAATGAATAACCGGTTAAAAATCATCAAATCGGTTTTGTTGATTGGATTGGTAAATAAAAATTAAATATGTATCACTTTGCTTTCTTTCAAGACTTTCTTTGAAACCTTCTTGGATCTCATTTTTTGTCCAATCTTGAAGCAATGAAGTCAGTAACCGGTTTGAAATTGAAAATGATTGAACCAGTTCGCGAATAGTTGTAAACAAACATTATCAATTATAGTGCTTTAAACTGAAACTACCTTAAAATTTTTTGATAATATTTACTCAACTTATTTTTTGTCAAATTTTGGAAGAAATATTCTTAAACCGGTTGAAATCGTATGAAAACCGGTTCGAAAAATTATAGAGCGAACGAATATCAGTTTCTACTGCTGATTTACAAATAGGTACAACTTTCTTTGGATCTCTTCCTGGATTTAATTTTTCCGCCAATTTTGGAAAAATGAAAATTATATCCGGTTAAAAATCATCAAACCGGTTTCCTACATTGTAAAACTAAAATTAGACGCATTGTGCATTTGTAGTGCTTCAAATCTTTTTTTAAAAATGTCATCCTGTATTTTACTTTTTTGTCCCATTTCAGAGATATAAAATCAATAACCGGTTGGAGTTGAAAATCTACAAACCGGTTTACAAATCATCAATTAAGTATCAGTATTCTAAATTGAAATTTGTTTTGGATTTTATTTTTGGTAATACTCGTCTCTTATTTCATGATTAATTTTAAAAAAAATCAAAAACCGGTTGAGGATGATATGTAAACCGGTTCAAAAAGTTTTCAGAACCTACAATTATTAGTTTTTAGTGCTGCTTAATAACTTTTTAAAAAAAATTCGCGTATACCATCTGTTGAACAATGGAAACCAGTCATAAGAATCATCAAACCGGTTCAAGTTCAAGTTGTGGTATAACAGAAATATTACATCTTTATCAGTTTTTAATAGGTACCCTGAAGACTTTCATTGCGATAATTTTTATTCAAAAATCAGAGTCGTGTTCTAGTGAGTATACAGTATGACACAGAAGTCTTGGTCACTTCAAACACTTCTCAATATCTCAGAACTGAAAAGAGATACCAAGACGGTTCAAACGGCAATGTGTTCCTGGCGTCGAAAACATTGAAAATCGATAATCAAGTTTTCAGCCTGACGTATAGGGTGTCTACAAATTGAGAAACCGATTTGGGTCAAAAAATGGGGGTCCGGTTTTTTCATTGAAATGAAGTCCACACACTGACGCAATTAAAATGTGATATGGTTTTTTGAAACCGGTTCAGCAGTTTCGAACCAGTTGACAAAAATATCCAAAAAATGGAATTTGAAAAAATGTTTGAAACAAAAGTTGTAGAGAATAAAAAGACAATCATTTTTTGTTTCATAACTTTTCTTTCATCTTGCAATGGAAAGAAGTTGTTGTACAAAAGGTTTGAAGTAATTTTTTCTTATTCAAACCATAACTCTCTTCCATTGCTAGACGAGGAAAAAAGAACGGAACAAAAAATGTTCAATTTTTAATTCTCTACAACTTTTATTTCAAACTTTTTGTTATCTCCACGTTGATAACTGGTTATCGACTTGGAATAAAAAACCACCTGAAAAACTTGAAAAAATTGGATAAATTTTGTACCAGTTTGAAAAAGTGAAGATATCAAAAAAATTTTGAAATAAAAATTGCGGAGAATTAATAACTGAATATTTTATGTTCTGTAATTTTTTTCTCATCCATCTATGGAGAAGGGTTATGGCTTAAAAAAGAAAAAATTATCCTCGAGTTCTTAGTACCATTACTTCTTTCCATTACAAGATGGAAAAAAACGTTATGGAACAAAAAATGTTTCATTTTCAATTTTTTACATCTTTTGTCTCAAGCTTTTATTCATATCTCCACTTTTTTGGATATTATTGGCAACTGGTTCGAAACTGCTGAACCGGTTTCAAAAAAACATATCACATTTTAATTGCGTCAGTGTGTCGACTTCATTTCAATGAAAAAACCGGACCCCCATTTTTTGGCCAAGACCGGTTTCTCAATTTGTGGACACCCTATACATTGGGCTGAAAGTATGATTACCGATTTTCAATGTTCTCGATGCCAGGAACGCATTACCGTTTGAACCGTTTTGGTATCTCCTTTCAGTTCTGAGATATTGAGAAGTGTTTCAAGTGACCAAGACTTCTGTGTCATACTGTATCAAGTCAAAGATTTCGATATTGACTGGTGATTCAATAAATCCTCTTTTCTCAACGAATTCGTTCCTTGTCATGACGTCATGACTCCTTCGTAAAAAAAATTAAAAAAAGGTAAAAAATGGACAGTAGTTTTCCATATTAATTTTAAAATACGCTATCGTCATGATTTTAATTGCTCTATTTTTAAAACGTTATTTTATAGTTGTTCGTAATGTATGAATACTAATTACTGTCGAAATTCGTTATCAGTCGGTGTTGGAAATCTTTTCCCCCTCTTTACTTCCAAGCCTGGTGTTAATTTTAATCTCAAATCTAATTTTAATAATAATTCAAAGATTACGTAGTACGTATTATGATTAAGTCTTTATTTTAATTCACGATGGGAATTTTAAATTACTTAATAAAATTTGTAATTCATGAGTTTTATGAAAATTTATAAACATTTTCGAAATTTATAATCGAATAAGACGCATTACTCACGTATGTAATACCCAAGGTATGCTATTTTACGGAGCTGCCAACCAAAAATTTGAAAAATCCTTAAATCGTCCCAAATTTTATTGGAAAAATAATTGGGGATAAAATTTGAAAAAAGTTCATTTTTTCCATGATTTTTATTTATTATTCGAAAAAATTACCCGTTAGCCAACAAATTTATCAGAAATGCATTTTTTCGGTTTCAGATAATTTTTTTTTAAATCTGTTTTCCATCATTTTTTTTTAAATTTCCAAGAATTTTTTTAAATTTTTGAATTTTTTTTCAAATGTTGAAAATTTTTCAAGATTGGTAGCTTTTTATGTAGGTGATTGAATCTGAAATGTTGAAGATCTTATTGAAGGAACTTGTGAATAATATTTTTGAAAAATTTCGAGTATTTACGCAATGCATTTCGGTGCAGTTTCAAAAAATTGGGAATTTACTCGAATCAGCCCAAAAATCATGCACTATCGGTACAGGAAATGCATCCAGAGAATTCCATCCTTTCCTCCCATTCATTTCCGGCACATTTGGATTTCGTTTGATAAAAATTCGTCGACGACGTTTGATGAATTTTAACATAGATCAGTCGACCTTCTATTCCGGACCTGTGCCAGAGTAGGACATGGACATATCAATAAAAATCAAATTCACGCTCATAAATCTCATCGTCGATTTTTTGGTGACACCTTGTATGTAAGACGAGTACAGCTACCTGTACCTAACCTATTTTTTGAAGATATTATACCAAGTACGCGTATATCGAGAGTGGGTACTTCATAAAGATACTCGTGTATGGCATGTGGATGCACGTATCCTATATCAAAACACTTCAACCAACGTTCAACTCAATATATTTTTGCTGGCAACCGAGTGCAAATAATATGGGCGAAAATTGGTGATATCATACGTTATACATTCAAGGTGAAACCTGACGGCTGTACCGGCCGGACATAATACGCTAATTTTCTGCGCAACGTTTAGTGTTGTCGTTATTGTATGGATATTATTATTACAAATAATACACTGTACAACAAAGTTGCTCATACGATACGTCTGCGTTGGCGTCGTAATTCGTCTCTCTTATAATGCACGTCAATTGCAACCAGAAAGACGACATCGACGACGACGGGTACATTAAAAAATTACATTTTGGTGATACGCGGCAACGATGTGCATGCGATATACGTTTACGATGTAAATTGTAAATGTAAAAAATAATGTAGATGTACGTACAAATACGTACACCAACATTTTCTTTATTATTACGTAATCTAATATCGTATCGTCGTCGGTTTCGAGGTTCGTTGGTGTTATTATACGCATTGTTTTATCCTCCGTTTTTGTTTTGCTTTTCGCACATGTGTATTTTTTCTATAATCGATTCTTCGAGTACACGGAGCACCGGAGGTTTCATTTTCATCGCGTTTTTCTCGTTTTTTGTTTATCCAATGCCAGAAGGGTACGCTCGAATAAGCTCGGTTCCTAAAATATAGCACGTTTGAACCAAAGACAGGATGCGAGGTGGTATTCCTCTTCATACTCTTGATACGGTTCCATTTTTAGAAGGTTGTTTTGCTGGTGCTTGGACAATGTGGGTATTCGTAAAGAAGCCATCGAAGCTGTGACGTTCGAATTGAAATTAAATAATGTTGGACGATGTTCTCGAGGATTTTGTATGGTTTCTGGCGTAGGGAGACGAATTGATGGACAGGTGTGATTTTCCAGGGTATCGGGTCGAGAAATGGTGTAATAAATTGAACTTTGAGGGATCTTGTTAGCCGTGGCAGGGTGTCTACAAGTCACGAAAGTCGCGAAATTGACCAAAAATTCATTAAAAGTCGCCAATTTTTTACGAATTACTTAAATTTTTTTCGCTTTGTACAAAACAAAAAATTGAAGAAATTTCAACTTTTTGAATACTCTCTCATTTCGAATCAGTGAAAAATCACTGATAAACAGTCAGAATTGCAGCACAGGAAAAATCAGTGAAATTCACTGATTTTCAGTGATTTTTCACTGATGATTCAAAGAATTTCACAGATTTTGCAGTGAATTTCATAAATATCACTGAGTTTTCAGTGAATTTTCACTGATTTCCAGTAATTTTCTTTCACTGATTTGTTTTCAGTGAAAAAATTTTCACTGATTTTCTCCTGTGCTGCAATTCTGACTGTTTCTCAGTGATTTTCGGTAATTTTCACTGATTTATAATTGAGAGAGTACTTTTTCTAAAAATTTTCGCCCTCGCTTCGCTTGGACACATAAATTTACACAAGTCATTCTTTAATTATAAACTTTCTTCCCTTTTATTCCAGACAATTGAATATTTTGAAGCGGAAAAATGTGTTCTTCTGCTCTCTCATTCCGAATCAGTGAAAAATCAGTGAAATTCACTGATTTTCAGCGATTTTCCACTGATTATTCAAAGAATTTCGCAGATTTTTCAGTGAATTTCATAAACATCGCTGAGTTTTCAGTGAATTTTCACTGATTTCCAGTGATTTTCTTTCACTGACTTGCTTTCAGTGAAAACATTTTCACTGATTTATTACTGTGTTCCAACAGTGATTTTTGATAAATTTCACTGATTCAGAAATGAGAAAGTGGAAGATTTGTAACTTGGTGCGATCACGATTGCAATTTTCAAAAATTTTTCAATTTTTTTGGAAAAAGGGGCATCGTGCCTATTCTCTGGAAAATCTTGAAAAATCGGAGAATTTTGGAATTTTCACTGGAATTTTTTAAAAATTCAGAAGGAGAAATAATTTGGAAATGTTTCTTTGTTGTTGTTTTTATAATAAGTTCTCCAAAAAAATTTCGCCAAATAATCACATCATTATAATATTGGTGATCTGCTAATGCTTCAAACGTCCCATAATTTTTTTCTCAATTTCAGGTTCAGAATCCGCGAAGTCTATCAGCCCATGCCAGCTCTCCATCATGTTAAAAATACCTTATTAAATGCTCAATAATCATCTAACATCTAAGTAACAATTTTATCCGTTCTAACATGATTTTTCATAAAAATGTCATAAAATAACCCACTTTTAGAAAATTTTAGTAAAAAATTGTATTTTTTCGACGTTTTTTCATATGACCCTATTTTTTTTCACTGTTCCACCTCGAGCTGTACATTACGAGAATGAATTAATTCTGCCGCCTCCATTCTTCATAAATGTTATACGTTTGTACGAGGGCCGTTTCATAAGTAACGTCACTACCCTTATAACTCAAAAACGAAGAAAGGTAGAAAGCTCAACTAAAAAGCAATTTGTTCGTTAGGAAATTCTCTATTTTTTAACGCAACCCTCATTCAAATCCAAATTTTTGTTCCAAAGTTATACCAATTTTTCGATCTTTGGGTGGTACCAAGCGTCGTCCATTTTTGGCAATAATGATTCGTTGGTATAACTCAACTCATCATCTTTCATGAATTTTTTTTCCCCTAAATTGTGTTTTATTCCCAAAAATAGATGAAATTCAGATGCGGTGAGGTCAAAGGAACACAAAGGATGCGAGAAAACATCTCATTTCAATGAGTTGAGTAGAATGTTGATTAAAGAAGCAACTTGAAGAATTGAAGACGTGCGTTATTGTGAATGTTTCATCCCGCGGGAATCTTTTTCATCCTGAATCGCGAGTTTTATCCCCAAAAATGGATATCATTCGCATGCAGCGAGGTTAGGGGAACACCCACAGAAAATATGGAGGGAAAAACCACATAAATGAGTTGTGTAGAATGTTGATTAAGAAAGCAGAGTGAGGACATGTGTTATCGTGAATCCTTCCTTACTCAACATTCTACTCAACTCATTGAAATGAGATGTTTTCTCACATTCTTTGTGTTACCTTGACCTCGCCGCATCTGAATTTCATCTATTTTTGGGAATAAAACACAATTTAGGGAGAAAAAAATTAATGAAAGATGATGAGTTGAGTTATACCAACGAATCATTATTGCCAAAAATGGACGACGGTTGGTACCACACAAAAATCGAAAAATTGGTATAACTTTGGAACAAAAATTTGGATTTGAATGGGGTTTGCGTTAAAAAATAGAGAATTTCCTAACGAACAAATTGCTTTTTAGTTGAGCTTTCTACCTTTCTTCGTTTTTGAGTTATAAGGGTAGTGACGTTACTTATGAAACGGCCCTCGTATTCCTCATACAATGGAGTGAAATTTTTAAAAAATGTTACTTTTTCACCAATTTTGGGTTACTTTAGGAATTTTGAAAAGTTACATACCTAATGTGTTCATTTTTTCATTATTTCGATTTAAAATGCACATTTCCTTCAATTTTTCCTGTAATAAATTTGATCTTGTTGAGGGAGGGGGGGGTGCCCAAATTGAGAGGTAGATACCATAAATGTCGAAATTGGATTTTGAGGGGTTATCGTGAAAACTCCAACCTTCTCTGTTTCACGATTGGGTTTTAAAAAATTCGCCAGTAGAATTTTTTTCAAAATTGAAAAAAAATCAATTTAGGTAATTGAGTTCTTTGCAAGGGTTCCAAAAATATCGTCAGAATTATGAAATAAAATATAATAAAATTTGTTTGTATATTTGAATTGGTCATTTCGAAAAGCCCATAAGTCCGCATTTTTGGGGAATTTCACTTTTTCAATGATTCTGATGCTATGTGCTTCCCTTTATGACGATGGAACACGAAGATAGGTAGCTTGGAAGTCTACTATTTCTGCCTTCAAATATTTCAATCATTTTAAAAACCAAAAATCTCATTTTTGAATAGTTTTTTGAGGTTTTGAGCACTATCGCACCGAGACAGACATTTGATCGGAATTTTTTTGTACCACTTCAAAGTTCAGAGCTACAGCAGTTTAAAGTTTTTTATGACATTTTTGGGTAAAATGTGGCGCGAAAAAATAATTTAAAAAAAATTCCATGAATTGGTCTCAACTTTTCCTTTACACTACAGAAATTTTAAAATTTTTGATACATTTGGCGATGAACAGGAATTTTCGAAGTAAAAATATCACGTTTCTCGATCTAGGGAACAAGTGGAATGGAGCAGGGTAAACTTTCAGGTCTAGAATTAAAATAACTGATAATGTTATTTTGATTTTTAAATTAATTAATCAATCAATAATGTCGTTTGATCTTTAAATTCAGTTAATAAATCGATTGTCTGCAGTATTCATGAATTTTGGATTTTAGAATGCATGGATCGACTAAGTTACATACAATTTTTTTGGAGTAAAAGAAAGTCATTTCAAAAACCTCATATTTCCTCGTACTTTGCCATAGAATGGAATGAATGTTTATGGAATTGAAGTTCTAGAAATGGAAGAGGCGTGTTTGGCATGATATGAACTCCAAATTGGCTCAATAGTTCGGAGTTTTCCTCTAAGCTCATAATATGCATTATGCAGACAGTTTTTTTCATTTTTTGAAAAATTAGGTCCAATGGAATTAGAGGATTTTCGAAATGACCGATTAATTTTATGGAAACTGGAACTGGTGCAGTTCTGTGCACAGGAAGCTGAGCTTTGGAGCTTTAATGGTCATTTTTGGGACATATCCTTTCTGATGCGATAACTATGCTGTGAAATGAATGAACCCATCGTCAATTAGCAAATAATTTCTGAAAATTGTAATGAAGTTAATGCGATGTGAGTGGTAGCGAAGAAATGTTAGAAAAATCATTATAAAATGTTTTTAAAAAAACTTGATTTTTAAATCAAATTTTTGAGTCATTTTGAATAACAATTTTTTGATTTTTCAATAATAAATCTATACTTGAGGATCTAATTATTCGATTTATTGTTGAAAAATCAAAAAATTGTTATTCAAAATGACTCAAAAAATTGATTTAAAATTGATTACTTAAGTATCACTTGGTTAAGTATCGTTTATGAATACGGCATTTTTTGGAAATATGGGAAAAAAATAATGAGTTTTCAATTTTCCGTCGTTTTAATACATAAGGTATGTGATGAATAATATATTTTTCCAGTTAATTGTAAACTGAAATTTTCCTCGATCTTTGTGGACAAGGAAACGAAGTTCGTAAGGAAAGGAAAAGGGAGGCCAAAAAAAGTATGGAAAAATTGAAAAAAAAAGTTTATGATGTGTCAGGTTTGAAATTTCTCTTTTTTATGTGTTGGAGGTGGTGGGAGGGAAAGTCAGTGAATGTAATGTATTTATTGAGAGATTAAAATGAAATGATTTCAACAATTCTGTATAAAAATATGCCGAGAAAATCAAATTTTCCATAATGTCCAGGTTCTTTTCGATAAACCCGAAAAAATCGAAATTTTAAAAATTAGGGAATTAGGTATAAAAATCTGGAAAGTTCAGGGAATTTTGTATTTTTTCCTTTAATTTTTTAAAAAACAATAAGAAAGATAATTCATCTGAAAAGTGTGTTTTGCTCATTTTAATCATAAAATTCTCAAAAACTGTTGCCTTTGTTCCTTTTTTCATAAATTATGACCTGTCACAAGGAAAACGGGCTTAGATCCAAAAAGTGATTTTTGCAGGAAAGCAGTTTCAAGTTTCAAACTTTAGATGTTGACCTACCAATGATATGAAAGTGGGTGATTTTTGGGATATGTTTGGTAGGTAGGAAGACGAGCTGAATCAGAATATTTTTCACCCTTCCCCGCCTCCTTACTGCCGATAATAATGATTTTTTTGAGAAAGAGCACTTTTTTTTAAAAAATGAGTTGATTTTTCCATCTGCAAAATCGTGAGAACTGCAATAACTCATACAACGGTGACCGAATTGATCTGAAAATTAGTATACAGACGCTACGTGACATACCCTTCAACATACTAAAAAATCAAAATTTTTGGTCAATTTCTCTAATACTTCCCCTGCTGAAAATTAACCCTCCATTAACAACGAAACGAATTGTTCGCGAACATTTTCGACATCGCCACTGGATTCTACACGTCAAGAACTATTAGAATCATATATTATACCATTATCGTAAAATGGTCGTTTCTGATCGTTTCATCAAAAAACAACATTATTGCAATATCGCGAAATGGTCGTTTTTAATCATTTCTGATCGTTCCATCAAAAACATCAAAAAAACGATAATATTCCAATATCGAATGGTCGTTTCTGATCGTTTAATCAAAAACGAAAAGTTTTTGAGCTTTTATTCAAAAAATATTCGAAGAAGCGAAAATTTTTCTAATAAAAAGTTAATTAAAAGGAAGTTTGAACTTTTTGAAATGAGCATCAATTTTTTTTATCCAATTTTGGAAAATTTTAGACATTTTAATGTAAAAATTTTGTCAATTTTTTAAATGATTTTTGTGGGTTTGAATTATAATTTTGCTCCTAAAGGAGTATATTCGTTTTTTTTTCTCTTTTTTTGTCTCCACTTATTTCCTTTTGAATCTAGATTTACACATTGTCAATCATAGAGAAAGTTTTTCTGTTTTCGAATTTCGATTTCAAACTTTTTACTGAGGAATTATTTGAAAAAAACGTGACACACCTCCCACCATAAAATTATGAGAAGAAAGCATCGCGATATCTGAAACTTCGCAAATATTTTTCTCAGCTCCCACTTTATCTTCAAGTTACACCTGAAGGGTACCACAGCCAAAGTCTTGTAACAAAACGAACAATTTCAATCTGGAAACGAAATATAAATCCGCCACCAAAGTAAATTCTCATGTTTCGGCGTTAAATTCGTTCCACCGAGTAAAATCGATGGATAGCTTGGCCGTCAGAATTCGCGTTAAAATGGGCATAGCTCGATTCGCGATTCGCGTGCTGCTAATTCTGGTACGATGAGCTTTTTCAATTAGTCAAACTGGCGTGTTTTGGGTTATGCGTACGTATTAATTGAACAACGATGTAGAAATACAATGCTATAAGTTTTTGAGAGGCTCATTATAACGTTATCTTTGTCGTATCTGATGTGACGGGTACGAGTACACGATGCGGCGATGTGGGCCTATCCACCCGCGTACCTGTGCTGCGTTTCGGTTTAATTCGTATCGTCTTTTTTAGTTTCCTACGCGTTAATATAATCGCGCTTTCACACGCTCTACAATAAAGTCAAGGTCAATGGAATAGCCGAAGGTTTTCCAATGTGTATATCTATGTAATGGAAATTCAAGATGAAACCAGATCATCGTTATGGGGGGATATGAGTGCACCTAACGGCGAAATATCGAAATTATATCGACAAATCGCGAGCACATATCGGCGCTGAAAATAAACTCGAGTTTCAATTTGATTTTCGAAATAGGAAAGAAAAAAACGAGAATGGATAATGGAAAAGATTAAATTTTTTTCTTCGAGGTTTACTGGAGATTAGATAATGTAATTGAGATGCAATATCGTATGAATTCGTATCGATTTGTATACTCGATAAGGTTCTTCTTCCTCCCTGCCTTTAGCCGTGTTACGAATTTAATACGAAATTGAAAAAGAAAAGAAATGAAAAAATAAATGATATTGTAACGAGCCAACTTTCGAAGAATATTGCTCTTTTATGTATTTTTAGGATTTCAAGTGTGTATCATTGAAACACACGAGCAATATTTGTCTTATTGAGACCCCCTGAAATTACGGAATTGTACATCTTTTATTATCGTCTTCATTTGCGGTTGTACGTACTTCAACCGATTTGTCATATCTTTGTTGTTTGAATTTTTCTCGCATTAGCAAATAATTCGTAATTGGTACTTGACTTTACCTAGGTATATTTGTACGTATATCGAACATTTATCGTAATTGTATTTGAAGGATAATTTGGATATTGTTGTTCCGAACGAACAATTTCATAGTGGAATATTCCACCAGCAGCAAATTATCATAAAGCATGGAAGATCAGTCTGTAATTAAAGAGTTCAAAATGTTTTTTCAACTTGATGATTTTATAGGCTTGAAAAAAAATTTTAATTCAAGTTCCGGTTCAAATTTTTTGTCAAAGGGTCTCGCCGGGTAAGAGGTGAATTTGGCCCCAACCCCTTTTGGGTTCCAAAACACCTCTAGTAGGTGTTTGACTAGATCTTAGACTCCTGTGGTATCTCCTTTGTTTGTGTGCCACACCCATTTTTTCGTCGTTTTTTTAATCAGTTTTTTTAAATTTCGGTCAAAGTGATCAAAAATTCTTGTTTTTTGCACATAATTATGTAGTTAGGTATCGTAGTAGTGTACTGGTGTATCTAAAATAACATTTTGAGCGATTTTGGTTAATGAAGGCAAATTAGAAAATAAAAAAAATGTTTTGCCTAGTAAAGCTTTTATTTCGGAAAATTGTCAAGAGTGGTTCCCTGAATACCCCAAAGAGTTACCACCCCACTGACCTCAGGCCAACTTTTTTAGAGGGGGTTAACCCCACCAAAGAACAGTTTTTTTCCATTATCTCCTCGGGGGTTGGTTTTAGGATGAAAATAGCGCAGTACTTTTTTTTTCAACACTCAATTTCCAACATTTTTTGTATGAAAAATTTTTCAATAGAACCGTGAGCAGAGGAGATAGAGAGTCCTGAAGGACGGGGGGGTTGGGAAAATATACTATTATTTAAAAACGTGATAATATGTACGTATAAAAATCGTACTAAACTGTATGTTTTTGGCATCAAAATAGTAGTATTATGTAAATTGGTGGTGTTAATACTATTTGACCCCCTCCCCTTTATATGTGCCCACCCCGCCTCACCAATTTGTTTTTATTTAGCAATAGCAATATGATTGAGGGGTGAGGGGTGGACAATAGGAGGGGTTACAGGGCCAAGATGCATTTTTGACCTTCTACTCCCTCCCATTGTCCACCCCCTCACCCCTCAATCATATTGCTATTGCTAAATAAAAACAAATTGGTGCGGCGGGGTGGGCACATATAAAGAGGAGGGGGTCAAATAGTATTAACACCACCAATTTACATAATACTACTATTTTGATGCCAAAAACATACAGTTTAGTACGATTTTTATACGTACATATTATCACGTTTTTAAATAATAGTATATTTTCCCAACCCCCCGTCCATCAGGACTCTCTATCTCCTCTGCTCACGGTTCTATTGAAACATTTTTCATACAAAAAATGTTGGAAATTGAGTGTTGAAAAAAAAAGTACTGCGCTATTTTCATCCTAAAACCAACCCCCGAGGAGATAATGTGAAAAAACTGTTTTTTGGTGGGTTTAACCCCTTTAAAAAAGTGGGCCTGAAGTCTGTGGGGTGGTAACTCTTCGGGCGTATTCAGGGGACCACTCTCGACAATTTTCCGATATAAAAGCTTTGCTAGGCAAACAATTTTTTTCCCTTCCAAATGATTTCTAATTTGCCTCCATTGGGTTTACTCTTTCACGAGGTTTTAACCATGTTTCTAAAGCGGAGAATTATATAAAAATTGAAAAATTAAAATTCTATCAAAATCGAAGAATTCCGTCGGAATAAACAATTTTTTTTTCAAAATTGGAAAATGTTTAAAAAATTATAAAGTTGATCATACGTAATTGAAAAATTGGAGCGTACCTACTCAACTAAAAAATTTGATCAATTTTGGAAAATGATCAAAATTTAGAAATTTTATTATTAATTAAGAATTTCATCAAAGTTGACAAGAAGAAGACGAAGAAGAAGAGGAAAGATTTTTTCAGATTTGAAAAAATTTATAAAAATTGAATAATTTGATCAAAATTGGATCAAAATTGAAAAATTGGATAAAAATTAAAAAATTGGATCAAAATTTGTAAATTTGATTATTAAGAATGCCATCAAAATTGACAAGAAGAAGAAGAAGAAAAAGAAGAAAGATTTTGTCAGATTTGGGAAAATTTATCAAAATTGGAAAATTTGATCATAATTAAATAATTTGATTGTGTTCTTCGACTCAAAATTAGTCAGAAATTTATATTTTTTCGACATCAAAAGTTTTTAGTCACATTGCTTAGATATGCATAGGTAGTTAGGTATAGGTATTAGGTACCTCATTTTGAGCAGCTACAGAACCCGTCCAAGAGAAGTAAATGTGAAATAAATATTATTCACGTAAACTTCATGTCCTTGGCTTTAAATCGTGCCAAAAAATTACAATATTTAGAGACTAGGACTCGAATAGGAATTTTTTGACATTTTTTTATAAACATCAAAATGGCAAATCGAGATCGAAAAAAGCTTCACGTGAACTAGAGCAACATCACAGATACTTGATTTTTTCGAATTTTAAATGATGTAATTTCCATTTTGGCATCTCGTTGTTGCGCTTTACAAAATTCATTCATTGTTCATTTTTTACTGAAGGGGGGGGGGGAGGAGATAAAAAACAAAAAACCTTTTTTTTTCAAAAATGAAACAACATTGAAGACCTATAACTTTACTATCTGTAGTTCTAGGTCCTAGGGTCCTAGGATGTTGAAAATTTGTATAGGTAGGGGAATTTTAACTCTGAGACTACCATAAAACGCGTTAGAAAATTTTCAAAAATGAAACCCTATCTGAAAAACTCTCAATTCCAATTATACATCTTCCTAACAGATGAATATCGGCGAAAACGTTGAAATGTGTATAAATCAGAGTAAAATGGCGTGTGTGGCGGCTGGAGGGAGGGGGAAAAGGAAAATACGTATATGAAGATGTGACTAAATGAAAAAACCAATCCTGTATTCGTAAATATCCCTTTCGCGATTGTTTTACTTGAAATTTCAAAATTCACTTTTTTCACGAAAAATCAGGGGAAAAATGAATTTTGAGACTTCAAGTATTGTCCGTCCAAAATAGCTTGAGCCAAATTGTGTCAGTTTCATTTTCCGAAAGCCCAAAATAAAATTGCTGTAGTTAAATGGGAAAAAATCAAAATTTTGTTTGCTTTTTGATCAGGAAACTAACACAATTTGGCTCAAGCTATTTTGGACGGACAATAATGCGATCGCGAAAAGGATATTTTTCGTGGTATTTTGATCCGCTGATTTGGTCATTTCTTTCTGTAGAAAACGTTCAAAATTTGCTAACATAATATAATTTTTGTACAATTTTTCGCAATTTTCGGCCAAACCAAATATCCAGGAAAATTCTACATGAAAAACAAATTTTTTGGTAATTTTTCTCGGGTGGTTCCTCTTCGCTTATATGACGTTTTTCAAGTTTAAAAACCTCAAATGACTGAAAAAAACGTGAATGGAGTGCATCAAAATTGATGAAAAAATCGTCATAAAAAAATGCACCTCGCGAGGTGTAACATCGTACCAAAGAACAGACAATTTTTTTATTATACTGGGCGTTTAATTTCCTTCGCTTTTGTTGAAATTAAAAATTCTTGAAAACGATGCTATAAAATGGCCATAATTCCGAAAGCTAAGGGAGTGCGGGGTCAAAAATTTTTCTAGAATTTTTTTGCATCAAGGAACATCATCTGAGGGAGTTAGAATGAATATCGGAGCTGGGGCCGATTTTTCACCGAACTTATCCAGTCAGACTGTTTGACAAAAAATTTGAACCGGAACTTAAATTGGAATTTTTTCGTGGAATAACATCATGAGAGGATGGTTCGATATTTTTAAATGAAATGAAGAGGAATTTTCTTCGAAGATAAGAGATTATTAATGGCAATACTCGTGAATCGGATTAAAAAAAAACATTATATCAGAAGTGATTAATTATCAGTAACTGTATAAGACGATGATGTCTTATAATTATTAAATCAAAATTCTTTTACTTTCAATATTGTGTACGTTGATGAAGGTTTTAAAGCCTACATCTAGATAATTTCATATCAAACTTGGAAAGATTTAAAATTATTAAGAGGTTTAGTCATTATGTTGAGAAGACGAAGATTGAGTATTAATAGATCACTATGGTGGCATATTTGTTTCGTTTTGTATGTAATAGAGAAAATAAACAATATGTTGATGATTCTTTGCAGACTTTTCGTCGCCGTCAAGGTGGTTATCAGAGTGATATTCGTGTTGTTAAATAATGTCTACTGTATACCGACGTATTGCGTGTGGATGCTGATGCTGTTACCGTTACGTAAGCTGTATCCGCCGCTGTATTGGAAAATGGAAGGATTGTTTTTCCATTGGTTGCTGGCGATGGTAACGATGTGGAGTTGGACGGCCGGATATGATCGTGAGTACTTAATACTTATGTGTTTTTTTTAAAAAAAAACTTTATGGTTGTATTTAGTAGCGATCGATACAGGACTTTGGTGAGGGAATTGCTTGTAAAAATGATTAATGTCTTGATAGAATTCGTTCGAAGACAAATTATATTGAAATTATGGCAATTTTTTAAGCGAAAAATATTATTTTTGAGTGTTTTTTTCTGATTTGCTGGTTAATAGATTGCAAGTGATTCTTCTGAATCGTTCGAGAACGATTTATTTGAAAATTTGAAATTTGGAGCAGACAGCGGTCATAGTGATGAATGAATGACTTTTTAAAGTCGTTTGCGATTGATTTTTTGGTAATTCATGAGCAAGGGGTCGTTTGTGAACTTTTTTTTTTACAAGGAAGGTATCCCAAAGAGCAGCCACTAAAATTTTGGGCCGAAACAAAAATACATTGAAAGTACGTCAGAAAAGAACCCTTATCCAAAATTTCAGTCGCCAGAGTACATTTTTCGAGTTTTGACGAATTTTTGAAAATTTCAAATTGATATATCATGGATCTGCAAAATTGTAAAAATTGATCAAATAAACAAAAAACTGAAATTCGGTATACATACAGGGTGGCTCAGTTAAGGTGTGAAATATTAAAACCACGTATTCTACTTATCATTTGGAGTAAAAAATGTTATATACATGATGGGTCATAAACGCTTCATTACTGAGTTATTCGCCTTTAAAGGGGGCCCAGATTTCACCCAAAATTGGCAATTTTTGCTCTAGCAGTGAAAATTTTCGGGGGTAGGTGGTGGAAAAAGGGAAAGGGGGTCCATAGAAACGTATACTATTTTTTTTTTTTTTTCTGGTTCATAACTAAGTGATTTAAAGTAAAAAATGTGTTTCTGTACCAGAAAAATGGTCGAACAAGAACAAAAAATCATTTTTTTGAAATTTAATTCACTTTTAGGGGTAGTACTACTTATTTAACACCTATTAACCCAAATTTCTGTTTTTTTATTTATTGGATGCTGAGTAATCAATTTATCAAATTTTGACCATCCCACAAAATTACAATAAAAATCGAATTTAATACTTTCTCATGATTCCTCATTATTATAAAAAAAATTTCGCCTAAAATTTTTTTCTAAAAAATCACAAAAACGGAGGGTATCTCAGCATAATTTATTTTGCGGCAACGCTGTAATTAACTTCCGCGTAAGTAACCCCGACGCTCGTCTCGTTAAATGCAACATTTTACGGGCGTCGTGATGCGCAACGTTGCCGAATTTCCAGTTCTTTACTCGGCAATATTTCAGAAAGAAAGCATTTTGGGCCCATGTTGAATATGACATTTTTTGTTCGTATTGATAAGTAGAATATGAGGTTTCAATATTTCACACCTTAACCGAGCCACCCTGTATACCCTATTTTTGACCACTCGAATCGATTGGAAGCGGTTTCAGATTATTCTAGAGCCTCTAGAAAATTCTGTAAGCTTACAGAAACGACCCATATGAACTTTAATACCTACTGATGTGAATAACCCACAATGGTGACCAATTTAATTGCTTGAAATATTATTTTATAGATGTTTATTACTCCCGGGTGAAATTCGTATTATTTATTCTCTTGAAAAAATTTTCGACGAAAGTGGAAAAATCCATCAATAACGATCGCATCGAAGTAGAAAGTCGAAATTTAGTGTACACCGTATCTTTGACCTTTCGAATCGACTGGAAGCAGTTTCGAGCCGATCTGCAGCATCCAGAAAATTCTAACATTTTCTAGAATTGAAAAATAAAAAAAAAATGAATTGACTCAAAATGGTCTCTTTGGATTGTTTTTACATGATTAGTTCGAAGATTGGCTGAGAAAGGGTATAGCCGGGTTTTTGGTGAAATCGGCCCCCTCTCTGATTTTCGATCTAACCCCCTCAGGTGGTGGACCTTGATGTAAAAAAAATTCAGAAAAATTTTTGACCCCCCAACCCCCTCCCTTTCGGAGTTATAGCCATTTTATTGCATTATTTTCAAGAATTTTTAATTTCAATGGAAGTGAAGGAAATTTTCTGTTCTTTGGCACAAAGTTGCATCTCGTAGAGGTGTATTTACGATAATTTTTTCAAAAATTTTGGTGCACTCCTTCACGTTGTTTCGCCTATTTGAAGTTTTCAATCGTAAAAAACTCCATATAAACGAACAGCGACCACTTTTTAAAAATATCTCAAAAACGTGTTTTTTAACGTAGATTCACGTCACGTATTCACTTTTGGCGACTTCGATGCACCAAGGGCCGAAAATCGCGAAAAACCGTACAAAAATGTTGTTTTTTTAGTATATTTTTCAAATTTTGAGCGTTTTGTAAGGAGAGAAATGGCTGAACGAAGAAACTAACGTCGGATTCGTATTTATCGGGTCAATATACCCTGATCAACACCCTTTTCGCGGTCGTTTTATTTGAAGACTGGAAATTCGCTATTTTTGTCATGAAAAATCAGTGAAAAAGGTGAATTTTGAGACTTTACGCAAAACGATCGCGAAAAGGGTGTTTATCTGGGTATTTTGACCCGTTAAACACGAATCCGACGTTAGTTTATTTATTTGAAGGTTTTTTCCGTATAAAGCACTCAAAACTTGAAAAATCTGCTAAAACAACAACATTTCTGCATGGGTTTTCGCGATTTTTGGACCTAAGTTCAAAGAAACAGCCAAAACATAATACTCAGGGAAAATCTACATTAAAGAATATGGAACTGTAAATTTTGAACTTGGATACCTAATACTAGGCCCAAAATTTCAATTTCGGGTAGTAAACTAATAACTTGAAGTGGTATTATAAAATGAAATTTGGGTTTCTGATTTTAAATTTGGCCTTAGTTTTTTTATTTCGGCCCTCTAGACGCCCCTAAGCTCATATAAAGAGCGGAAATCATAAATTACCGAACTTCGGAGTTTTTCGCGATTCGCCGATCCAAAACCAAATGGTATAATTTCTTTCAAATACGCAGCTTTCGTTTCGGTTGACAAAGTGGGCACTATAGGTAAAGGTTGGAGGGTAATGTTGTGTTTCTTGCTTTAGTAATGTATTGCACATTTTCATATTTTTTAATGAAAATTTTTCCTGATTATTTTATTTTGGCTGTTTCTTTGAACTTAGGTCCAAAAATCGCGAAAACCCATGCAGAAATGTTGTTGTTTTAGCAGATTTTTCAAGTTTTGAGTGCTTTATACGGAAAAAACCTTCAAATAAAGAAACTAACGTCGGATTCGTGTTTAACGGGTCAAAATACCCAGATAAACACCCTTTTCGCGATCGTTTTGCGTAAAGTCTCAAAATTCACCTTTTTCACTGATTTTTCATGACAAAAATAGCGAATTTCCAGTCTTCAAATAAAACGACCGCGAAAAGGGTGTTGATCAGGGTATATTGACCCGATAAATACGAATCCGACGTTAGTTTCTTCGTTCAGCCATTTCTCTCCTTACAAAACGCTCAAAATTTGAAAAATATACTAAAAAAACAACATTTTTGTACGGTTTTTCGCGATTTTCGGCCCTTGGTGCATCGAAGTCGCCAAAAGTGAATACGTGACGTGAATCTACGTTAAAAAACACGTTTTTGAGATATTTTTAAAAAGTGGTCGCTGTTCGTTTATATGGAGTTTTTTACGATTGAAAACTTCAAATAGGCGAAACAACGTGAAGGAGTGCACCAAAATTTTTGAAAAAATTATCGTAAATACACCTCTACGAGATGCAACTTTGTGCCAAAGAACAGAAAATTTCCTTCACTTCCATTGAAATTAAAAATTCTTGAAAATAATGCAATAAAATGGCCATAACTCCGAAAGGGAGGGGGTTGGGGGGTCAAAAATTTTTCTGAATTTTTTTTACATCAAGGTCCACCACCTGAGGGGGTTAGATCAAAAATCAGAGAGGGGGCCGATTTCACCAAAAACCCGGCTATACCCTTTGTGTATAATTCATAAATTGAGCATATTATTCCCAATCATTGAATCATTGATAATGATTATTTTTTTTTGGTGAAATAGTAAAAAAGTAAAATTTTCAAATATTACTTAAAAATCTGAAAATGTGACTCAATTTAGATTTTTAGAGATACACAGGCATCATAGCAGGTCACTTTTTTTTAGGGTGTTTGTCACTTTTTTCGACTTCAGTCACTTGGTTACTTTTCACGTCTAAAAGGTCACTTTGGTTACTTTTTTCCCCTCAAAAGTCACTTTTTCTACGCACTTCCAGGCAAAAATTCAAATTTTCACGCAGAAATTGCTATTTTTCAAAATTCTTCAAAAAAAAAAATTAAAAAATTGATTTTTGCTAGTTTGTTTGTTGTTTTGACGAAGGAATTTAATAAATGAAATTATTCGCGTCTTTTCAGTTGATTTATGATTCATCTTTGAAATGTTTGCAGAAAGCTACAAAAAAATCCCCCCCCCCCAGAAAACTGTAAAAAAAATTGCCCCGAAAAAATTGAATTTTTGGTTACTTTTGGTTACTTTTTGGTAATTTTTTTGTCACTTTGGTCACTTTTTGGTCAATTTTTGGTCAAAAAAAGTTACTGAAAGTTACTTTTTTCTTCAAAAATTTCGCTATGATGCCTGGATACATTTTTGATTTGAGTTATTATTCTTGGGGAGGTACAAACTTCAAAAAGTTCTTCAAATCTGGTAAAATTGGCTGGCATGTACTTTTCCACGTTTTTCCGCTACTTTGAAGATTTTCATCTTATTTAAATCAAAAGCATGGCAGACTTGAATGAGTGTGAATAAATTTGGGATGTAAAAGGTACAAAATGGGAAAAGAACAGAGGGCAGGAGACTCCAATAATATTAATACCTAAGTTATCGATTTGTACATTTTTTTTTGTGATTTCGGTGTCGAAATTTTAAAATTTTTCCAACTGAATATGTTTGAAGTGCGAGTTAGACAAAAATGAGGGGAGAAAATTGACAAGTGTTAGTTTTTTTTTGGTATTTTGGCGCGTGAAATTTTATGATTTTTCCCCCTAGAGATCCAGAACCAGGGTTTTGAGCAGTCCGGTCTGTCTGTGAGTAGTTTGGGCTGTTCTCGTTTTTATTGGAAAACTTTTCAAAAATGTGTTGATTTTCCAAAATTTGGACAGTTTTCTAAAATTTGAAGAATTCCCAAAAATTTGGAAAATTTTCTGTACTCTGTCATTCTGAATCAGTAAAAAGTCACTGTTAAACATTCAGAATTGTAGCACAGGAAAAAAACAGCAAAATTCACTGATTTTCAGCGAACTTTCGCTGATTTTTCAAAGATTTTCACTGATTTTTCTGCTAATTTTATAAATTTTACTGGCTTTCCAGTAAGTTTTCTCACTGATTTGTTTTCATTGAAAATGTTTTCTCTGATTTTCCCCTGAATATTGAAATATTTCCCAAATCTTGGCACCATATTCTATAAATTGAAGAATTTTCCAAAATTTGAACAATTTTCCAAAATTTGAACAATTTTCTAAAAATTGGACGATTTTTCATAACTGAAGGAATGAATTTTTCCCATAACCTGAGTAGTTTTTCAAGAATTGAAGATTTTCCCAAAATATGAGCAATTTTCCGAATCTGGGATGAGTTTTTCTATTATTTGGATGAATTTCCTAGAATATTGAAATATTTCTCAAATCTTGGCACCATATTCTATAAATTGAAGAATTTTCCAAAATTTGAAGAATTTTCTAAAAATTGGACGATTTTTTAGAACTACAGAGGCGAATTTTTTCTTTACCCTGGGATAGTTTTCTAAAAATACAACAATTTCCCAAAGAATGACAATTTTTCAAATCTTGTAAAATTTTATTAAAATTGAAAATCTTTTCCAAAAATTGTAGAAATTTTTCAACATAAGAGCATTTTTCAAAAAATGAATAATTTTTTGAAACTTGGACGGGTTTTTACACAGCCCGAAGGATTTTGTAAAAATAGAAGAATTTCGAAAAACTTGGACGATTTTCTGAAAATTGTTTGCTGAATTTTCCAAAAATTGGACAATTTTCTCAAAATGGAAGAATTTTCCTAAAATTGAAGATTTTTAGAATTGGCTGAAAATTGCACGATTTCTCAAAAATTGTACGTGGTAGTTTTCCAAAATTTTTAGAATTTTTCAATAATTTTATGAATTTTTCAAAACTTGAACAATTACAAGTATAAGTCTATTTTTTAGCCTTATTTTTGAAGTTTTTTTTGAGCTGAAAATTTTCTCTCATTTTTTTATGATTGACATATAAAGTCAAGCTGATAAAAATCGTAATCTTTTAAAAACAAATTCAAAAATTTTGAAACTTTGAGCTTTTGTTTGAGGGAAGGGGTTGATCATTGATCGAAAAATCCGAAATTTGTTCCACCTGTTTGTGAAACCATTTCACAACTTTTTACCTGGGTCTATCAAAATTCAAAAGTTGAAAAAAAATCATTCGTTGCAAAAAAAATGGCAAAAGGAAAAACCCTCGAAAAATAAATTCATAACGGCGTCACCGTTCGAGTACATTTCACTCGACAATCTTAGACTAAAACAATCGGTGTGACGTCTAAGTCACTATTAATTTAAACGAGCTCTGAAGTTGGTTAATAAAGGGGATAAATTTGTATGTATAATTAAGCTCGTGTGATATGAAACGAGCGCGGGGCCTGCGTCTGAAAAAAACCAGCGTCATGTATCGATAAAAATGTCGCACGTTGAAATAATAACAAACACATACATTGTAATTTTACTATGTAAATTGTTTCTTTTTTAACGCAGTTGTGGAAGTCGGCGACGATATCAGAGTGTGCTTAGACGATCGAACTCTAGTCGTGGTAAATCATCAGTCCACCAGTGATGTACCCATGTTAATGGGTAATTTCAATGCTCGTCCTAATGTTTTGCCAAATATCATGTGGATCATGGATTGGATTTTCAAATTGACTAATTTCGGAATCGTATCGATCATTCATCAAGATTTCTTCATTTTATCGGTATATAAATAATTCTCAGATAAATAAATTCGAATAATTGACTGAAAAAATTAATATAATTTTTTTTCTCACCATGCAGGGCAAGAAACAAAGAGATAAAGGAGTTAAAGAGTTAAGGACACATCTCAGAGAAAGCTACATACCGAGGAAAAGGAAACTCATGGTGTTATTCCCAGAAGGCGGATTTTTACGAAAAAGACGAGAAACGAGTCAGAAGTAGGTATTTTGCACTTGGCGAGTCGATCTACTTCGATGATTTTATTTACAAACGAATCGGATCATTAGATTTGATTGCGAGGTCGTGTCGACGAGCTGTTTGAATTTTACGATTGGGTAAAATTGCTCTTGAATGAAACCATTGTTTGGTAAATTTTTCGTCGTCTTTGTAAACTTCACAATGAAATATTTATTCGAGTAAGGTTTACAGCATTTCGTTCGTTCCAACGATACTTATTTTTTTGACGAAACTGCTGCGGTATTTTTAGCCAAGATTCTAAACCCGAAAAAAATTAACATTTGGGATTAAATCGAAACGAAATTGGTTGCAAATTGATTAGAAAAAGGTGGGGAAAAAACATATCCTGACAATTGGGTCGCATTATCGATTAAACATGCTACGAAGTACGAAAGAATTAATGTAAATTAGATGCGAAAAAAATACAAGAAAAAAGGTACAAGGTGGTCTTTTGAATAGCCTTTTTTTTGTATTCGACGGTTGAAAAAAAAAGCGCTCGTAGATCGACGAATAAAAGGAAACCCTAAGTACCTGCGGAGCCGGAGGGGGGATATAATTTCAAACGTCCCTGAGAGGTTAAGAATTGTTCTGGAAAATAAATTCGTAATTAAAATAAAAATTAAACAACGAACCGAGAACAATCCCCAGACATTTGTTTACCTTTTGAATTATTAAAACGTGAAAAATAAGAGGTAAGGAATTAGATTCGTTGAAAGCATTACGATGGTGTAAAGTGGCTAGAAATATTACATTATTTTGGCCCCAAAGGGAGAATCGATCGGTTCAGCACTTATGGTTTTTATTTCTTAGCTTATCTGATTTTAAAATTATGTCGTGTGTTATTTTATTCTAATGGATTTTTTTTTTTGGCAGGTACGCGATGAAAAATAATTTACCAGTGTTGAATTACGTAACGTTACCTCGTCTAGGTGCATTCCACGCAATTATCGATGAATTAACACCCCTACCTGTCACGAAATACGGTTCTGGTAAAGAAGAAACAAATTCGTATGAAGATTCGGGTACGTTATCAGTGATATTGGCCAGAAAGATGAAAGGAGCAGAGAATAATTGAGTAATTTTAGCCCTGGTTTCGTTGCTTACAGAAGATAAAAGCGCTGATAAGCTGAGCTGGGTGTTGGATATTACGGTCGCGTATCCTGGCGGAGTTCCTTTGGATTTACCTACTATAATTATGGGCTACAGGAGAGCTTGCAAGACGTATTTGTGTTATAGATTGTATCCCGCTTCGCAGGTGAGCTGGAGTTAATTTGCAAAGAATTTAATTGGGTAATTTGAGTTGAAAAAGTGTGGGATTTATTTTGGCTAAGGAGTGTTTGAATTTTAAGGAACATTTTAATTTTTAAGGATGATAGAATGTGTTGGGTTGGAATTTTGTTGCTCTAGGGTCAAATAGATTGAGTAAATTAAAATTAAATTGAGTTTTACTGAAATATACGTATGTAATAATCAATTTTTCCTTGGAATTGATGAAAATAATGAATGACGTATTTGGATGAAAATGGATTAATTAAAAAAAATAATTGATTACGAGAAATCAAGATTCCTGATACTCGTTGAATAAGACGTATTTTATCGAAAAATCCTCATTATGAGTAATTTTTTCACTGCTTTTATTAATTTTTGAAGATAGACGTAGAATTGCCTGCCAAATATTTGAAAAATTTCTAAATCGTTCTAAATTTTGTTCAAAAAAATGGTTTGAAATCTTCAACGTCTTTTTCATCGTTTTTTGTGGTGTTTCCATTGAAAATTTGGAATGAACTTTGAATGAAGTTCGTTTTTTCATACTTTTCATTTATTATTTCAGACAAAATTGCAGTAAAAAATTACCAGTATTGAAAAAAAATTTAATGCATAAGAGACGAAATTTAAAAAAAAAATGTATAAGAACAAAATTTTTTCGGAGAATTACGATTCTTTGATTTCAATTGAAAAAATATACATTTTCCCATGTTTTTCAACGTTTTCAAAAAGTATAAAAATCTTTTTAAAAATGCTCAAAATTTTTCACTAACGTCGGAATCTTCAGCCTTGACAATATGTCCATAAAATTTACAAAAATTGTAGAACAAGTCAAAAAGAACCAAAACTTTGGTTTTGATTTGGACAGGAAATAAGAGGACAAAGGACAAACCCTTTTTCTTTTTTTTCATTCAAGGGGAATGGAATTGCTACCGGGGTATAAACATTGGAAAAAGTGAAGAATTTTGGAGGGTGATGATATCAAGGGGTATTCTGAGAGACGGCAAAAGAATTGATTTTAATTACAGAAAATTTGGAAATAAACGAGTTGTAAAAAAAGAAAAATCGAAAAAATATTACCCGATCTAAAAAAAAAACTTGCAAAACACATGAAAATAACGAATAAAGAATTAATGATTGCTCGAGTGAATCGAAGCCGATTTTTTTTAAATTTCTAAAACAGAAAATGTCTTTTTTTGTGAATTTAATAAAAGAAAAAAAATTGACAAATTTCGAATTCTATAATTGCTTATAAGGAGAGAAAATTCAGAAATTTTTCCATCGAAGGTAAAACCTAACCTGAACTATAGAATTAGCCTACTAAGGTTGGATGGAGGGGGAGGGAGGAAGGAAACCCATACTTCAACGACTTCTAGTAACAAAGTTCATTGGAAAGGTTGCTTAGTTACTTATTTGATGTTTTAATATTGCTCTATTTATGGCTTCGGAGTATCCAAAGAGGGAGAGGTGCAGAATCTGTCTAAAATCGGTGGAAATGTTGCATTTTTTTTTGGACTCGAGAAACCTTAAAGAGAAAGATACGTCTTCGATTTTTATTTTCAACTTTCATAATCAGGTATTTAGCGTCCTAGTGATTTGGAAATTGAAAACGAAATGTTTCGAAAATCTATATTTGAAAATTATGGAGTTTTTTTTCTTTTTTTTAGGAGGGGGGAGAGGGAGGCAAAATTGATGAAAACGTTTTTTTTAGGAGACTTTTTTAGGAATTGAAAAAAATTAAGGATTGGCTGAGGGCAGTCTCGGGTGATTAAAAAATGTTTGAAAAATCAGATAAATGTCTCAAATAGCTTGCAAACAGTCTCGAATGTTCGAAGACAGTCTCAGGTGATTAAAAAATATTCCAGGCTGCTTGCAGATAATCTAGGCCATTCGAAAAATTGCCCACATAGCTCGTAAAACTTTGAAAGTGAAAGTAAAATGACAATTTTTTTCAAATTTTAATCCAAGAATGAATAAAATTCTGAGAAAATAGTTTAGATGGTCTTAAAATTTCAGTTTTAATATTTAGTCTTCAAATTCTGATCTCACCATTACTGGAAATGCCTTCAACATTATCAAAGTATTTTTTTTTTGTAATTCTTTGAACATTTTTGAAGGCCAAGTTGCTGGAGTGAAGAGTTTTCCTCTTCAATGTACTCAGCACTTGAAAAAAAATATTAAAATACGTAGATAATATTGTAAATTAATTTTTGTCAAAATTTCTTTGCAATTTTATTTGGATTGAAAACGAATTTTGAAAAATGATATCTAAAAGTTGTGGAGAGTTTATTTAGATTTGGTTGAATTGTGTGTAATTGGGAGGGGGGAGGGTACGTTTAATTTACTTTTTCAAACTCCGACTACAAAGTTGAAACAACTTTTTAAAGTTTTTTTTTCAGGAGTCTCCTTCTTCCTCCAACTTACCAAAGTCTTCAAAAGATGAAAAATTGGAATAGGTGCTATCAAAAATTATTTTTCGTTGAAGTTTCTTTGAAATGGGATTTTTGTCAAATTAAATTTTAATAATTTAGAAGAATATCCCAATCTGTAGAAATCCTTAAAAATATTTTTTTTCAAAATTTTAATTTTTTTCCCGTTGTTTTTGAAAGTTGTGTGCTCGATTCTATACTTGATTCTGATGATTGAGATGAGTAATTGGGAGAGGGGAGGGTGAGTTAAAATCATCGTTTCAATTTTTAAATTACAAAAATTCTTTGAACGAATAATTTAGATTTTATACATATATTTTTTGATTTCTTCGGAATTTTTTCTCTTCTTTTAATCGAGTTTATTTGTTTTTCTACTCACGAGCCTCTCTATTAGATTTCAAAGTTTTCCTTATAGAATATTAACTCCTGAAAAATATTTTTATTCCGATGGCATTGAATTGAAACCATTCATTTTTTCAACTATTCCAAACTCGTATTAATTTTTAATCGAAAACAAAAGTTCGAATTTTTGATATTTTTGTGGAGAAAAATAGTTTTAAAAAATTGAATTAGCTCATCGATACTGATTACTTTTTTGTCGTTAAATATGACCAGCTGAAGAGAGATGAAGAGGAAGGAGGTTAATCTGTAAAATTCCACGATGAAAATAAAACGAAAAATAAATTCAATAATAATGTCTGCCCTTGAGCTACTTCACCGACATCTTTTCTTCAACTTATTAAAAGTTCCTGTTATCTATGCACATTGCATATGACTCGACGAATCGACCCGAGATAGCGAAAATGTCCAATTTATTCTGAAAAAATATTTTTCATCGGTTCATCGCAATACATTCGAAGAAAAAAAACACGATTTATTTACTTACGACGTTTCATTTATCACAAGCCACTTTATGAAAGAAACGTGGGGAAATGGGAGTCGAGGGGAACGTCTAGATTAGTCTTTTTTTATATATTTATTATGTGCATACGTTGGCAAATGATTCACGAATTTCGCTATTCCGAGTATTATTACTCTACGGGTAGCATTGTATGCCAGAATCGTACGAGAAATGTGCGCCCGGTACATTCGACGAACACGAGGCTCGCCTCGTGCTTATTATAAGACAATCAAGTTCGTCGAACGTTTTTACGATAAGGCGCCGATTGAAGAAGGAAAATTTTGTTCTGAAAGTTGAAATTGGCCGGAGGGTGGAGGGAGATGAATTTCAAAGATAATGGCGATTTTTTTTACGTATTTAAGTTCGCTCGATAATATTTTAAAGTCCATAGATTAAATTGTGCTTTTGATGTTTACGCAGGTACCTCGCGATCACGAAACCATGACTAAATGGCTATTCGATCGATGGGCCGAGAAAGAAAGAATGCTGGAGACGTTCTACCAAACTGGCGAATTCCCTTATCAAATGTACTGCACGTCAGAAAAACCTCTAGGACCTCAGCTAGTTCATCAAGATTGTCTAAGATTTTTCATTCTGCACGTATTCTTCATCGCATCGTCGTATTTGCATTATTGGCTGTTTGTGTATTTATGGTCGTTGATGTAAAATTCACCAATGTACGAACCTACTGAAACGAAATTTCGTTCGTTGGAAGCATGTTGGTTGTATTTGTGGGCGTCGTTGGTAACGATACGAACGAGAAATGTGGTGAAATCATTCGCGAAATGTGCCGAAGAGTAACTTTCACAGATGTGTTTTTTTTTCTCGTGAAATGTGAATAGTCGTAATTGTGATTATCGCTTAGATATTTTTAATACATTTGCATTACAGTTCCTTATCAATTATGTGTATAAAAAAAGAAACTATTTTAATGATTGATTTTTATTTTCATTATTCATTTTTTCTTCTTTTGTTCAAATTTGTACATAAAATGTGTAAATTAAGATGTAGCATAAGATTTTCATACGTGTTTCCCTCTGTAATACTTAAAAAAGAATAGTTGCTCGGATCGAATGGGCTTTATTAAGAGCGGCCCATTGAAAGTACCTCGACTTCACAGTCCTGGATTATTGATCTCATTTTTTATAGTTAACGTTTGGCCGGCGTGCGACCAAAGTGGATGACTATTTAAAGAGAATCGATTCTTGATAGCGGATTTGTTTTTAAAACTATTTTTAAATAAATTTTCTTTTGTTATTTTACGACTGCGATTTTCTTTTTCTTTTTTTACTTAGATTAATCGGTTACCTTTTACGATTTTCAACTCTCTAATTCTTAATAATTTATCGAATTTGTTATCGTGTTGGATTTCGAATTGTAATGGTAAATTTTATTTTAATGTATGATTATAAAGAATTATATTTTCACATTTTGATGATGAATTTTTTACCCTAGACGAGAGTACTTTTTTTACGTGGGTTTTTTTTCCAAAATTAATTTTTTCTTCAATGGTAACGCAGGTTAATATAGAAAAAATGTCATCTGAAATTTAATGAGCAATTTTTATAGTAATTTTCGCGCTGATCGCGAGAAATCATGTTTTCTTACCAATTTCTTCTCAAATAGGACTAAATAGTAATTAATCTACGTCTAATTCTGGTGTCAGTAGTGCTCAGTGCACCCTTTATCTCATATTGCCACAGAGCAAAAATTACATTCACTTTTAAGTTTTAATTTCTGTGAATTTACAACATTCTTCTACACCTCAGGTTTGCAGTTTTATTCACTCACATTTTTTTCTATTGGAAAAACACGTGTAATTTTTCGAAAATTATTTTAGCTACCAAAAATGGGCCGAGGACGAGGAAACGTTCGAAGAAGGTATTTTTTTTGATTTTTTAAAATTAATTTAAAAGCGAATGTGATACTTACGGAAGTTTTTTGTCCAATGCTCAGTTTGAATAATTCCAACAAGACTGTTATGTTCGAGAACTGATGTTATTTGTATAATCCAGAGTTTATATTTAAAAAAATTAACTCTATTCGTGAACCTCAAATTATTTTCATCAAAATCTCTCATTTTTTGCTGATGAAGGAAGGTTGCTGGAATTTAAAAACGAATGAAAGAATTTTTTTTCAATTGCAGAGGAATTTAATAACATCTGAAGAATCGAAAAAAGCATTCACCTGAGTCAGTATTCAATAATTGAAGAGCTGAGAGTCAAAGCTCACATTATCCACCGTAAGCGATTTCGGAAAAAAAATCATCAGGAGAGCTGAAATTATTTTACATGGTCAAGTTCTCAAGTCGGACCTAAAAATAGGATTCCCCCTAAAAAATTTTCGATCTCTCGTTTCTCTGCTATCTTAATTTATATGAGACAAGACGACTGGCAAATGTGAATTTTGTCCCCAACATACCTTTTTTTCAACACTTACAGAAACATTTTGTAGGACCAAAGTTGTAAAGCTTGAAAAAATGAATATTTTCTGCCTCTTGACATTTTCGTTCTAGTTCAATCGTTTTCGAGTTATTAACCAGTTTCGAAATGCATTCCAAAAGTACCTAATGCATTTTAAACTGGTTCATAACTCGAAAACGATTGAACTAGAACAAAAATGTTAAAAGGGCTATTCCATGCTAAAACAGACCAAAAGTGAAGTCGGGTCTTCCGATTTCGCTCAGATTTTTTTTATGAGTTCCCGTTGGTGGTCTATTCACGAAACGACGATTATTTTTTTTCCAACCCTCAAGAGGGCTGGGGGTGGGCCTCGTAATTTTCATGAAATTGTGATTTTTCGCCAAACTACCCAACTTTGAAGGCTTATATCATGAAATAGGCTGTACTTTGGGGAAAACCGTTTGCAGGGCCTGAAAGAGAATTGAAAGTAGATTCAAAAGTGATAATCACATTTTGGAAAGCTCAAAGTTGAACTTTGGTGGCGAAAGCTCAACTTTCATGATATGCACAAAATTTGAAAGCTACCATTTAAAAATCTGAAAAAATTACAGTGAGTAGCCCTTTTTACCTTTTTTTCAACCGACAAATTTTCAAGATGGGATCTCCAGACCCGGGGGGGGGGGGGGGGGTACAGGTGTCTACAATTTTGACCGAAATTCAAAAAAATCGATGAGGTCGAGTAACACATCGATGACTACTAATTCGAAGGCCCTGAGTTTGAATATGTACTCAGTTTTTTCATCCGACTCCTCTGCACACCCCCCCTATTAGCCCCCTCGATAGGGCCAAAATTTGAAAAAATGAAAAATATCGTGCGACCAGTCGTTGGTTAGGTTTTTGAAGGCGCTGAGTTCGGATATTTGATTATTTTTTGGATTTGATACCTGAGTGCTCCCCTGGCCCTCCAATTTTGGGGAAAAGTGGGTCAAGATATTAAAATGGCGTGTGGCATATCGATTCTCACTAATTTGAGTGCGTAGAATTCGAATATCAACTTACTTTTTGATTTGACCCCATTCCTCGTGATCTAACCGACTACTTCCTCTCAAATTCGTATTTTTTCATTAGGTTAAAGCGCGAGGAATGGGGCCAAATCAAAAAGTAAGTCGATATTCGAATTCTACGCACTCAAATTAGTGAGAATCGATATGCCACACACCATTTTAATATCTTAACCCACTTTTCCCCAAAATTGGGGGGCCAGGGGGCACTCAGGGGTCAAATCCAAAAAGTAATCAAATATTCGAACTCAGCGCCCTCAAAATTTTTGAGGGCGCATATCTCGAGATCAGTTAGGTCCAAGATGAATCTGTTCATGCGGTTTTGTAGAGAATTAAAAGGAGGTTCAATTGAAAAAAAAAAACATTGATTTTTAAAATTTTTTAGTAATTTGGGAGTCAGTGCGGGGCATGGGGGAGGCGGATCGAGAAACAAGTCGATAATTAAGCTCAGCACCCTCGAATTAGTATGAATCGATATGACACATGGTATTTCCATTTTTTTGCGTGTGTTTTCTCAAAATTGGGGGCTTAGGAGGGCATTAATGGGACGAATCCCAAAAATAAGCAAATATTCGAACTCAGTGCCCTCAAAAACCTAACAAACGACTGGTCGCACCATTTTTTCAAATTTTGGCCCTATCGGGGGGGCTAATAGGGGGGGTTCAGAGTCATCGATGTGTTACTCGACTTTATCGATTTTTTTGAATTTCGGTCAAAATTGTAGACACCTGTACCCCCCCCCCCCCGGGGGTCTGGAGATCCCATCTTGGAAATTTGTCGGTTGAAAAAAAGGTAAAAAGGGCTACTCACTGTAATTTTTTCAGAATTTTAAATGGCAGCTTTCAAATTTTGTGCATATCATGAAAGTTGAGCTTTCGCCACCAAAGTTCAACTTTGAGCTTTCCAAAATGTGATTATCACTTTTGAATATACTTTCAATTCTCTTTCAGGCCCCACAAACGGTTTTCCCCAAAGTACAGCCTATTTCATGATATAAGCCTTCAAAGTTGGGTAGTTTGGCGAAAAATCACAATTTCATGAAAATTACGAGGCCCACCCCCCAGCCCTCTTGAGGGTTAGAAAAAAAATAATCGTGGTTTCGTGAATAGACCACCAAGGGGAACTCATAAAAAAAATCTGAGCGAAATCGGAAGACCCGACTTCACTTTTGGTCTGTTTTAGCATGGAATATCCCTAGGAGAATAGAAAAATGGGAAAAATAAATGTTTCATCTCTGCCCCTTCAATTCTTATGGATAGGCAACTTATTTGACTTCATATAAAATACTTTCACTCGATTACAAATGGGCAAGTGCTTAATTGAATATCTAATCATTCGATTTACCTGATTTTTCAACAAAAATACGTAAAAGAAAGCCACGCGACATAGATCTATCCTAGTCCATGTATATTAGGAAGTGAACTCAAATATTTACATTACAAATCTTGGTAATAAAAAACAGGGAGAAAAGTTCAAAAATTGATTCACTTACATTTTTTTTTTAAATTTCTGTAAAGGAATCGGTTTTTGGAATTATGTTGTCCTCAAACCAAAAATTCAACCTTCGAAGGAAGAGAGGAGGTGAGACGAACATTTGATGAATGTTTCTAAATCCATTTCTGGAGTAATTTTTATCCTAAATGTGAAAGTATTAAGTGATTGCATTCTTCCGAAAGAAAACTTGTGAAATGTGTGAAAAATCGTTCACTCGAGTTTTACTTTTTCGTTATGAAGTTCAATGAAATACCTCGTAAAACAACCGAGGGGCTTATTTGGCGAAAAATAGTCAAAACTCCGAGAAAACAAATTCTGAAGGTGAAAAAAAAAACGAATTCAGTTATATCTATTACCTACTTGGTGAAATTTTGGTCTTATCTCTCGCTCTCCTCCCTCTTTCTTAAGAGTCGAATTTTGGGTTTGGGTGCAGAATAACTCTAATAAGTAATTGATTTAGACACTTCAACCCTCTTTCCACGTACAATGAAAAATTTTAAAATTATTGGAAAAATTCCTTATCTACGATAGGTATTTTGTTAATTCGAAATTAATAATAAACCGTAATTTGCGGTTTTTAAAAATTGATTTCATGTTCAATTTTTTTTTACGAAGTCGCTGTACTGAAAGATGTGGAATGTATGTTATAATTTCCAAATCTCCAGCTGAAATAACCTTGGGAGTCGGGAGTTCACAAACTTACTGCTGGAAATAGTCAAGGTGGTAGAGTGGTGGTGGAGGTGTAGAACAAGTTTCCTACGCATAGGGATTCCCAACTTATAGGGGTTGAAAAGAAAAGGAAGTACACTAAGTGCGCTGGTCAAATTTTCTTTCAATGAGGAAAAAAGCGTGGGGAAAAATTCAAAAATGTTATTGAACCAACACAAGTCTACGTGGTACATATCTACATTTAATTTAAAATTACGATTCTCCGCAAGATATTTACCTACCATTCTGAACAATAATTTCTTCTCGAGATTCATCTCGAAAACTTTTCAAACATCTTTCGATACCACGTGAATACACACCTGCTTGTTCTTCTTTTTCAACCCCTACAATATTGGAACCCTATGTCTAAATAATTCCAGTGAAATGGCACTATGTTTACGAGGTAGCTATTATTTATGTTTAGCAGCATTCTAGACTCGTTAGATATTGCGCTTCTCGAATAACAAAACCTCGTCAAACAACAAATGCTACACCTGGACCACCCAACACGTGTTAATTCAAAGCGGTGTAACGGTACTTAAACCCACCCCACTCCGTAGATACAGCAAAAATTGCAAATCTTTTTATGTACAAGCCTCACACAATCTGTAGATTTTTGAGATGCAACAATCATCTAAAAATAACTCATCTCCGTCTGCCTGCGTAACGCAGACACAGTTTACGCGACGTTGCGAAAAATTTTTCAGTAACTCGGAAGTAATAAAAACTTAGCTTGTATTTCAAATTTGATTCGTCTGAGACATTTTGTTTACTTTAACCATCGTATCAATATGATGAAAAAAAATGCAGTGTATTTATTTATTTTGCACATCGCAGTTTCTTCAGCTGTACCATTCAGGACACGATTGAAGCGGAGTTCAAAAATAGAATTTCATTATTCGAGCATGGAAACTGAAGAAAATCGTATAATAAAAGATCACTTTGTCTTCAATCAAAAATTGTCACATTTTGATCCATTAGACCATCGAGAATGGAAACAAGTATGTGTTAATTTAGTTACGTACCTAATACCTATACTTAGTCTGTTTTTTTTAACGTGATTCCTGACTTTTCGTACTTAAACAAAACAAAGATAACCAATAGGAAGCCTTAAAAAACGTACACGGTTGTCATTTCCTTAATAATCAGTAATTTACCTTACTTTAAATTTACCAAAACAAAAAAAATATCATATCAACACAACATGTTTGGCAACATCTGAAAAAAGTCAGGGATCACGTTAAAAAAAACCCAGACTATATACATCTAAAACTAAGGATTTTAATAAAAAACACGTCTTTCAAATTCAAGGGGCTCCTACTAACCGTATAAGTCAAGGAACTGAAAAAATCTCAACCGTAGAAGTCAAAAAAGGGCGCATGAGAAAAGGAACTTAGGTGTAAATTTTTTTTGAATTTCCTTTTCTCATGAACAGTGACTGTACTTGCGAAAAGGGTCTTAACAGGGCCGGACCGAAAGGCGGCAGGGGGTCAAGCTGCCCCCCATGTTTGAAAATTCCAATTTAGTCGGAAAATTCTGGTTTCAGTCGGAAATTTGCAACTTATCACAAAAATCGAGATTTTTGAATTTTCCGACCGAGATCATTATTTTTCCGACTCAAGTCGGTAAAATTTGAAGTTTGAAAATATTGAAACTTGTATTCGATATCAATTACACAGGTCGACATGGAAAATGCTATTTGAGGTTTGATGGGTGATTTTCATAGTATTTTTCGCGCTGATCACGAAAAAAATAGTGAAAAAATTCCATCACCCAAGGGTTTTTTACAATTTGACTTTTGACACTTCAAGTCGATTTTCAGAGAAAAGGAAGAGTTTTACGAAAAAAATGAATAGTACATAAAGTGTAGAACTTCAAATTTCCTATCTGTAAAAGCCGATTCGTTTTTTCTTGAGAGGCTTAACTTTCGAGATATTTTAGCTCAAAGTTCAAAGTTAATTTTTTTTTAAATTGAAAATATCTTAAAAACTAAGCCTCTTAAGGAAAAACTAATCGGACTTTACTGGTTGAAAATTTGACGCTCTACAATTTATGTTCTATTCATTTTTTTTTGTAGGACCCTTTCTTTTCCCAGGAAATCGACTTCAAGGGTCAAAAATTACATCAAAAAGTGTAAAACAAATTTTCAACGAAAAATCTTCCAATTATGAAAAATTTTGACTCATGGAAATTTTCAATATTTTTTCCGTGATTAGCGCGAGAAATAATACATATAATAATTATCCATTAAATTTAAAACAGTACTTATTTTCTTTTTCTTGTTTTAATCACTGTTATTATTAGTCTAAAATGTAGCGCTGATTTTAAAATTTCTCCATCATTCCAGTTTTTTTTTTTTTGCAAAAACAAGTTTTTCTTCATAAAATGAACACATATTCCCTAATTTTATTTTTAATCGAAAGCTTCACAAAAAACTTACAATTTTAATTTCACATCATTGAAAATTGAGAGGCGTTTTTCGATAAGGGACCTTGTGGTGAAAAAAAATTAAATCGAATGTTGCATTTTACCTAATTCGCATTATGCGAATAAGACAAAATTCAACAATCGATTTCTTCTCACCACAAGGTCCCTTATCGCAAAACGCCTCTCAATTATAGTTTTTCTCGATTACGCCAGGATTTTTTATAATTGGGGGTAACACCTTGAAAAATTCGAAAAACCATTTTTCCACAACGTTTTTTTACCCATAGAATGGTAATTTTTGGTCGAAAAAATTTTTCTTGAAATTAATACTCCAAAACACGTGTTTGTACACCATTTGTTTAATTTTCACTATATTTCATTTCTTTTTCGCGATTTTTATAATTTCAAGAGGATAAGTGTAGGACAAGGCTCAAAATTCAACAACGAAGGTCGTCCATATTAAAATTTTTTTGAAATGTCAAACTTTCATCGTTTTTTATCGAGTATTGATTTTGTGCTAAACTTCGACAAAAATCGAGCTAGATTTGCACCAATTTTTTACGATGTGGTTTCTCGGGAGGTGAAATATATTCTGGCTGCGGCTTATCCTGCAGTTGTTTTCTTATTGAAATTGAGTGGAAAATAAAAATAATCAGATAGGTAGTTTATTTGATAATTGGATTACAGTTTGTTCTTAATGAATAATTGAATAAGCAGATTTTTGTTTTCTATCTCTGATTTTACAGAGGTACACGGTCACTGTAGATTTTTACAAAAAAAATGGTCCGGCGTTCTTGTATATCTATGGTCAGAGGCCTATGAACAGGGGATACGAATTTCCAAACAACATGTTATCATACGGACAGAGCTTAAATGCAATATGTTTCTCTCTAGAGCATCGTTTCTACGGCAGAACTATGCCAACAAAGTAATGCATGGAAAGCAATGTATTCATTTTTTTCAATCGATAGGTAAATATAATAAGTAGGGAAGACCGGGGCAGCGTGGAACGCTGGGGCAAAGAGAAACACCCGCCTAATTTAAATAGGTGGACTATTCCATGCTAAAACAGACCAAAAGTGAAGTCGGGTCTTCCGATTTCGATCAGATTTTTTTTATGAGTTCCCCTTGGTGGTCTATTCACGAAACCACGATTATTTTTTTTCTAACCCTCAAGGGGGCTGGGGGGTGGGCCTCGTAATTTTCATGAAATTGTGATTTTTCGCCAAACTACCCAACTTTGAAGGCTTATATCATGAAATAGGCTGTACTTTGGGGAAAACCGTTTGCGGGGCCTGAAAGAGAATTGAAAGTAGATTCAAAAGTGATAATCACATTTTGGAAAGCTCAAAGTTGAACTTTGGTGGCGAAAGCTCAACTTTCATGATTTGAAAGCTACCATTTAAAAATCTGAAAAAATTACAGTGAGTAGCCCTTTTTACCCTTTTTTCAACCGACAAATTTTCAAGATGGGATCTCCAGACCCCTGGGGGTACAGGGGTCCACAATTTTGACCGAAATTCAAAAAAATCGATAAAGTCGAGTAACACATCGATGACAACTAATTCGGAGGCGCTGAGTTCAAATATGTACTCAGTTTTTTCATCCAACCTCTCTGAACCCCCCTATTAGCCCCCTTGATAGGGCCAAAATTTGAAAAAATGAAAAATAACGTGCGACCAGTCGTTTGTTAGGTTTTTGAGGGCGCTGAGTTCGAATATTTGATTATTTTTTGGATTTGACCCCTGAGTACCCCCTGGCCCCCAATTTTTGGGAAAAGTGGGTTAAGATATTAAAATGGCGTGTGGCATATCGATTCTCACTAATTTGAGTGCGTAGAATTCAAATATCGACTTACTTTTTGATTTGACCCCATTCCTCGCGCTTTAACCTAATGAAAAAATACGAATTTGAGGGGAAGTAGTCGGTTAGATCACGAGGAATGGGGCCAAATCAAAAAGTAAGTTGATATTCGAATTCTACGCACTCAAATTAGTGAGAATCGATATGCCACACGCCATTTTAATATCTTGACCCACTTTTCCCAAAAATTGGGGCCAGGGGGTACTCAGGGGTCATATCCAAAAAATAATCAAATATTCGAACTCAGCGCCCTCAAAAACCTAACAAACGACTGGTCGCACGTTATTTTTCATTTTTTCAAATTTTGGCCCTATCGAGGGGGCTAATAGGGGGGTTCAGAGAGGTTGGATGAAAAAACTGAGTACATATTTGAACTCAGCGCCTCCGAATTAGTAGTCATCGATGTGTTACTCGACTTTATCGATTTTTTTGAATTTTGGTCAAAATTGTGGACCCCTGTACCCCCCAGGGGTCTGGAGATCCCATCTTGAAAATTTGTCGGCTGAAAAAAGGGTAAAAAGGGCTACTCACTGTAATTTTTTCAGATTTTTAAATGGTAGCTTTCAAATCATGAAAGTTGAGCTTTCGCCATCAAAGTTCAACTTTGAGCGTGCATAGTTTTTAATTAATACGCAACCCTTCATGGACATAATATTGCGGTTCAAATACCAAAAAACGTGAATGGGGTAAAGCGGTACACAAAAATATTCATTTTTTTCATTTCAAGTTTCGGATTATGGTTCGAAATTACGTTCAAAAGGCAGAAGGTTCTAAATATTGCTATCTAATATAAAATTTGTATATAAATATAATTTTTTTAAATAATTTTCAATGTGTTCCGTTCTGCCCCGAGTGGTGTTCCACTCTGCCCCAGCGTCTGGGGCAAAGCGGAACATTTTTACTTTTTCTTTCAACTCAAAACAGAAACCTTACAAATTGTTCAAAAATTTTCCAAAAAAAACGAAAATGTAGCTAAAGGTTGGTACTTTTGAACAAAACAAACCGCACATCTCTAACTATTCCGTAGCCGAAGTTATAACCCATTTCCTAAAAAGTGTACCGCGCTGCCCCGGTCTCCCCTACATATTTTGAGCACCTATTCTTATTTTTTATTTGCAGTGGATCAATAATACAACATCTAAGCACGGCACAGGCGTTAGAAGACATTCGAAATTTTATTAAAGGTAAGTAGGTACATTAGTGGGTTGAAAAACCAAAATTTTTGATTTTTGAGTAACTTTACCACAAACAAGACAACGACTGGGGAGACAATCTAAATTTTACAAGGAAATCCGCGAAGAGGTATGACACCCAAAAATGATTTTTCGTCAGCCTTGTAGAGAATCACAAGAAACTTCCACAGCTAATTTTTAGCCTCCCAAGTTGACTAGGGGTATGAGGATTTGAATTTCGAAAAACACCTATTCAGTATTGCAAGGTAATGATGCAAGAATAGTCTCACCCTGTTATCGAGGTCGAAAAATTCGAATCTGGGAATATTTTTCTGAGTAGGAATGAAGGGGTGGGCTAGGGGAGGGGGTAAATTCAAAAATTTCCCCATTTTCATCTGCGATATATCAAGAAGAATGTTTTCTAGGTCGTAGAATTTTAATCTGGGAATATTTTTTGGATAGGAGTGAGGGAAGAGACGCCAAATTCGCTGGGGTTGTTGGGTCACTATCGGAGACTACCCAAAAAAATTTGAGCCCCTCCCAGGTGAAGTTGGGTGGGAGCTAGGGGTTCTCAAAGGGCACCGCCTTTTGAAAAAAACGTGGTTTTCTGTGTTTTTAAGGTCGAAAAAATGGCGTGAGATTCATGAAACAGCACTAAAAAGGTTCGATTTGAGTTTCTACATCTTCCAAGACCATCGCCGTCATCCTCCGATCAAAACTCAGACCTCTACCAGGGGGTCCAAAAGTTGCAGATCGCGAAATTAAAGCAAAAAACGCATTAATTTTTTTTGCTATAGGTGCGACTAAAGAATTCCATTTACCTAAGCACATAAAGTGGGTAGTTTTTGGATGTTCATATGGAGGAGTTCTGGCGGCGTGGGCGAAAAAAAAATTTCCAGTCATCCATGGTGCTGTTGTATCGGGTGCACCACTTGAAGCTAAAGTAGATTATTATGGTAAGTGATCTGAAAGAGCCTCTCCGGTAAGAAGGTGAAGCCACACTTTCACCCGTCTTGAAACAGTCTTGAAGTACCCCCCTCCCCCAATGTTCAATCTCCCCACCACAACCCGAATAAAATAGCTATACATGCCCAAAATTCAAAATTTACATTTTCGAAAAAAGTAATTCATCGGTGAAAGTGTGGATTTCAGTGATTTCGCCATCTTACCTGGAGAGGTTCTTGTGAATCACTTTTACAAGGAAGTTTCGTTATGTAATGACTAGGGCAAGGATTTATATGCGCTAAAAAAATGAAATATAAGCGCTTAAAAAAGCGGTTAAAACTGGCCAACATAGGCGAATATCAGCGCTAAAAAATCGAAAAAAGCAAATATAAGCGCTATAAAAGTGTACCATGTCGTAAAACCTTATCAAAATGCGGGTATTTTCCAGGGTTGTGCCAAATCGCGTTCATTTTGATTCGAATCACGAATCACGAATCCTTTTCCAAGAAATGATTCGAATCATTTTCCAAAAAATTATTCGTGATTCGTATTTTTTGAATCTTTTTTCGAATCATTTAATGAAAATGGCAATGGCCAAAAATACCAAAATCCAACTTGGATTTTGCCATTTTCATTAAACGATTAGGAAAATGATTCAAATACTGCAGAAAAATCTAACTGGTTTAAGGTATTTTTGGCAATTTTTATCAAGTGATTCGTGAAATGATTCGAAAAATACAAAAAATTCGAATCACGAATCATTTTCTGTCACATGATTCGAATCATTTTTCGAATCAGCAATTCAGCACAACCCTGCTCCCAGTTCAAAATCAAAATTCTGAATATTTTTGGCTTTCACAAGCTTCACCCTTTGGCAGTTTTGCTCAAATTGCAGAGAAAATTTGTCAGAACGAAAAAAAAACACTTATAAAAAATGATTCGTAAAAATGATTCGAAAAGTAAAAAAATTTCAAATCACGAATCATTTTCGGTCAGATGATTCGAATCATTTTTCGAATCGTAAAATAAGTGATTCGAATCAAAAATGATTCGAATCGGCACAACCCTGGTACTTTCAACATGAGTAAGAAAATCAATACTATAAAATTACCTGTGAAGTTAAAATCGAATTAAACACATTAGAGAAATATCAAATGGCATTATTTTAAAAATTCAAAAGTAGAACAATGTAACTAGATACTAACAAAAATTCGTTCACAAAGTCACAGATAAAATTGTTCGAATTTTTTTTATTATTTTATTTTTTGAGCCAAATAATGAGAATTTCGAATTTTTTGATCAGTTTGTGGTGATTTTTCTCCAAATAAGCGTAAATGACTTGATTTTTTTTTGCCAAATATAAGCATTTATAAGCGTTTAAGGTCAAACAAATAAGCATTTATAAGCGGTAAAAAATTTCGGAATTCGGCTTAGAAGTGTATGAATCGCAAAAGAAACAATGCTAAGCGGTATCTACTACAGCGCATTCAAATAAGCATTTGCATATAAATCCTTGCCCTAGTAATGACCGTTTTACGGATTCTATGGATTTTTTCGATTTCTCTACGTACCTAACTACTTTTAATACGGGCATTTTAGGTTTTGACCCCAAAAAAATTAGCAGGAAGGGGAAGTTTCGTATATAAGGTCTGTAAGACACTTATATTAATTTTCCCGAACTACCATAAATTTGGTGTATATTTTGTCCCCCTTTTAGGAGTGAAGGGGGTTAAAAATTTGGTTTTTTGGCTGTAACTTTCGAAATTGAGCATTTATGAAAAAAAAACATGACGAAAGTTGTAGAGCATTAAAAAACGAACAATTTTGTCATTTACCGTTTTTCCCTAGGACGTCATGGGGAGGAGATGGATATACGATGGAATTTTGATGTTTTGCTTAAAACTTTGGCCATGGTATTCAGCCCTGATAGAAATATGTAGCTGTTTACCTACTTATATGGGATACACCGCGAGACTGGCTTTAAATCGCGATCCGGGACGGTAGTCTTTGAAATATTTAATTTATTTTACAACTGAGTAGAGAGTTAGTTTCGGCGAATGCTCGAGTGTTTATGAAATTATTGTGCAGTGTACACGAACGTGAAAAAATCAGCACTAAACCGAATCGATTTCAGCGTCTCGTTGCTTTGTCTCGTGTTCCTAATGAATTATTGCAGCGCAAGAACCACGGCGAATTCTGCGCCAGGAGGAAGATAGTCTGAAACGCCGAACGATTTCATATGCTTTGAAAGCATGCCACGATGCAAAAAATTCTACCAACTTTGAATTAAAATAAAGTTGATTCGAAGAAAACGAATTCTACTTGGACTGGATTTACATTTTTACACGGTGCAGCGTGGAAATTAATAAACAGTTAAACACATGGCAGAGCTTAAAAAGAGAAATCAGATGAATGAATGGGCGTAAAGGAGGCGGTGCGCAGTGTGTGTGTACATCTACGTACGTATGAGCCGGTGCCGATGCCGGTGTTTACATGTCTTATTCTTAGCTGAAATTCGTAATAATTTGACCCCAAGAACCCAAATTGGGGCCCAAAAGGGAGTTTAAAATTCAAAATGGGCCCAATTCGGGTCCTTGAGGTCAAATTATTACGAAAATCGAGTTCAGCGTCCTCGAAAACCCCAGGTCACCTACTTTTTCGAGAATAAGTTCGCTCAATTTTGTACCAGGTGTGCAACTAAGCATACGGAAAATCGGGAATTTTTTGAGTAAAATTAAACATTTTCCAACGCGCTTTTTTTTCTTTTTGCGATAGCTCGGCTCCAAAAGCACGCAGAAAAAAAATTAAAAAAGGAAAATGTTCGTCTTTTAATGCTCTACAACGTCATTTGAATCGATTTTTCGAATGTTTCACTGTAACTGAGGTACAACGGAGGAGAAAAGTGATTTTTTGTTCAGAGGGTCCACCCCCCCACTTTGTGATAAGGGGTCGGTTATCATTTTTCCTTCTTCTACATACCGATGGGATATACTGTGCTAAAGGACTCCTCCTAAAAGTCGATTAAACCGATTTTTGGCCACTTTTTGTGGAAATAGAAAATTTTCAAAATTGATTTTTTTCTGAAGGCCCCAGCTCCTCCCCATGACGTCCTAGGGAAAAATGGTAAATGACAAAAAACCAAAATTTGAACCCCCTTGACCCCCAAAAGGGAAATAAAATATGCACCAAAGGGTATGGCCGGATAAGGGGTGAATTTGGCCCCCGGCGCTTTTGGGCTCCTAAACACCTCAAGTCGTGTATATTGATTAGAAATAATTTTTCACAAAATTTTGGACCCCTACTCCCCTCTCTTTCAGAGCTATGTCCATTTTATTGCATCATTTTCAAAAAATTTTAATTTCAACGGAAGTGAAGGAAATTTTTTGTTCTTTGGCACAAAGTTACATCTCGTAGAGATGTATTTACGATAATTTTTTCAACAGTTTTGGTGCACTCCTTCACGTTTTTTCGGCCATTTGAAGTTTTCAATTGTAAAAAATACCATATAAGCAAAGAGCGACCACCCTGGAAAAATTTCTAAAAATTACGTTTTTTTATGTAGAATATCGCTGTGTATTTAGTTTTGGCGATTTCTTTGAACTAAGAGCCGAAAATCGCGAAAAACTGCACAGAAATGTTGTTATTTTAGCGGATTTTTCAAATTTTGAGCGTTTTATACAGAAAGAAATGACCAAATAAGGAAACCAATTCCATATTCGTGTTCAGCAGGTCAAAATACCGCGATAAACATCCTTTTCGCAAAAGTTTTGATTAAAATTTCAAAATTCAACTTTTTCACTGATTTTTCATTTAAAAAAAAGTAAATTTTGAGACTTCAAGTAAAACGATTGCGAAAAAAGTGTTTTTTTTTTTTTTTTTTTTTTTTTGTTTGTGGGTTCAGACTACTAGGTCTATCAGCCCATGCCAGCATCGGGGTATTTTGACCTGCTGAACACGAATATGGATTTGGTTTTTTCATTTCGTCATTTTCTCATATGTACTACCTCTTCCTTCACCCCCAAGTCTTCTCCCCTCCCTATTCACACCCTTTTCCTCCAATTTATACCTATATATTTCAACGTCTTTACCGAAATCCGTCTGTTAAGAGGTTAAGACGTATTTGAGTTGAGAGTTTTTCAGATAAGGTTTCATTTTTTCCACTTTTTAAATAAATTTTCAATTTCCTAATACTATTCATAGTGAAGTTATTGGTCTTGAATATTGTTTTATTTTCGAAAAAAAATGTGTTATTGTGTTTTTGACCTCCAGTTCCCCTCCCCCCCCCAGAAAATCTATGATGAATTAATATTGTACAGCCCAACAACGAAAGGCCAAAATGACAATTAGGAATTCGAAAAAAATTCAAGTATCTTCGATGCCTCCCTCTTGTTTTCGTGAAGCTTTTTTCAATCTCAAATTGCTACGAGTATCTTGATTCTTGTGAAAAAATTTCAAAAAATTATTGTTCGAGATCTGGTCGCTCAATATTGTAACTCATTGGTACGATTTAATGTCAAAAACATGGAGGATACGTGGAAACAAAATTCACCATTACTCCTCTAGGGCGGTTTCTGTAGCTGAAAAATGTAACCCAAAAGATTTGAAATGGAAAGATTTCGATTTCTGACTAATTTTGAGTCGCAGAACACGAATATGGCATTAATTGTTGTGTATTTTCTTGCTCAAGAGACCAGATTCAAACTTAAAAATGGGGGCGTTTTAGGGAAGAAATGACGAAATGAAAAAACCAAATCCATATTCGTGTTCAGCAGGTCAAAATACCCCGATAAACACTTTTTTCGCAATCGTTTTACTTGAAGTCTCAAAATTTACTTTTTTTTAAATGAAAAATCAGTGAAAAAGTTGAATTTTGAAATTTTAATCAAAACTTTTGCGAAAAGGGTGTTTATCGCGGTATTTTGACCTGCTGAACACGAATATGGAATTGGTTTCCTTATTTGGTCATTTCTTTCTGTATAAAACGCTCAAAATTTGAAAAATCCGCTAAAATAACAACATTTCTGTGCAGTTTTTCGCGATTTTCGGCTCTTAGTTCAAAGAAATCGCCAAAACTAAATACACAGCGATATTCTACATAAAAAAACGTAATTTTTAGAAATTTTTCCAGGGTGGTCGCTCTTTGCTTATATGGTATTTTTTACAATTGAAAACTTCAAATGGCCGAAAAAACGTGAAGGAGTGCACCAAAACTGTTGAAAAAATTATCGTAAATACATCTCTACGAGATGTAACTTTGTGGCAAAGAACAAAAAATTTCCTTCACTTCCGTTGAAATTAAATTTTTTTGAAAATGATGCAATAAAATGGACATAGCTCTGAAAGAGAGGGGAGTAGGGGTCCAAAATTTTGTGAAAAATTATTTCTAATCAATATACACGACTTGAGGTGTTTAGGAGCCCAAAAGCGCCGGGGGCGAAATCCACCCCCTTATCCGGCGATACCTTTTAGGGAAGTTCGGGAATATTGATATATGTACTACGTGTCTTATAGAGCTTATATACGAAACTTCCCCTTCCTGCTAATTTTTTGGGGGTTAGGGCTTTTTTCACCTAAAATGACATGTATGTAAGGTCAATTGGGGTAATTGTAAATTTTTCAGAAAATTGAACCGATTTTGTGATACTCTTTTTCGTTTCACTCTGTAAGTAAGAAAGCAAAGTTATTGAAATTTTTTCCATGTAAGTATCAATGAATGTATGAGGAGTAATATGGTGGTATATTTTCATCGATTCGATTATTCATTCCAAAATTATGGACTTCGTTTACAATTGGACAAGAATATTTACATTTACCCCACAATGATGGGGTAAATGTAAATGCATACATTGTACCCCATAAAAAACGTATCTCTCTGTTTTTTTTGCATAATTTAGAAAAAATTTATACAGATTAAATATTTAAACGTGTGGAAAAACTAACTTGCGAAAAAAAATCAAAAAAAATGATATTTTGTGTTTAAATTTGTGAATCCCATTTAAGTAACACGTGTTTACAATTACCCCACACCTGAAAATTTTGATGGGAATTTGTGAATGCTGCAGAAAATTAATTTCTCAGCTTCAAAAATCATAAGAATTGAATTTCATCATTTTTGAATGTCCGTAGAACTAAATTAATGCATCAAACACCAACTTTTTTACTTTTTTCTATTTTTTCTCGAATTTTGAAGATTACGTAGATTGTGCGAAAACCGAAATTTGGTATCATGTTTTTTTCATCGCGAAATTTTTCATCACAGCTGTCACCAAGAACCCGAAGTTCTTTATTATAGTAAGACCAATTATTCAAAGTTTTTATTTCTGGCAACTCCAGCTCGCTAGATGCATTTAAGTATTTACAGCATGACTTGTTTACAATTACCCCATGTTTACAATTACCCCAAATGACCTTATACTACTTTGTTTTACAAAAGAGGCAGAGATGAAAAATATGAAGTCCGTAGAATACGAGTCTTTTCTCATTTTTGATTCCGAATTAAAATGGATGAAACACATTAAGGCTCCTTCTTGCTTCGTAATATTTTGTCAAATCAATTCTAGAGTATGAACAAACTGTTGAAGAATCATTAAGATTCTACGATCCGAAGTGTGTTGATAGTATTACGGTTGGTTTTGAAGAGATTTCTAATCTTGTTAACAGCACTGAGAACATAAAACGTATCTTACAAATGTTTGAGTAAGGACGACATTCCAGTCAATGAACATTACTACTCATAAAATTTCGTTTAATTGAAGTTTTTTCCACAGTTTAGATGATGAACCGTTCAATGATTTTACCTCTATCAAAACAAAAATTTGTCATATTATGCTGAATATCATCAGCAATGTTGTTGAAGGAGTACACCATCTTTCCATTCCCGTACTGTGTAAAGTTATGATGGATAACAGTAAAAAGGTAACAATTGTGAGCCAAAATGTAGATAAATAATATTTAACTCGAAATTTATCAAGGACTTATGTTTTAGTTGGAAACTTTTGCTGTAATTAAAAAAATGTATATGGAACACAAAGAAGATTACGTGAAAATACTATCTCAAAAAAGTTCAAGTCAAAATATTGCAGAGGATGAATATAGTAAGGTTCCAACAAACATATACCTACATAATTAATTTATAGGGTATAGGGTGTTTCGAGCTAGAAGTAAAGGATTCCGGGTGGTGACTACTGACTAGGCAACACATACTGAGTCTTTGCATGTAGGTATGTCTGGTCTAATCTTCGAATCACAAGGGCCGATTTACATATTTCAGTTCAGTTTATGGTTTTTGAATGACAATAGCTCGAGAACCAAACTAGGTAGAAATTTGAAATTTGTTCGATGGAGAAGAGAATTTTATGTACCTAGATCATTGTGGTTCAATTGGTTTTTGTCTTACTTAACTGACAAAATTCCAAACGATTCGTTAGCGAGACTAGCAAAAAACTCGCGATCTCTCGATTTCTGGTCGATTACTATACTTACGAAAAATGAACTACAAAAATTGGAAGTTAGTAGATCAGAGAAGCGAGCAGCTGATAAAATAAACAGAAAAACCTATGCCGAAATCTTCAATTTCTATCATTTTTATTGAATGGTTCAAAAATTGGCTCTCTTGAACCATCCGTTAAACAGATGTTTCTATGTAAAAGAAAAATGGTTGCTCTTCTTAATGCCGCAAACCCAGTCTCTCTATCTTATTTTGATGAAAAATTATGCTCATTTAAATTCTAGAAAAAATGATAGAATTTCAAAAAAAAAACTTTTATTCTTATTATTATTTTCAATAATTTAAAATGGACCTAACTTTTCATCAAAATACGATTGAGACAGGGATTGAAGCATTTAAAAAAACAAACATTTTTCTTATAGTAACATCTGTTTAACTGATGGTTCAAGAGAGCCAATTTTTGAATGATTCAACAAAAAATGATGGGAATTGAAGATTTTAGCACAGGGTTTTCTGCTCATTTTATCAGCTGCTCGCATCCCTGATCTGCTAAGAGAAAAACCGATTAAACCACGATGATCTACATAAAATTCTCTTTACCCATCGAACAAATTCCAAATCTCTACCTATTTTGGTTCTCGAGCTATACTCATTCGAAAAACATAAACAGAATTGAAAAAAAATTTCATATCTGTAAATCGGCTCTTGCGATTCGAAGGTTATAGGTAGACATACGTACAAAGACTCAATATGTGTTGCCTATTCACTGCCCAAAATCCCTTACTTCTAGCCCTAAACACCCAAAACCAAGCCTAACCTAATTCGAACACTTTTTGAAAACCCTTCTCTAACTTCGAACCGTTTGAGTCAAAAAGTTCTGACCTTCAAGTGTTTACATATTGAAGTATGCAAGTACCTATGCAAAGGTTGGGATCCAACAATAATTTTTAATATTTTTTATGAATTTTTTTCTGAATGAAGTTAAAATTCAATTTTGAAAATTTAGCTTCCCAATTCCAACCACCCTCCCTACTTCATTGTTTAGTGATGAAATATGTCGGAAAAACATTTTTTTCGTGCTCCTATTTCAACAATAAACAGTATGAAACATTGAAACCAAAATGATAACTCTACAGCCAAAACTCGCGAAAAAATTGAAAAAAAAAAACAAAATCGATTTCAACAACAGATTATATTAGTGGTCGGATTTAGAGCACCCTTCAAAAAAACTTTTGTCAAAAATTTTTGGGGCTCATTGCAACCAGTCTGTAAAACAGATTGCACCATTCGATAGAGAATGACTTCCACCTTTAAAAGATGCTTTTCAAAAAAAAATTGACCGATGGTTTTCTTTTACGATCACGCGACATTTGCAGCGTTGAATAATAGTTTAAGGTGTTTAATTTTCAACTTTTTTGATTTTCTCAACAGTTTTTGCTTTAGAGACATCAGCCCTGTCTCATTATATTAATTTGTGCGAAGCTAATACGAAAAAATGTTTCCCGACAGATTGCTCCAACAACGGAAAAATGGGGGTGGGGGTGGAGTTGGAGCAGTGTACGGAATACAGACACCTTACCTTTATTACTAGGTAACCTAATAGGTACCTATTACCTACCCACAGATCTTTGCTCTAACCAGTGGCTTCTGAATTCAAATGAACGAATTTATACATGATGAAAGTGTATTGATAATTTAAAATTATTCACTCATAATTATTTCAAATCCAAATTGAACCCATCCCAAATTGTGTCAATGCTACAAACATGTTCATTTTTCCGGTACCTACCGTGCGATTTTTTTTTTACAATGTGTTTGTGAATGTGCTTAAAAATTTGAATTTCACTTCACCCTTTGAAAGATTAGGTAATTCTTAAATAATTACATTCTCGAATTTTACTCAGTATTCACACTTGTACGGAAATGGGAAATAGATGTAGCATGGAAATATCAAATTTGTTCAGAATTTGGCTACTTCTCAAGTTTTACCAACACAACTTTTCTATCTGCTGTAAAACATTTACTTACACCAATTGAGACTGATATCAAAAATCAGTGTGGATTATTTTTTAGCTCAAAGTAAGCAGATGATTCATTTCCTTTTAAATACAATAAATACATATGAAGATATCAATAATTCCAAAGGTGCTTACATTCCAAAACTAGACACACTGTGTCAAAAGAGCGGACTTCCTTTTATGTACAAACTGGAATTGAACTTGTAAAGCTCAACTTGCCCTGCACGAATCGCCTTCAAAATTCAATCAGAATTCACTACAACAAGCGGGAAGTCCGCTAAAAACGAAAAATGAGTTAATGGCGTCATCGGGTAGTCTAGATTATTTCTCACTAACAACTCACAAGTGTACCACCATTTGGAATTTTTGTCTTCATTTATTTATTTGCGTAACACAGTAAGTACTGAATTATTACTAGCTGAACTGAAAAAAATTTTTCATACTTTTAGTTTCAGTATCGAAGATTTGGCCAAAAAAATTAACCATACAAATTCTCAGTACGGAGGAAAAAATCTTAATGTATGCAACACAATTTTTATCCACGGTTCTCTTGACCCCTGGCACCCCGCTGGAATTTTTAAGAGACTAAATTCTTCTCTTTATGATGCGATTCTCATTAAAGGTAGGAATGTTACATTTTTTTTAATAGGTACCTATGCGTTTTTATCATTGTTGTTTCTGGATACGGACATAGACCTGGCCCTGTTTTACGGATTTTCAGTGGGTGGTGAGCAATTTTTTTTTTCAAAGTCCGCTTGATTTTGCACTCTGTATTATTTTCAAACTTGTTTTTCTCCGGTATAGTTATTTTTTTAACTTCAAAATTTTTTAAACGCAAATTTTTCACGTCCAAACTTTTTTACTTGGAATTTTTCAAACTTCTAAATTTTTTTTCGACGTAAATTTACAAACTCTAAATTTTTTTTAGGTAAATTTCTTCAAATTTTTTCAACGTTGATTTCAAACTCTGAATTTTTTTAATTTTTCTAGTAAATTTTTCAAACTTTAAAATTTTTTCAATGTAAATTTTTCAAGTCCAACATTTTTCAAACTTCCACTACTACATTTTTTCGACGTAAATTTTTCAAGTCTAAAATTTTTTCCTCAAATTTTTTCAAACTTTTACATTTTTTCAGCGCAAATTTTCAAACTATGAATTTTTTTCTGTAATTTTTCTAAGCTTCAAAATTTCTGAAACGTAAATCGGAGTCTTCTTCAGGAATATTCTGAAAAATACAATTGAAAATTATTTTTAACAACAACATCGAAAATAAAATAATAAAAAAATACAATAAAGACATTTATTTTTTATTCTTATTGTATAGGTACCTATTTCATTATTTTCAATGTAGTTGTGAAAAATAATTTTTTTCAATTGTATTTTTCAATTTTCAGAATATTCCTGAAGAAGACTCCGATTTACTTAGAAGTGTTGAAGTTCGAAAAATGTTGAGGGAAGAATTTACAGGCGAAAAATTCAGAGTTTGAAAATTAACGTTGAAAAAATTTGAAGTCTGAAAAATTTACAGGAAAAAAATTCAGAGTTAGTAAATTTACGTTGAAAAAAAATGTAGAAGTTTGAAAGATTCTGACTTCTGATTTTCTGAGCACAAAATTTTGGACTTGAAAAATTAACATTGAAAAAATTTTGAAGTTTGAAAAATTCACAGTAAAAAATTCAGTTTGAAAATTTAGGTTGAAAAAATTGGAATTTTGAAAAATTAACAGGAAAAAAATTCAGTGTTTGTAAATTTACGTTGAAAAAAATGTAGAAGTTTGAAAAATACTGAGCAAAAAATTTTGTAACTTGAAAAATTTGCGTTGAAAAAATAATTACTTATACGGGGAAAAAACTAGTTTGAAAATAATACAGAGTGCAAAATCAAGCGAACTTTGAAAAAAAAAATTGCTCACCACCCACTGCAAATCCGTAAAACAGGGCCAGGTCGGACATAGTGGTCATTCAAAAATAAAGTTTCCCTCTCTTGTAACTCCGACAATAATGGACTGGATTGGGCTGCGCAAAGTCTCATTCGATGAGTTGGACTATCTGCTACAGAATGCAGCCAGAACAGCAGCTGTATCTTGTTTTGGCGTAAAGTTATTTGAATTATTCTGTCGACCTCCAGACCGAGTACCTCTTGCCATCAAGTTGCTCATGCTTAACACTATATCACTGCAAAACAAGATACTGGTGCCATTCTGGTCTCATTCTACCTATAGCAGAAAGTCCAACTCATTGAATGAAATCCCACCCAGCTCGATCAATCCATAATCGACGGAGTTACGTGAGAGGGAAACTTAATTTTTGAACGATCCTCTATTACCTACTTAAATTATATCTTCATTATTTTTAGGCGCATCTCATTGCCATGATACATTTCAACCTACAGATGAAGACACCCCAGAATTGAAAAACGCCCGCATTAAAGTATTCAGAATACTCGAAAGTTGGTTAAAATAAAAATCCACAACGATTAACTCTTGCGAATTGAAAGCTACCTACATATAATTTTCAAGACAGGTTAATTACCTAATTTTTACCTTTTCGTTTTTTGATTAACAGATAATAATTGTATGTAGGTACCTCATTGTTTGCTTATTACAAACTCAGATTATGTGAATGACGACCTGTATCAGGATAAGCATAGTTCGAATCTTTTTTTAATTGGAAACTTTAAATTACGAAGTTCTTTCAAAACCAAAATGAACTTTCTACGATGAAAATTCTCGAAGTTGAAAACCCCTTGTTTTTGGGGATTTTAATAAAAAATGTCAATTATCAACCGAGGTACAGAAGAACTTTAAGAAACGGTTTGATGAAATCAGATGAAATTTTGTACGTACTACGTAGGGTCCATTCATCGTCATCTACAGCGTGGCAAAGCCCTTTTTTTTGAAAATTTTGAAATTTGTCCTTTCACCCGCCCAATTGGGGCCCCAAAAATTTTCAAAAATTAAAATTGACCTCAGAATCTTGTTCTTTTGGTCAAAATACATTTAACGTGAAAAATTTCGGATCAATTCAACTTTTTAAAAGTGATTTAGAGCTTTTTCAAGTTTTCCAAAATGTTGAAAATTCAAATTTAACCAATTTGAAATTCAAATTATGAAAAAATGGCAACTCATTGACCATTCGAGATTGATGAAAGAGATTTTTACGGGGACAAATATAGCGAGTGGTAAAAATGTGAAGCGAAAAAAAATAAAAAATAGAAGTTGTAAATTCATAATGCAGTTGGGAAAATGTTTTTTTTTAGAAGTCAAGTCGAAAATTTTTATAGATACATATTTTAAATATTAGAAAAAAATAGTAATAAATTTGGAAACAGTTGAAACAAACTAATTTGAATTTTAAATACAAATTCAAATAATGGTATCAACTATATAATTCGAATCTCAGAAGTATGAAATAAATTAAAATTGAAGCTGTATGCAGATTCGATATAAGAATTTAAGAAAATTCAGTTTGAATTTTTATTTTAAGTTACTTGATGGTATTGGTTTTTAATTGATTGTGGTTAATGTAAATGTGACCCGTGCAGGGAAAAGGTACCTAAAGTCGGATTTTTCAAAACTGAGTTTTTTGGCTTAAATGATAGGGGAGACTATGCGGAACATTTTAAGACCTGGATGAGCATCCTAAGTCAATTTTTCGGTGAGATAGAGACATTTGAAGATTAGAAAAAATCATGACTTTCAAAAAAAAAAATAATCGAAAAAACACGTTTAAAGCTGCGCAGAGGTCTGAACTACCTAAAAAAGTGAAAAAAAAAATTTTGAAAAAAATTGCCCATTTTTCATATTTTTGTCTCTAACTCAAAATTATGTTTTCCGACTTTAGGTACCCTGTCCCTGCACGGGTCACAAATGTATAAATTTAACCGTTTGCGCTGAGAATCTCCTAGGTCTCGCGGTGCGTAGCTGCGTACCGATAGGTCAAGTGAATGCAGTTCGTTAATTTTGCTTTAATCAATTTTCAAGATGAAAAGTATAAACTGTCAATACTCGAAATTATGTAGACTGAATTTCTTATAAAAATAAAAATAAAATTCATCGATAGTCGAAACGACTTTTTCACCAACTAGAGATCTACCGGGTGCTCGATTAATTATGGCTCCTCCCGATACTTTTTATGTCAAAAATCGTAAGTTGGCAATACTTCTTTCTATTAAACAAATCGAACGAAGTGTTGCCAACTTACGATTTTTGACCTAAAAAGTATCGGGGGGAGCCAGAATTAATCGAGCACCCGGTATCTCTGAAATAATTTATAACAACGTTACCGTACAGATCTTCTTTATTAATTATGATGGTTTTGAGTTTCATTCCCTGTTTTTATTTTCGTGTAGATATTTCTGGATTCTAATCATTGTGATCTATAGTTTGTCGATGGAATGTCAATCAATGCTGAACTTTGATTATATATACTTCCCTTCGCTCGGGCATGAACAAGATCACAATTCTATAAATTATTTGAGGCAATTATGCGAAAAAAAAAGGCTTCTAATGTCTTTTTTAGACATTCAAAATCCAATTTTTTTAATCTTCGCTCTCGCTTCGCTCGGGCATGAACAAAATTACAATTCAATAAACTATTTGAGGTAATTATGCGAGAAAAAGCCTTCCTATCTAACTTTTCATGGCCATTTTGTACCCTCCAAAAAAAGATTTCGATACCCACTGCATGGATTTGTTATTATTTTTTGTTTTTGAAGCCAAAATAATTAGCATGAAAGTAAACATAGCACTTGCCAAAAATGTATCTCCTCTTTGAGTAATCCCTAGCTTTGCTACTGCAATTTGGTATGAAACTTCGAAAATTCATATGCTTTTTCAAAAAAAAAAATGTGGGGGTCTTGGAGAGAATTTTTTGAGGGAGCTTGAATGAAATTTTTTTGGGGCCCCTCGAGTGAAAAATTTTTTGGGGCCTATTTGGACAAAATTTTGGGGGCCCCTTGAAATTTCTACATCACCACTTCGCAAATTCGTGGGCGTCGCTGCACATTGGTGGTGCGTTGCAGACTGTCAGATCCGACAATGACAATCTGAATATTCTTACATTTGCCAACCGGGGAGTAGGTACCAAGGTACCTATGAAAAAATGTCAGGATTGGATAAAAAAATGACTTAAAAAAATCTTGAGAAAGTGTTTAGTGCTGACAAATTTTATAAAAAGAAATCGTCTTTGAAAGTTTTCGAAAATATTTTGGGTTTCATGTGTTTGGGGAGAGGAATTTCATTTGGAAAATTTTCCAGTAGAAAGTTCAAAGTGAAAGAAAAATCTAGACAATTGTGAACGATTACAGTTTTTGAAAAAATGTGGAATTGAAAAGAAACATTACTCAAGCAAATCACACAAACTGAAATCTATTTTCAAAAGAATATCAAGGCTGAAAGATATTTCTAGTTTTAAAAAAATTCTAAAAAATTTCAGGTTGTGACAATAACAGGAAAAAACTTTAAAATTGGAAATAATTTTGGGGCTGGTAAGAAATTGAAAAACAATTTTACAATCTGAATGATTTTTGAAAAAAAAGAGAAAAATATCAATTTGATAAAATTTGAGGAGTAGGTATTTTCACAGTTTGAAAAAATTTCAAAGATGGAAAAAATTGAAGAAGTTCAGAGTTTGATAAAATAAAATGTTGAAAAAATGAGAAAATTTGACGAGCAAGAGCATGCGACATGGGCATAAAGGCGCGTTCTTAATATTCGGCGAGTCAATTTAGATTTTTTTGGACCAACTTTGACCCTTAGACAATAGATATAAAGTCAATGCTTTGACCACAATGAAACTTTGAAATTTTTGGCCGAATATAGGGCTGTTGAAACTGACGTCACAATTGAACTGGTGGAAAAATTTTGAATTTTCAAAGTATTTTTTTTCTTAGCTACGAATTTTATTATTTTCACAATTGTCACAAAACTTCATTTTTTTACAATAATTGATAAATTGATGAAAATTCCGTTATATACGTACGAAATGAATGATTTTTTCTTTTTCCCACCAGCTCCTTATCACACTTTTTGATAAGGATGACGTAGTTTCAACAGCCCTATTGCTATGACTTACATATGAATAATGAATACTACGTAGCATTTATTTGACGAAAAAATTCAATTGCTTTTTTGGTCTTTCATTACAAACGGAAGGTCCAAAATTTAAAATGGGTAATACTTTTCAAAGCTTGAAATTAAAATGATTACCTATCTAAATTCAATCTAAAGAATTTAATTACTTTGCACAACTATTCGAACCCTAATTTACTGTATCGCTTAGATAACAAAACCGATTCGAGTAAATCAAAATCCTTATAAATTAAGAGTTTGAAAATAACTTGGTGAAAATTATTTCCTACTGACATATTTGTACCAACTATAGGTAGTTTCATGTCATGGTTTTGGAAGGATAACCAAAGCGTAAGTAACATCATTTTGACTTAAATTTAGTACCGTAATTATAAGCGGTTGCCCTGTTTTTTTTTTTTATTTTCTCTGCGACTTTTGACTGTTGGGTCGTAGGAAGGGGGTCGGAATTAGGAACCCAAATTTTCAAAATTGATTTTTGACTTCCTTCGAAAAAAAATTCATAAAAAATATTAAAAATTATTTTTGGGTTCTACCTTTTGGGTACTTGAAGTAGACATTTCGAGGGATGTTTTGAGTCCATTTCGAAAGTTTTTGACCCAAAGGGTTCGAAGTTGGTGACAGTTATCAAGTGGGGGTCGGAATATAGGCACCTTACCCTTATGTACATATAAGGAAAACGCGGATAAATTTTCAAGATAAAAACTTTTTACTGTTCTTTTTTCCATTTTAGGTATAGAATGTTGAATTTGTTGATTTCCATTTAAACGAAAAGATGAAGTCAAGAATTCTGCTGTCTTATATAGATAATTTTGAGAATGAAGTGGCCTTCAATTTGACAATAAACATAAGTGATGCATCGACACAGAATCTATCCGACAAAATCATCAAAAACCTACACAATCTAAAGAAGTTAAAAGATTTATAAATGTGATCGAATCGAGAGTAAGTAATTACCTATTATATAGGTAAGTACCTAAATTATACTTAATATTTTTTCTTGAAAACAGGTTCAAGAAAATAAAAAACTAAAGATCTTCACCCATTGGATGCGGGAAACTTACGAAAAAAATATTAGAACCAGATTACTATGGGTACTTCGCTTAACTACGCTTCCGTAATATTCGTAATTATCTAGAGTCGAAAACGTGATTTTTTGAACGAGGAATCCGCTGAGGCGCTGAGCCGGTTATTTATTTTTGTAGTTGGATTGATATTTTTCAACTTATTCGCCATTTCAGGTACAAAATTGCGCAGCAAAAATTTAGCTTTATTAGAATAGTATTAAATCACTGTTTTCAGTTTTATCTTATCGATGATATTTTTCGATACCGATCTACATTGAAAATCTGGACTGTATTTTATCATCGCGTAAAATGTGGCGTATATTTTAAATGTGTTATAGATACCTTCCTAATCTGCTTATTAATAAAGCAAATTAATCCGTTCTCATATTCCAATACTCTAAGTGGGTTATCAGGCGTATCTTTTTATTCGAATTATTCGTACATCGAACATCATCATGACTCGTCAGTATATGGGCACCAACCGAAAAATACATGGTAGTATTTGAATTCATGTCGAATACCAGTTCGAAATGTCGACTACATGTCATCCGCCAGTCTCTTAATTCAAGAATTAAAAATTCCCATTATCTAATCAAAGTTCATCGGGTTTTGTCAAAATTTTGAAAGCTTCCAGCCAGCGGATCTCTTTCTGTCACTGTAGACTATCTTGAATTATTGGGCCGAAGAGCTCTTCGTCTTCACTGAAGGATTTCAACGCCATTTTGTCTAAAATCAAATTAAAAAAAATTAAATTAAAATCGAAACGTTTCGCTAACGAAAATTAATTTATACCATTTGCTCTTACTTGGATGTACTAGTAGCTTGCCGATGACGTGAAATAATATAAGGGCAATACATAGTCCACGTTTTGAGAAACGTCCTCAACGCAATCTGCTTACCGCCAGCTTTGCAATACTCATTATAAACAGCGGTTTTCGACATATTTTCCGGAAGTGCCACAACCATGTAATTCTTAAACTGAGGAATATGTAATTTAGCAGTTCTACGCGGCATCTGACGACCATACTGGTCACCGAACGTTTTTATGAATGCAACGATATGTCCAATATCATCGGGGGTCAGAATATTTACTCGTTTTGGTTTGCTCGATTTGAGCTTGTGTACTCGAGGAGCCAATCCTACAAAGAAAAACATATTTTGATGTTTGAACACGACACGGTTGATTTAAAATGAATTGTAGAAGTACCTTGCTCGTCGTAATGTTTGACTAAATTTTTGAACTCCTTGCTGCCGAGATCGTGAATAAAGAAATACATCTTCTTGCAAATTTGCAAATCGCAAAAATAGTAACTTATCAGCTGACGAGTAAGTTTATCTTCGGATTTTAAACGTGGCTTTCGATCGGTTAATTTAGCATATTCGTCGATTAACGACGAGATTCGACGATGTTGCTGTAGATGGCTCAAAACGACGAGATCTTTTTCTTTTTTATCGAGTTCTTGAAACGTATATCTGCGAACAGGATCAAATTTAGAATGCGAACCGGAGAAGGTAAATCTTCTATATTAAAATGGTTACCTGTGTTGTAACGCTAGTTCTTTAGGTATTTTAGAATTACACTTATTCAAACAGCACGGTTCGCTGGCAGTTTCATCGCTACCAAACATAGTGAGTATAGCTTTTTCATCGGCTTGGTCTTCTTTGGAGAGTTCCAGTGAAACCGAGGCGTCGTTTTGGTTCGAGTCATTTAGTATTTCTTCGTTAGACTGATTCAGTTCTGCGGTAACGCTGGCTATCATCACCGTTAGGTCATCGTTTACTTGACTCTGTCACATATAAAGATAGTATCAGGATACGTGAACAAAACAGATACAAACCAAACACGAGCAAGAACAGATCACTTACTTCAGATGGCTGAGTCCACATTTGGACATTGATTTGACCGTAATCTTCGACATTCATGATATAATACGGTATTGCTGCGATATAGTGAATTAATTAAAACAACAATCTCTTGAAAGAATTCTACAAAAATGAAAGGAAACTCTTCTTGTCTTCTTTTTCCTTTGTAAAGATATCTCAATCGTCAATCGGTGACTTACGAAACGATATTGATCGGAATTTCACTCTCGTTGGGAAAAGTACTGCAGCGGTCTTCGTAATGATTGTAATTTCAAATCAAGCGCATTTTTTTCTACACATTTCAACGCATAAATTATTAAAAACCCAACGCCAACCTCAAATTAAATTTCGATACAAAAATCGACAGAAATTACAAAATTACAAACACAAACACAGAAGATGATAAAAATCATCCATTTCTCTTCGGTTAAAATCGTACATATTCGAGTCTGCTCGATTTTCCATGACCAATGAAAAAAGGTAGGTAGGTATCGTTATTTTTACCTACTTATTTTTGTTTGTTTTTGTTTTTGTTTACATTTATTTCGTTCCTCCATGATGCCATTGCACCTGACCTGACCTGTTTTACCCTCCATGTTTTCCGCGCTGTGTTTCAACGGAGTACACTTGTTGAATCTAAATGCAATGTGTTTGTTGTAAAGTGAAAATCGCAGGTGAATTAATTCTTATTTTCGGATTAAATGAATAATTTCACGTATAATTTAATCGTTAATCATAAATGTGTTCAAAATGAATGATCAAATATTCAGCCCCAGTGATTTTAGTTACGTTATGAATGATCTGTGAGTACACCGATTTCATCAACTCTAAACCTTAGAAAAGCCGCATGATATTCTATTTATTTATGATATTATATTACAGAAAAGATTCGAATTTGGAAGATGTTAGTGTTGGGCAGTTATTAGAGGATGTACAAGTTTATAATCACAACGAACCGAACGCATACGATACTGATCAATCCGACGTGAAACCGGCTGCTAAGAAAAGAAAAGTGAGTGTTTTTTTACATTGTTCTTTCATTTTGTTTTCTGTTACATTACGTATGAAATTTATTACATATTATAGACATCGAAAGTTTGCGATTCAACCGTGAAACCGTCTACATCGAATCTTGAAATGTTACCTTGTTTGACCGAATTCCCCGGACAATTCGGGTTCCAACTTTTTCTACCCAGTGAAGTTTCAGCTCCTCATCGTTGGACCGTGAGTTCTTCGTTTTATTCATTTTTCTTATCGTGTGATTGATTATATTTTTTCGTGATAGTTTTCAAGACCTTTGAACAAAGTCTTCATCGATATAGACAAAGTTTTAGCGTTGCAATTTAAATGGAACTATATGGAGTTGAAACAAGACGTCCAGTTGTTTGTTAGAGCTTTACCGGTGTATACTTCGCCGGATTGGATGAAAGAACCGGTGTTACGGTGCCCTTTACATATTCTACCTGATAATGCTACTAATATAGGTAAATATATTTTTCTCGATTCTGGTATTTCGAGGTGGTGATATTATTTTTATTCATTTTATCGTAGGATTTCCTTATGTCGAACACATTATACGATGTGAGCATTCGAGCACAAGGTACGAGAAAGACGATTTCTCTGGTAGATTAAGTTGTGTAACACCTTTAAGTTACCCACAGCCTGGCTCGGAAACGACCACACTGACGTACAAATTCGTTTGCAAGACGTCGTGTCCCAGTGGTATGGATAGAAAACCCATTTCGATTTTGTTTACGTTGGAAGATTTGAAGTAAGATATTACGTCATTTTTTGTACCATAGTACGTATCTTTGGTTACCAAAATTTTTTTTTCGTAGTGCTCAAGTATTCGGTAGACAGCCTCTGGCTGTAAAAATTTGTAGCTGTCCAAAACGCGATAGAGCTAAGGAAGAACAACAGAACGAGACTGAGAAGAAAGTCACTTCGAGAACTTCTCGATCTCGAGCAACCGGTGGTAGTTTGTCTGTACGTTCGAGCAAAATAGCTAATAACGAGAATCTCAAGGATATACAGGTATCTTTTGTTAAATTATTTTTAACGGTGATGGTGCTTAATGCTACTTGTTTCGGTGCTTTCGAAATTTCCTAAATGGCGATCGGTAGGGGGTGATGGATTCTTGTACCTTGCTACCTTCTTGTTTAGTTTTGTACGTGGTTGAAGAAAAAAATGAATTTTTCGATTTGGAATAATTGAAATTGTACATCAAAATTCAGCTTTAGATAGCTATCAAATAAAGATTCTTAATTACAAACAAAGTAATGGTTTTATTTATTCGATTAGTCGTTCAACGACGAAGGAAGTACCAGCTCTGATGGCGGACAGAAACGCCATGCCAAAAAAATTATGATTGCCCAGAAAAGAATAATCGATTCTGACCTTATGGACACCTTGAAAGAGATAAAGGAAGAGATGAGAAATATAAATAGATCTACCTCAACCCGACCTGTCGATGCTATCCAGATGTTTGCGGATTCTATTGGAGCTCAGTTGAGAGAGCTACCCATACACCACCTGTACGAAGTTCAAGCTGAAATTCAGCGAATGGTTTCATATCGTAGATCAATAATGTACGGACAACAACAGATGATTGTTCAAAGTCAATGCTTGACTCCGGCTCCATCGATTCCGTCGCCAGAGTCCGTTGATTACGAAAATCATAGGTCCCAACAGATCACGCCAGTGGTTTATCGAAATTGGCACCTGAGTCACCAGTGATGAATAAAAATAATACGCTGTTATTTTTTTAAGCCTTTTTGGCTCTTGTTTTTTTTACGTTGCTCTCCCATAGAGCCATTTCCGAGTACATTTAAAAGGAGAATTCCTGTTCTATGTTAATATTTTGAGTAGTGTTTTGTGAATAATTATATGTTTAATCGTTGCCATAAATTTTTTTGTGATAGTTTCATAATTATTTTGTTATACTATCGTGGCCATCTCAGTGATTATTTTAACGTAAGATATTATCGTAAAATAATCGTGATTTTTTGTGATTATTTCTTATTTTTTCGATCAAACTATTTCAGAGATTTTTGTTCAACTTTCGTAATGATTTGTATTCGTGAACAAACTTTTAGTTATGCATTTATTTTTTTTATATTTATACGTTCTTTTTTCGAAATATTTCGGTACAAATATCTTACTCGACTGTTAGTTTTTTTCCTTAAGTAAATTTGAGTTTTTTTAGATTTCTAGTTTAATTCATTCTAAAATAAAATTTTTATAAATTTTCTGTCGGGAAATGTAGTTTTGTTTGCATGCGTAGTTTTCTGTTCGTGCATTGTGTTTACTTTTCGTCAATTTCATTTCTTGATAGTTTTGGTGGTAAATTATTTTCCAATATTGTTACAGCTGGATGGTCTTAGTAGAGCTACATGTCATGAGCTCATTACCGCGTTGTACGATGGGTTTGTCGGAAGAGCAATTAGATGTAATACTACTGATAACGAAGCCATCATTCAGGAGTTACAGTGTCAATTGGATGATCTCGAGAGTCGTTTTTAAGCCTTTTAGAAACTTGAAGTTTGTTTTTTCTCGTATTTTTGTTTGTTGAAGGATTTTTTTAATTTTTTGAAAAATTTGTCCGCTTTGTGAGATTTTTATGACGAATTTATGAAACATTTTCGTTCTCGTGTCAAGCCGTTTGAGCGTGGAAGATGAATTTTTGTTTTTGTTCCTTTAATTTTTTTCTAGTTCAGATAGAAGTTTTTATTTTCATTTTATTACGTTCCTGTGATGTTTTTGTTTAGTTTTTACGAATTTATATGAAATTCGTTTTTATTTTAGGATTTTTAATTTAATATTTTTCGTTTTCCTTCACCTTTTATTCGCGTTTAAGGTATTAGACGTTATGACGTTTATCTTCAATTATGTAGGTATTGTTGAAAGTTAAACTTTTTTAGTTCTTTAATTTGTATTCAAAATATCCCATTTTTTAAGCCGAAAGTCTTGAATTTGGATGTTGTTTTTAGAAATGAAAAATGTGAATGAATTTAAATTTGAGAATATCTAAATCGAAAAATATCCGAGTGATTAATTTTTATTAATGTGGTTTTTGTTTTTATGATTTTTGTTGCCAAGCAGAACTTTGAGTCATTTTCGCAGATCCTCATTTTTTTTGTAATAGTAAGGAACTTGACTATGTAAAAGATAATTAGATAAATATGGATAAAAATTCAGTTTTTCGGTTTTCGAATTTTTATTAAAATTTATGTTTTTTTTTTCGTTGAAAAATCCAGATTTGGATTGTTGTTTTATAAAGAAAATTCAAAATAAGTAATTAAAATTTGAAAATATTAAATTTAAAAAAGATTTCAGTAACTGATTCGAAATTTTTTTTGTACGTATCATTTTTACCGTTACGCAAATTTTTGTATTATTTTTTCAGTTACTAAAAAATTAATAGTTTGAAAATTATAAATTACATAAAATTTTGATCATTATTTCACTGTCAAAAATCTTGATTTTTGAGTTATTTGTGTTTGCTTTTTATCTAGTTCCGTTCATAAAAAAATTTCTTTTGTCAATATAAATACTTTTCTCACTCATTCAAAAATTGTATTTATCAAGTATTCTGATTTTTTTCCTTTGCTTTTTTTTGAAGTTTAATGATGCAGCTGAATTTTCGTATATTTTCCCGGAGCCAAGTAGATCATAAAATTTTTTAATTTCAAGTTTCCACATAAACATGTTTTATTTGCTTCTACAGATATTTAGTTTACTCGCGTCCAAATAAATGAAGTAGTGGAACGAAGAGGGGGAGAGGTTGAAAGATATTAGAAAAGAAATATATAAATTTTAGGTAGGTACCCAAGTACCTACGTATATTTTATTTAAATTGATACTGTCTTTGGAACTGCTGAAATGTAAATTGAAATTGTAGATCATCTTGCAATAACTTTTTAAGAAAACTTTTTATTAAAAATGGTTACATAAATTTACTTAAGAATACCAGCAGCAGCCATTTTTCACGTTAACTACATTTTTCATGAATATTTGAAAAAAATTTCAAAAAGTTGCCCAAAAAATATTATTTTTGATAGTTAAGTAAATTTTTTTAAATGATCTCGATATGGATTGTGTAGGTACTTTTCATCTAGAATTCCCTGCAGCTTTTCAATTTTTGAAAGAAAAAAAAAACAAAATGTATTTTTTTAAATTAAAAAATGGTCAGGACCTACAGTGGGTGGCAGGAGGAAAAAAATATTTCCTAATAAACTTTTTGAATAAAAATAAATATTTCATGATCATTTCAAAAAAAAAAAATTATCTTTATTTTTATGAACAGGTATGAAAAAGTGATTTGTTAAGCATACTATTACTATCCTTGTAAAATGAGTGTCAATGATATTTTTGGGTAAAAACTTTTATATTAAAGGAATTACTCGAGGTATTGGCACTTTCCGCCAACAATTCGAATAAAAATGAAATTAAAAAAAAAATGTTTAAAAGCTCCGTAGTCAAAATTTCAGCTGACAAGTAGATTTTTCGAATTTGACAAATTTTTTGAAAATTTCAATGAATACGCGATATTTAAAAAAATACGCAATAATTTATTAGTAAAACTGATGGAAATAAGGTCTCCATGTAATATTGACTCTCCCCCTCCCCTGAAATTGAATTTCACAATTTCTTTTCATTCTGAATGGAGTTCATTTTTTATTGAGACACCATTTTAGGCATAATTTTTTCTTTTTTTTTCTCGGTCAAATAATCAAAGTTCATTGTTGCTGTCGTCAAGTTTCTAAAAGTTATTGCTTCCCAAAATTTGTAACCAAATTTTAAAAACATTGAAGCGTTTGTTTAAAAACAACCATAGTCCATTTTGAAATTTTCACGTTAAAAAGTTATTGTGAGAGTAAATCTGTAAGGAGAAACATTTTTAAACCGATAATTTATTCTCAAATGTTTGAAGATTTCATAGACCTCGTTACCAAATTTTTTGGTGAAAAATTCTTCTCACAATAACTGCAGAAAGTAAGAATTTCAAAATGGACTATGGTTGTTTTTAAAATGAACGCTTCCATTTTTACCACGTTTATAAAATTTGATGTTGAATTTTCATACTTGAAAAATTTGATACCTACCCAAGTATTATTGAATTTTTAATATTTGTATGTTGAATAATTTTTCTAAATTTGTTGTTGTCAATTTTTAAAAAAATTGCTTACTTTTTAAAAAAATGACAAACTTTCAACTTTTTTTAAATTAAAAAAATACAAATTTAAAATAATTGTAAAATTTTTAGAAAAATTCCCAAGTTTTCAGGTTTTTTTTGATCAAATTAAGTATCGAGAAATTTTTCGTCAATTTTATAAACAATAATCAGTCAAATTTTCCATTTTTTAAAACAGAAATTGAATTTTAAGGATAATTAGGGATAGATAGAGTAAATTTATTGAGGTAAAATTTTTACCACGTTGTTTTAAAGTTTAGACACAACTTTTGTGTTACTCCCCACCCAACTTGTGAAAAAAATCAAAACGATCACTCCCTTGTATGTAGACAACGAACTCTCAGTACAATATTCATGAAATTTTTCGAGCAAAATTCCTGATTGATATCAATTTATTTTTCACTCCTCTTTGTCTCCAAATCCTTTACCAAATCACTACTTGTATTTTATAGGCATCATTTTAAAAATTCTATAAAAACACAGGACGGATATAATACGAATGACGTCAAACAAACCCCTTGGAATTTTTTCAAAAAAACATAATAAATAATAAACACTCGAATGACATAATCATCTCTAATAGTTACCGTATAAATAAGCCACTATTTACCTACTACGAATTTTTTCGGATATTCTTCGTATGTAGCCTTATAAAACCCATTTGGCCACCATGCCACCAACCATCGATGATCTCAATGATCTTAATCATCCCAGGCACCGAGCCAATTGTTCCTCACCTGCAATTCGTTCGAGTCGATGAAAAAAAATTTTCCACCGGAATCCAAAACTACATATTGTAGTTCCAAGAATTGAAATAAATTTCATCGGGTAGCTATGTTGCATAATTAGTCGTTATCCGCACCGTAGTAGCGAGAAAAACGAGCGACGAGCAGGGATGCCAGAGAAGCGATTAATTGGCACACGACTCGAATGTCGACGTAACTGATAAAAATGAAAACGTGCGCGGTATTAAATTAATACGTCGAATCAATCCTTAGCGAATCCTTACAAATTACCAGTGCTTTTTCAGCAAAGTGCGAAGAAAACGTCGAGCATCGTACCACCAGCTCCGGCAATCCTCTATATTAAAAAAATACCCTCCAAGATATTTCTCTGCAGCAAAATGGCGAATAAGAGAAATATTTTACATACCCTAATACATTTACGACTAGCACTCTGTAATCCAATAATCCGTACTAATTACCGAGTTTGTCCGGATTAGCTGGACGATTAACAAGACTGGCCGGATCAAGCATACTTTGTCGGACCGGTCATCTCGTCCGTTGGCTAATTTAATGAACGTGTTGTTGTCGTTGCAGCATTTCATGGCGTATGCTGATTTCTTGGCACTTTCGGTATGTTTATGAGAGATGAGGTAATCTATTGACAATTGTTTGAAACCAGTTTCTCTTCGCCCTTCTTACCTTGGAGCGCTGTTGTTCCGAAGAATTTTTGGCTTCTTGTCAATGTATTTGGGTAACCTTGAATGTGGGAAAAAATCTAATTTAAACGCGGATATTTATAAATCAACGAGGTGCTTGAATCCAGCCAGAGTTTTCATTTTGGTAATTCGATAATTGCCCTGGAGGCAGATTTCAGTTTTTGGAAAAATGAAAAGAATACCGGTCGAAAATTTAGGAGCCTTAATGTAATTTGAGATTTATTTAGGAAAAGATTTCCTACCAGAATTCATTCGGGTTAAAAATCTGTACCGTAATTTGCGAATTTAATTAATTTTATTTAATTTTCTCGTGGAAAAATGGACATTTCTTCTGGCCATATATTAATTAGCACAATTAAGGGTATTTTTATAAGGAAGTTAAGTAGAATATTCATTTTCCCATTCTAAAAGACGAGCCAAGTATAAAATGGGGAAATTAATACGCCTTTTCATCATTTAGCATTATTAAAAAATATATTTAAAAAATAATGAATATCCCACCAAAGACTTCTTGGTGAAAAAAATCTTTAGAATTCGTTCCCAGAAATGAAATATTAAAGTTACGCTTCTAATTTGAAAATCACACGAGACGAATCACGGTACAAAAATATTTACGGCAAACCGAGTAGGCAACTTATTCGACACATTTCCTAACCCAATAGAAAATCGTGCACGTAATATTTTACTAGCTCCTGAATAATTTTGCTGCAAATGGGATTTTGACGATCTAGTTCAACTTTTTTCAACTTAAATTTTTTTAAATTTCTTTAATTCTTAACGGTTTTTAAATCATGTATCGAATTTTTCCTTCAGGAAAATTTTTTTAAAATTTAAATTTCCTCAAAATTATTATAACTTCTAAGGTCAATTTTTCGACTCTTAATTTTTTCAATTTCTTCAATTATAATTTTTTTTAAATTACTTCAATTTTCTTAAATTTTTTCAATTTTGATTTCTTAATTATTGATTTGGAAAATTTTTTAAAAACATGAGATGATTTTTTTTCAAATTCAAAGTTGGAAGAAAATTTTGAGGAAAAATTTTAGAATCATCGGGAAAAATTATTAAAATTTTGAAGTTGAAAAAAATTTGAAAACATCAAATTTGAAAAAATCTCGAGAAAATTTGAATTAAAAAATTTTACAGTTTGTTGGAAAAAATTGTATTCTAAAAAAATGTAAAAACTTGAACCAACTTTGTTAGGAGCTTATTTCGGATTGAAGGATTCGCCTGTTCCAAAAAGGAAACAGCCTGTTAAGAGTTAAGGTATCAAAAGTCATGAAATTTTGGTGTATTTGTCTCAATTTTTTTGACATGTAGAAAATTTTGAAATTTTGATTCCACAAATGAAATTTTGACGATCCAAGAGCCAATATTTGAAGTTCAATTTTTTTCAACTCTAAATTGTTTCAATTTCTTTAATTCTAAATTTAAAAAAATGCTGTATCCAATAATTTAAAAATTTTTCCACCCGTAAAATTTTTTTTAACTTGAAAATTTCTCAATTTTTTTTCCAATTTCAAGTTTTTAAATTTTATATTTATTTTCTAAAATTTCTTCCAGTTATTGAATTGAAAATCTTTTTGAAAAACATCAAGTTGAATTTTTTTAAATTCAAAGTTCGTAAAAATTTTGAGAAAATTCAAATAAAAAATTTTATGGTTAGAAACATTTTTCCAACTTGTCATCAAACTTTTTTCAACTTTTGATTTTTAAAATTTTTTCCAAATAAAAATTTTTTCCAATAATTTTGAAAATATTCAACTCTTGAAATATTTTTAATCGAATATTTCTTAAAAGTTTTTCGAGCTGGGAATTTTTCAAAAAAATTGTTACCTCATTTTTTTTCAAATCTTCCAACAACTCAATGAGTTGTTGGAAGAAATTTTAAAGAGCAATAAAAAATTTAAAAAAATGAAATTGGAAAAATTTTGATTAAATTTGATTTTAAAAAATTTTACGGATAGAAAAATTTTAAAATTGGATACAGCTTTACCTAAATAAAATTTAGGATAAAAAAACTGAAAAAATTTAGAGATGAAAAAAGTTGAACTTGGAATAAATTTGAACTTGGACCGTCGAAATCCCATTTGTGGCAAAATTATTTAGAAGCTAGTCGATATTTTACCCATCTAACCTCATATACCTCCTACTTCTAATCCTTGTATCGAAATTTCACGGAGGTTATAGACTTTATTTTTTCGAATTTAACGATAAATTAATGAGAATAATTTTGACACTGTATTAGTCCCAAGGTTACGTTGAAAATTGAACTTTGACATCAAAAAACCATATAGACTGGTTCGGCTGAGACCTTAAATTGAAGTTTTTTAGCAGGTTGATGCGTTAATGTGAAATATAGACCGGCAGACGTTACCTCATTCCAAATGACGCGTATTTTTATACCCGCGTAATATTCGAAAAAACCGGATTTAAATATGCTAACGAATTTTTAAACGATTATTTATAGATTGAGTGTTATTGTCTTTGTCTGGGTTGGTTCAGTGGGCCAGTGCAATTTTTATAGATTTTTATCTACTAATGCTGGACCAACCGAGACGTAATTTTGGTTTATTACATACGCAGTAGCGATCGATTAATCATCAGGTGAATTGATTGGGTGTGATGATCGTGTGGCTACGATTAGACATTGTTTTGTTGTTGAGAAATAGTAAAAAAAAAAGGCCAAAATTAGGTGAGAATTTTGAGCTGAATTTTTATTCGATGAGAGTGGATTTTAGTCGACCGGGTTGTAATGGTCGAGAGGTTGATTTTTATTCGGTCTCAGGTTGAATCTTTTACAAAATACATTGTTTAGTTAATTTTTAAATAAATGAGGGTTTTCATATTTGAATTCACCACGTTGTCAGATTTATCCAGATAATACAGAAAATAATTTTTAAATGAATTTGTAGAACAAAATTGTTAGAAATTCGTCAAAAATTCGTTGAAGAATTTTATAATTTTTCAGGTAAATTTTAAAAAATTTAAATAAAGTAATGATGCTTTTCCAATTATTTTGAAATTGCTGACTCCAAATCAACTGACGTTTGCAGTCCATAAACCAGAATTATTCGAAAAGTATATATTTTTTCTATTTTTTCAGTCTCATCCAAAGATGAAAAAAACTGACCTTAATTTTGGGCAGATTTCAAAGTATAAATTAGGCATCATGGTTTTCGTTAATTTCAAGTATGACATTGGTTTTTGGCATTCGATCGACAATATATTTCGAAACATTGCCAATTTTTTTTTTCGAAGATGCGATTTTTAAAGTTGAATGTGGGTATTCAAAATGAACCAGAATTACGTGATCTGCAACCCAGAATCAGCAGAAAATTGCAGTTTCGCCACAATTAACTTGATTTTTTAATTTTTATGTACCTCAAAAATTGAAAAAGTATGATTTAAAGTTACTTCGCTAAATGAAGGAGGCAGAGGTGATAGCGAAGTTCCTTTTACGAAAAGTCGAAAAAATTAGGTTCATGTTAAAATTTTTTTGACTTTTTTGGGGAAATATTTGTCTTTGGTGGGGAAAAAATGGAGTACCCATTTTGAATAGAAAAATTGAAAAAATTCCATAGTTCGAAAATTTTTCCACTCTCATTTTTGAATCAGTGAAATTTATCAAAAAACACTGAAAAACGGTCAGAATTACAGCACAGTAACAAATCAGTGAAAATTTTGTCACTGAAAGCAAGTCAGTGAATGAAAATTACTGGAAATCAGTGAGAATTCACAGAAAACTCAGTGATATTTATGAAATTCACTGAAAAATCTATGAAATTTTTTGAATAATCAGTGAAAAATCACTGAAAATCAGTGAATTTCACTGATTTTTCCTATGCTGCAATTCTGACTGTTCATCAGTGACTTTTCACTGATGCGGAATGAGAGAGCACCCAACCTTAGTGTATCAACGCAGAGGTACACAGACGAAGCAGCTCCTACAAAATAATGGTAAAATTGTATTTTTAGAGGGAAATTTCCTTCTTAAATGAATGAAATATGAATAATTGTATTTGAGTTGAATAAATCAAGAGAATGTAAATTTTAGTTTCATGTCCTTCTCCCCATAAACCAACATGATCTCCAATTTTGACGTTATTATAGTATTTTGTTCAAAAATTACGTTAATTTTTGCTTCGATTTAAAATGCGAATTTTGATCTTATCGCACTCAAAATGAATCCGAAATTTGTGTAATTCAAGTTTATTAAAATTTTAAAATGTTTTTCTAGACCTGAAAAAATCGTAAAAAAATGAAATAAAGGGAGAAAATTCTGTTAAAAAAAAAGGCTTAAGATTTGAACAGTTTAAGCAACCCTCTCCCCCTTCTGGGTGGTTTTCAGACCATTTCACAAAATTGAGAAAAATTGAAATCATGAAAAAAGTACTAATATTTTAACAAAAAGCCATTAGCGGAAAAAATGATTTAAGCTTTTGTTCTGAAGCAAAATTTGTGCAATTTTTAATGTTTTTTCAAACTTGAAAAAATTGCAACAAAATTTAATGAAAACCGAGAATTTTGTCTTTAAAAAATTTTAAATTCCATCATTAATTTCTAAAAATTTTTAGCAATCTTCTCCCCCTCTGGGTGGTTTTTGAACCACCTTACAAAATTGAGAAAAATTGAAATCCCAGGTTTTCTCGATATTAAAATAATATTGCTCATCGCATCTTCTCATCTCGTCCAAGACTTTCATGTCTCAATCATAAAAAAGTCAAAATTTCTCCCCCACCTCTTAGAAGAACTAAGGGAAAATGTTGAAAATTTCAAAAATTAATATTGTACTACAATCGTCGATAATAATGTTGAGAGAGTTTAGTTCGAGTTTTGACCTTTTTTTAATGTAACCTTCTTAAGACCTCCCAAGCCTTAAATTTTGGTTAAAATTGAAAATAAGTGATTTACATGGCGTCTACTGGTATGAAAACCAGAAAATAGCAAACATTTTAATTATTTTTCTACAAAATGCAAGAATTTTCAACATTTTTCTCTTTTTTTTGTTTTCCTTTTTCTTGAATTTTTCAATGAAAAGATGAATCGGGGATTATTTTTTGGGCGAATTCGAAGCAAGAAAAATGTCATGAAAATAGCTAGAAAACCTCAGAAAATACAATTTTAAATATTTTTCTGAAAAAAAGCAAGAATTTTCAACATTTTCTTCTTTTTTTGTTTCATTTTTTCTTGATTTTTTCAATAGAAAGATAAAATGAGGATTTTTTTGGGCGAATTCGAAGCAAAAAAAAAAAATTGCATCAAAATGGCTAGAAAATTTCAGAAGATACAACAATTTTCATTTTTCAGATCCAGTAGACACCATGATTCATGAATTACCATATGATATAACGTTTTTGATGTTTTCGACAGCGTAGTCAGAATTTTGACTTAGAAATCCTCTGATTTTTCCTCGAACCTTTGAAATCTAAAAAAAAAATCAGAAAATGCATTTTGGGAGTTGAAGGATGGCTCAGAAAGGAATAATCCCAAAATAAAGTCAAAATTCAAATCAAGTCCCCTCGAAAACACCAACAATGATATTTCACGTGGTAATTTTTTTTTCAATTTTGACGAAAATTTGAGACGAGGGAGGGGGGGGGTATCTTGAAGAGATTTCAAAAGAAAAGAGGTTGAAAATCGGACTCAGCACTCTCAAGCCTCAAAAACGTTATCAACGACATGTCACACGTTATTATTGATTTTTTTGGAGGTTTTTAATCCCCCCTTTCTAGTCTTCCAAGTAGACAAGAGAGAAATCTTGACTTTTTTTATTGTTGGGACACGAATGATTCGTGAAAAAATTTAGGATGAAATCGGAAGATGCGAGAAGTTATATCATGCCAATTTTTGCACAATTTACAGAACCATTTTTACAAAACAATCTAAAAAAAAAAAAAAAAAGGAAATGCAGTCCCTATTGGTGAAAAAATTTCAGTAGATATGGTTGAACTAGTTTCCAATAATCATGTTTTTGGAAAAATTAAAAATTCAACTGCGTAATTTTTTTTATGCATGGCGAATTTTGAAAAACTTGTAGAGTCAATCTCATCGAATTTTTTAAGCTTCCTCCAGTCGCCCCCTCAATTTTAGACCGATCGAGCCCCAAAAAAATCCCATTCAACTGGAAAAAGATTGAAATTCAAGAATCAAGTCTCATTTTGGCTCTAGAGGTTGATCAGGGCTCATACGAGACTTACTATCAGTCATTTCTGAACACTCTTTCCAAAAATACCACCTACAATTTCCAAGGGGTGGAGGGGGGGGATGAACTGCAAGAAAGCCTTCAACCAAGCGTTCAATTCGGTCTACGAGATTTTTTACATAAATTCGAGTTGTCTGAATCCGGAATATCGAATTTTGGAATTATTGAATTCAAGATTGTAACATTCGGGAAAATATTCATTCGGTTTACTGAATTTGGACCAAATATACCATATCCATAAAATATTGATAGCCAAATTTTCCAAAACCGACGAAACAAATCACCCAAAGATTATCATTCGATTTTGAAACAGCAATCTACCGAAAAACCATCTGAAAACAATCACCAAAGCCAAACACCAAACATACGTGCGGTTATTCATCTCTATCCTTCGAGTGGTTCTTTAAAACATATAAATCCCTTCGTACGAGTTTACTACACATTTGCCATCAGTAAGTATTGTGTCGTCGAGCAATACGACCCAAAGGGCAGGGAAGGTATGTAAATACTTCTACGAACGAATTTCCTTATACTTATCCTTTATACCCGCATAAATTCGTCGAGAAAAATTCCGCATCCTTTCCGTATCTAAGTACTGAAATATTCGACTTTGTAAATCCTTACACGCGATACGAAATATTTGTACGATTTGTTGTATATCTCGTATAAAAATCTCATAAACAACATTGTACGTTACCTAGCTATAATATCGTTTATGGCTGATTCACACCCGGAGCTCGGGTTTATGTTTGTGGCATAACTTCTAAAGATAGCAACAACAGGTATATCAAAAAAATACAACTAAACCGATCCGTAGATTTATATTCGTTTCGTCGACGATTTACATACGTCCCTGATGTCGTAAGAAAATATACCGTATTTTCGATTACTGACAAAATTCATTAAAAAAAAATTTCACGGTGTCAAGATTCGGTCAAAAACGTTACCTAACAATTATCTCATAAGGTAGTTATTCGGTGTTTGGAAAAAAAATCACCGATGCAGTCAACAAAATAATAATTTTTTATAAATACGGATCTTATTGACGTAAGAAATTTTTCCTGAGACGAGCCAATTATATTGAGAAGAAAAAAAATTCCTCGATTCTTTAGAAAAAATCAAGGTGAACTTCTTTCTATACCTGCAAATGACATGTTTCGAATAAGCCTCCGAAATGAATTTTTTTTCTTTTTTATCCATAGATAGGCTTTTACTTCTGAGGGAAAAAATAGCTTCGGAAAGATACCTTCAGACCCTTCGTTGAGATAAATTTTTCATACGCTCGAGGTGAAAGTATTATAATATCTAGTAAAGGTTCGTACTACGTGTAAGAAATGGCCAACATGTCGTAATATTTTCATATCGTGTTTGTGTTCTTGTGTTTGTTGTTTTTAGCCATTTTTTATTGCATACGAACCTATTAGTAACTGATATTTCGGAGAATTAATGTTATTCAAACCGCATGCGACGAGCTCAATGTCTCGATCTCTCGTAGCTTTTTTTCTCCATTCTGCGTACGCGACAGCGACACGACGAATCATCTGTTAATTTGTTCTGACCAGTTCATAATTCACCTACGCGACATAGGTTCTCGTAGACCGGTACAACGAAGGCTGGCTGCCTCCAATATGCTAAATGAAGATTATACCGATTCACGTGCATCGCGCAATCTTCCTAGTGCGATGTTTTGGTGGCTTGGTTCGCGGTAGGTAACTGGATGTACCAAATTTATTCTGGTTGAGAGATCATGAATGATCATTGATCAGGTAGAAATCTATTTGAGGTTTGGGAAATTGAAATTTTTGCAAAAAAATTCAATCTATGTGGTGTTTGAGCTGACCCCTCCTCCAATATAAATTTTTAGTCCATGGACTTTCAAGAGCAGAATTATAGATTCCAAAAATGAGCTCATTTTCAAACAATTTTTTTGAGTTCCTGATCTCCCCATCTTTCATAGAATTGAAAGTGTTCCAAAAATAACGATGATGGGTTTTGCTAAATTTTTTAAAATTATTTTCATTTATTTTTGTAATTTCATGAAGATGATGGACCATTTTTTTTTTTTGAAAATTGTGTATTTCATTTTTTTCTAAAGGTAGTTTGATGTTTTTGATTTTTTTTTTGTTTGAAAACTCACAAAAAACTAAGGATGAATAAAATCATTGAAATTTCGACGTGTTCGAAAAAAAAATCAACGTAAATGTTTTAAATTTTTTCTCGAAGATGACCTCGTTTTTATTTTTTTCTAAATGTGTTTTTTCAATTTTTTTCAAAAAAGATTCCGTTTTCAATTTTTTTTCTAAAAAAGGGTTAGTTTTTTGTTATTTATATTAACTATGTGGTTTAATTCTTCTTACTGTATTTTTCAAAATATAACGCGATTTTTCATATTTCTTTTTGAGAAAAAATTTGAATTCGTTTTTTACCCGAAAATTTTTTCAATTTTTTGTTTTTTTAATTTTTTAATTTTTGTTTCTTATTTATTGTTTTTTCGACTTCTTTTTCCTAGAAATATTTACTGAGCTTCGTTTTTTTTGTTCTAAAAATGTGTTCCCCCAAAGACGTATTGATTTTCTGACAAATTTTTTTAGAAATGATATGACTTTTATTTTTTATTTTAAAAACGGGTTGGAGCTTTTTTTCTGAAAAAATGAGGGACTTGATTTATTTTTGAGTTTTTTTTTGCAGAAAATATTTGTATTTTTGGGGGTTTCCAAAAATGATTCGGTTCGTTTTTTTAATCTTTATAAAAATGGTTATTTTGAAAATTTATTTTCTAAAATTCTTTTTTCTCTAATTTTTAAATTTTTAATTTTAAATAGATTTTCTTGTTTTTTCCGAAATGTTTTGTTTTGGAATTGTCTGTTCTTTCCTAACAAGGGAGGTAACCCAACTCAAAGTAAATTTTTGAACCCAAACAAAAAAAATCGAAAGTAAATCATAACAGGACCCCGTATCCAAAATTTCAGGTGCTGAAGTTCATTTCTCGATTTTTGGCAAATTTTTGAAATTTCAAAATTACCTCCGCCCTGCGAAATATGAAAATTTGATATAATCAAGGAAAAAAGCTTAAATTTGGTATATACTCTATTTTCGACCTCTCAAATCGATTGGAACTGGTTTCAAGACGTTTCGGAGCCACCAGAAAATTTTAAAATTTTCCAGCGCTGGAGAAAACCCCATAAAAATGGCTCATATGCACTTCAGCACCTATAATCGCGGATTATCCATATTGGTGACCTATTTGATCGATTAAAACACAATTTTCCAAAATTCGTAACTTTGAGTTCAAATTCGCATTTTTGAGCCAGAAACTTTCCTGGGAACAATTTTAAAAGTACCCTATCAAACCGCTATTCAACCACATTACTAAACTTTACACCCTTGAAATAATTGCAGATGAAAATATTCATGATATGACTATTTATTTTTGTATGTGCTGGAAAATAATTTTTAAATTTTTTCCAGGAAAATTTCTTGCCCAAAAATGCGAATTTGAACCCGAAGTTACGAATTTTGGAAAATTGTGTTTTAATCGATCAAATAGGTCACCAATATGGATAATCCGCGATTATGGGTGCTGAAGTGCATATGGGCCATTTTTATGGGCTTTTCTCCAGCACTGGAAAATTTCAAAATTTTCTGGTGGCTCTGAAACGTCTTGAAACCACTTCCAATCGATTTGGGAGGTCGAAAATAGGGTATATACCAAATTTCTGATTTTTTCGTTGATTAGATCAAATTTTCATATTTCGCAGGGCGGAGATATGTAATTTTGAAATTTCAAAAATTCGCCAAAAATCGAGAAATAAACTTCAGCACCTAAAATTTTGAATACAGGGTCCTGTTATGATGTACCTACTTTTGATTTTTTTTGTTTGGGCTCAAAATTTTACTTTGAGTTGCGATACCTCCCTTGTAAGAATATTTTATTTTTCTGTTTTTTAACCTGAATTTTTTTTTCTTGGAAATTTCCCAAAATGGTTTGATTTTTTATTTATTTATTTTTCTAAGAAATAACTTATTTTTTGATTTTTGTTTTTAGAAAATAACTTGGTTTCCCTTGTTTTAAATTTTTTGAAATGATTCGCATTTTGTATTTTTTCATCGAAAATTGCGTTTCTTTTTTTTTAAGATCACGTATTTTTTAATTCTTATCTTTTAAAAATGACTTGCTATAAGTACCTGTACATTTTTATTTTTCCAAAAACAGTTCGATTTTTTGTTTTTTTTTCTGTTTTCCAAAAACAGGTCGACTTATTGATTTTTTTGAAGATTACTTAAAAAAAACAGATTTATTTAACACTTTTTTTTCTATAGATAGGTACCTAGCTTGGTTTTTCACATATTTTTCTTGAAAATGACTTGGGTATTCTTTTTTTTCGGAAATGTTTTTTGATTTTCCCTGAAAGAGTGAAAATTACTCATTCAGCATGTTTCTTCTTTTCCTGAAAATTATTACTATTATTATTATTATTATTATTGTGGCTGTTGTTGTTGTTTTTTTTTGAGAAAGATTCGATGTCTTTGATTTGAAAACGCCAAAAATTAAGGAATAGGTACTGGATCTTCGAAAAAACCAAAATGAGGTACGTCTACGTACATAATGTAACATAACCTATTCAATGTAGGTATGGTTCATCTTTTTTCAAAAATGGTGAAGATAACTGGACTTTTTTGTTTTTTAATGATGTTTTTATTTTTCATTTTTGTCAAAACATAATTTGTTTTTTTTTTTGTTTCCTGAAAACGACTCGGATCTTTTCTGAAATGGTTTGTTTATTTCATTTTGCGGGTATCTTATTTGTGGAAATGGTTCAACTTTTGTTTTATTTTTTCTGCATTTGATTTCTTTTTCGAAAACAGTATCTTCCTACACACTAAGAAAAATTACATTTTTTCAAAATTTCAAAAAATAGGAATTTCATGAGAAGCAAGAGTTCAGGCTAGATGACGAATTTTTTCAAGTTGAATTACGCCTTCATTTTTTTCTTTTTTGATAATCTTGATTTAAAAAAATGGATTAAAAATTTCGTTTGAAAATAAATTATTTTATTTCTTAAATCAACTTTAATCAATAAATAAATTGAACTAATACAAAATAAAAAAAAAAATGACGATTTTTTGAACATCTTTTTCGTATGGTACCTTTTGAGTATCAGACTTGCTGTGATGGTTTCCGTGACGTCAATCTTCCAAATACGTTCGGAAAGTCAAAAAAGTCCAAAAAGTCCGAATCAATGAACCTTCATCGTTCTGGTTGATAGGTAAGATACCCACTACATAAAACATGATTTCAAAAAAAAAATCATTATACAGTTCGGTATAAAATTTCAAATCGAATCTGGAAAATTATCAGAAATTTTTAAAGGAGGGAAGGGGGCTAAAATCTAATGAAAACCACTTTAAAAAAATGAATCACTCTACTTTAAGGACCCATAACATAAGTGCTTCCAGGAATTCAATGAGACTGAAAATCTATACCTAATCATGAGAATTTCACCTTAAATCGAACATTTAAATTTTCTGTGCTACACAAATGAACTTTAAAATGGCCAATAATGTTGGAATAATTTTATAAAAATATTTTTCTCAGTCCTTCCCTCTACTTCTATTCTTTCCAACCTACGAGTTCCATTTCACTAAAATACATTGCAACGAATGTTACAGCATTAGAACGGAAGTTGATTTTACAATATAAATTCTCGACAGTTGTTTTTTCGCAGCATTTATCAGCGCAAACTGCAAACTTTATGATAATTTTCAAAATGTGTTCTTAATGTTACGAAAAGTTGAGCTGCGAAAAAGTTTACCAAACAACTTTTTCTTGCAAGTATTGGAAAACTCGGATGTATTCAATAAGGAATAAAGAAAATTTTCCACCTCCTTTTCAACAGCCCATCAGCGTTATTGTATTCGCCCAGTCCAACGTGGTATTCATTTTGGCGAATTGAACTGTTGTGTGTAGTTTTTAAGCTATACTTATGTGATTGATGTGTTTTTCCAAGGATTGCCTTTTTTTATATTTATTTGTAGATTTCACCTTGAAGTTTAAATTTTAATGCAGTTGTGTTTTTTTCGAAGTGGAGAAAAGAGATTAAGAGTCAATTTTTTTTAAATTTTTCCCTTTTGTGGGAAAAGTAATCGATTTATTTCTTGTTTGCATTTGTATGGTTCGCAGATATATGCAAATTAGTAGGCAGACTTTTGTTTACGACGAATTTCGATTCTGAAAGTTTTTGATATTCGGCCTGTGGCTTTTTATTTGTCGTCGAATGAATTGAATTAAGTCTTCAATTTACATATTTTTGAGAAGAATTATCACAATTAGGTAATTCTCCGAAAATATTTGACGTCATTAAATACACATAGTTCTCGTATTGATGTTCTAATGTGTCATATCATTGATTCGAAATCTAGGAAATTGAATCTAAGTAATGTTGTAGCTGTAGCTAACTAGTATTATGTACGAGTACCTATTTCAATACTTATGCATTTCAAAATGGTTTCCATTGAAAAATATAACGAATGGAAGTACAATTGTGCTTGGTGAACCGTGAAATGTAACACCTCCACGAATAAACGTTTAAAATATCTCATTGGTCGGAATACGTCACGCTTTTTTTGTTTTTGGTTCATTTTACTCGTGTAATTTCAATAGATGTGATGTGACGGCGCGATAATATTTTATGGAAAACACGAGCGTCAAAATGAGCTTTTTTCGTTGATGTTTATGTCCCTCTATGTAATAAATGCATAATTTGGATACATTCGAAGTTGTTTTTGCAGCTGAGCGAACGAAGAAGCGAGGAGATAAAAAGATTATTCCGAATGTAATGTAAATTAAAAATATTAACATCTGAGAGCAATTAAATTCCATAAATTGCACCTGTGACCATGTTTAAATTGCGAATGGAAAAATTCTGCTAACTGGAATTTTTTTCAGTCTTGTAGGTAAAAGTTGTAATGATGGGGTCAAAAAATTCATCAATTAAGTACCTATTTATATTAAATCATTTGAATATTTTAAAATTTTTTTTTAAATTTTAGGTAGGTAGGTAATATAGGTATTAGGTATTTATGCATGTAATATTCTTTAGATCAGTTTCTGAGCTTATAGATTACCTAGAAACGAATTTGCCATTTCAGTATTTTCACTAATTTTTTGTCAAAATTGGGTGATTTATTCCAAGTTTTTTTGTGAGGAACATTGATCTTATTATCTATAAAAAATGGCAACTTTCAGATTTTTCTTTGTTTATTCCAAAGTTTTGCATCATGATTACATGCCCCCTTTTTTTTCAAAGTTTTCACAAGAGTTACTAGTTTTGATAAAACTTTTAAAATTTGATTAATTTTTCCAATTTCAACATTTTCTAATTTTTATAAAAATTTGTCAATTTTGATGAAAATGTGGAATTTTTATGAAAATAAGTATTGAATTTTGATAAAAACTTACAATTTCAACGATAATTCACAATTTCAATAGAATTTCCATTCGTTTAAATATTTTTTATTTTTGATAAAAATGCCCAATTTTGATAAAACAATTCGCAATTTGTTCGACTTTCACAATTTTGATAAAATTTTCCCATTTCGATGAAATTTTTCAATTTCGATGAAATTTTCCGATTTCGATAAAATTTTCCAATTTCGATGAAATTTTCCACTTTTGTTCAAATTTTCCAATATTTCTGTTAATTTTACCGTATTAATCGATGTATACGCGGTTAGCTTTTTTGTAAAATAGTTGGCTACGGCCTTTAATTTATGTTTTATATTTATTCGCGTTCGTTCGTTAACCCGCGACCGTTGTATCGTTTTGTACCTAGCGTCGAATAGGTCAATGTCTTTATATTTTTCCTGTTTCGATTTTCTTTTTAGAAAATCGAAATCAGTTTTGTAGTTTTCTTTAAAAATGTCTATTTATTCGATAATAAATAGTTAAAACCGAAATCTGCGTTTTTTTCATTCGTTGAAAGTTTTTTCTTTTTTCGTAATTTTGCGTAAAGGACTCGATGTCCGTAAACGATACTTTGTGATTGGTCGACGTGACCATAATTCTCGATATAGAGCTACGTGCCTGTCTCGCCGCGAAATTCTCATAACGAGAAAATTCTACGATATCGTAGAAAGAGTTTTCCGAACCATCGGAAAAGCGGCCATCCTATTTCCAGCTTAAATTTTCATTTAAGGCTGGAAAATATATCGTAAAGGTTCCCGAAGCGGATCTCGACCGTACTTGCTGAAAAGCTGCAAGGAATAGAATCAACCAATAGGGAAGCTCTATCCCTCGTCTTACGACCAATCATCGCGTTCCAGTCGAGTTTTCCGACTTTTCCGAAGGAAAGGAAAACTCAATATTTTCGAGGTATCGATTCAACGATTTTCACGCTCCTTTTCGACTAAAAAGTCGATATTTCTTCAATTTCTATCAATTTTTTCAATTTTCATCAAATATTCCAATTTTCATCAAATATTCCAATTTTTACAAATCTTTCCGATTTTTATCAAATTTTTTAAATTTTATCATTATTTATCCAATCATGATTAAATTGTCCAATTTTGATAAATTTTTCTGGTTCTGACAAAATTTGTCCATTTTGATGGACTTCCTTAATTTGATGAAATTTCCAAATTTTGATCCAATTTTCCAATTTTTGTCGAACTTTTCAATTTTTATCATTTTCTCAATTTGATCGAATTTTTAAATCAAGTAAGTACAAACAATTCAATTTTTCAATTATGATTAACCTCCTAATTTTTATAAAACTTTTCAATTTTGACAGAAGTTGTCAATTTCGAAGGAATTCTTCAATTTTGATGAAATTTTAATTTTTTTATTTCTGGTAGAATTTTCCACTTTTAATAAAAAAGCTCCATTTTGACAAACTATTTCTAATTCTGATAAAATTCTTCATTTTTGATCAATTTTTCCAATTTCCATTATGTAGATATATTAATTATTATTAGGTATATTATACTTAAGTACTTAATTCACAATTTTTACAAAACAGTAAAACACTTCGCTTTTGATGAAAACCCTCAACTTTGTTGAACGATTTCCAATTTGATTAAGTAAATTTTTAAATTTCAACCGGATTCCGTAACTTCGTTATCAAACATTAAAAAATTTTGATAGAATTTCAATTTTTCGATTTTGATAGAAATGCTCAGTTTTGATAAACAATTCCAATTTATACCGTACTGATAAAAATTTTAAATTTTAACAAATGTTTCAAGTTGCAAAAAAATTTCCGAACATTGATAACATTTTCAAATTAATCCGGTTTTGACAACAAATTTGTTTTTAGTAAATTTTTTATAAAATGAATTTAATTTTCATATACAGGTACCTACATATGTACCTATTCGAAAACCTGATTAACTCAGGTGTAATTTGTAAGCAAGTTTTGAGTTTTAGTCAACGATTCTTGCAGGTTGGAACATTTTTTATAAAGATCAGCAAATTTTATTATTAATAAATCCAAGTAGCTAAATAATCGCAACTAGAAAATCGGAAATTGTTATAAAAATTAAGAAAATTTTTATTAAAACTTTTACCAAGAAATGTTTGGATTTTTATCAGATTCGGAATCGAGAAAATATTACCTACTAAATATTTTTTAGAAATTTTATCAAAGTCATTAGATTTTATCAAAAATTAAAAATGTCATCAAAAATGGAAAATTTTATTAAAATTAAAAATTTTATCAGAAATTGAAAATTTCATCAAAAATTGAAATTTATATTAGGTAAACATTTTAAATTTTTTCAAAATTTCAAAATTGTACGTAACAAAATTCGAAAATGTTATCTCCCGAGTTGTATTTGCATACGATATTTTTCGTTATAAAGGGAATAAAAGTAGATTTTTACTCCCTCTATAACAAAATAAATGTTTTCAGCTATCAAAACTTTGTCAATTTGTAAACATTTTGTTCAGATGGATTTTTCACTAAAATCTTCATGTCGATCCACGCCTGATGAATAGAAAATATGAAATCATCTATTTTTCACGTTCAATTTTTCATGATTTTAAAACCTTCTGATTTGCATAAAGTAAAATGATGTGAAAGAGAGGAGAAAAAAAATTGGCGCAACTGTTCAAGGTATCTGAATCCGCAAATAAATGTTTAGAAAATTCCAGTTCAAAAAAAATTTTGAACACGAAACTTTGTTTTATTAACTTTTGTTTTTTTTTTTTTACGACAATACTTTTGTCAGCGGCGATGTAAATCATTGCCATAAAAATTTTAAAATGTAGGTAAATCGAGAAACACATATATCACTCATGAAAATCACGCAGTTAACCAATTCAAACAATAATTTGTCATAAAAATTTCCCACATTTTTTCCTCCAAAATTCCCTACAGTAAAATTAATAAAATTCACTGCGAACCTAAATTTGTAAAAAATTTACATCATAATACTCCGCAAATTTGCTAATATGAGATTACGAGCCAAATCCCCAACCATTTTTCCATCTCGCTGCCTTTTTTCAACCCCATACCTGAAAAAAATCAAGTACGAACCGAAATAAAAATGCATTACCATAAATTTGCCAAAATAAAACAAACCGAAATCACACCCGCGTAAAAATATTTCCACAATAATGGTGAAATATCGTTAATATTTTAACACGGCCACGGGTGTGAGGTGTCCACCAAAACCCAGACAGCACGTGAAAAAGCTACCACATAACCTTTTACGTCTTTATTACGAACGATGCATCATTTATTTTTTTCCAATTGCATAATAGAGGTGATATTTATGTCATAACAGTTGTAATTTATCTTCATCCCAACTTGTATAATTATTTCACCCATTTAAACGGTACAATATCCTCTAATGTAATAAATCTAGACATTAAGGTGAGATGTTGATGCTACACCTAGAACTATATGACATTAAACCCAAACCAAACCGAGCTATTACCACCCAAACGTTGCAAATCATCGTCATCGTAATAATTTTTAATTCGAAACCACTAAATGCTTAAAGTAATCAAGGTAGTGTATCGTAAACCCCATGAATCATCCCTATTTTATCAAGATTAACACGTACTGACGCTATACCCGTTGATTAACCATATTCACAGTGTAAGCAACCGGTACACGTGCTTTTTTCCTACCATCGAGCCAATCTATTCCCACCAATTTAGATAACAAGAATAAGTATTAGCACCGGTTAACGTTTAAAGATTATTTTACCTATATAAGTCAGGCATCTGGTTCTTAATTGATTTTTATCTCTTCTTACCTGCAGTACTACAAGTGACGAGATAATTTGCGATCATTTTTTCGAGAAAATTTATTCGTAGTGTTATGTGCGCGTAGTGCAGCCGAAATATGGCGCGAGGATATCATCAAAGGATTTTATTTTCGGTAAGAATATTTTTTGCATTTTTTCTCGAAATAATTCTAGCGGAAATTAACATGATATATGTCACAATAAGCGAGTTTATTTTGCAAAAAATTTTCTCATCGAGTTATTCTTTTTAAAATGTTTACATTGTTTTGAAAGTCTCGTCTTTTTAATTCTCTCGTATAACTGCGGGGTAAATTGTATCATCGTAAAACTTCTCGACTCCGGTGTAATTGAAATGTATTTGTTGGAAATTTGTTTTTTCTCAATGGTTCGCGATTCATTTCTTCGATGCAGTCGCGAATTCTTTAAGCTACACAATAAGTTTAAATTACATTTGTGAAAATTTCCCCTTGAAAAATTCTCTCGAAATTTATATCCCATTTGTCGCTAGGGAATTATGTGATTTGATGTCCTACATAAATTTTTTGCCGAGTTTTTCGCCTTGTAACGCAATTTCATTCTGAGGGTTGTTTATTTTTTTGCCGGGTTTGTTCATTGTTGAATTAGTTTTAGTGTGATATGTAAAAGTATTTCGTTGGCAAGTTAAAGGCGTAATGTAATTATTGAAAAGCCTGCTGTTGCAGTTGCGTCCGTGGGTGAATAAGGAGTTTGAAATTCAAGGCGAAATTCGAGCTGGTCTATTTTTATTCGGTGTTGATTCGATTCGAAGTTTGTTTTTTTCCTCGATTTGGAAAACGAATTTAGATTCTGGATGGGCGAAAGGGATTAAAGGTATTGAAATATGATATTTTTGGAACTTATTGAAGTTTTTGGACCAATTTTGAGGAAAAATTGTGAAACTTGAGTCGATTTCACTGATACCATTATGTATAATAGATTTATCCAAAATTGAAATAAGGCATTTTGACATTTTTTTAAAACTTCAAATATCTATCAAAAATTCTAAAACTTTTGAGTTTTGAAAATTTTTTACCACTTTTTGCAAAATCGATCAACTCTTGTAATCCTCTTACAAAAAATTATCCAATAGCTTTGAAATTTTAAAAATTTGTGAAATACAGCCCAATTTAAATGAAATTGTAAAAATTTTATCGATTATTTGGCACGTGAATAAATTAGGTCTAGATTTTTTCAAATTTTAAAATTTCACTTTCAGTGAACTCAAAAAAATATCAGTTTTAGAATTTTGTGAATTTTCTATCGAAATATTAGATCAACAAAACTTCAAATATATTTTACTTCATTTTAATGGATCATTGCCAAAAAATTATCTTGAATTTACAGCAGATTATCACACCCAATTTTTAAGTTTCAAGTTTTCAAGGTCACTGATTTTTATTTATTCGTAATTTTTCATTTAAAAAATTCATTACCAAATATCACATTAAAATCAATCGATTGATCATTGCATAAAATGCATTTCGATTGAACAGAAATTATTGCAATTAGAATAACTGGACGATTTTGGGAATACTGTAATCAATTTATTAAAATTATAATCGGTTAAATTCTAATAAACGAATTGATAGATTGAGATTCTAAAAATTTTATAACTACTGGACGGCGACGTTTTCTTGGAAATTTTCATTTCTGCATTTTTTTTTTTTAAAGATCAAGAGATTTGTAAGATTAGAGCAAATTTTACCAAAAGTACAATCTTTAAAAAAGACCTGGTGTCCCTTTTTTGGGGTTAAAACAAGGTACAGATCTCATAAGGTTAAATTTCAAAGATTTCATTGATTTTCAAGGTCACCGACGTCAACACTTGATCATGAAAGTCATCGATCAACAAACCACAAAAAATGATTCAATTTTAAAAATTATTAGATTCAAGTGAAACGGTTGATTGGTTGAAAAATCAAAAATTAATTGAAATCATAATTGATATACAAGATCAATAGAAAAATTAAAAATAGAAGATTTTTGTTTGTTTTAACTGTTTTAAGATTTAACTGATTACTTATTTGAAAAAAATGAAATGATTGGGCGATTGAAAATCAAGGATCAATGAGAATGATTAATTGATTGGTACCTAATGTTTGAGTGATTAGTAGATAAATTCATTAATTAGACAGAAATACAAAACTACAAATCATTGATCTTTTTCATCAATTGAAATGAAAGAGGAAAGAAAAAAATGATTACCTATATTCATATTGATTAATATTGATTCAAAAAAGACCAAATAGTTTCAAATAATCTGATAGATGGATCAATAATTAATGAAAATCACGATCGATATTGATACATCAATCAATCAATCAATCAATCAATCAATCAATCAATCAATCAATCAATCAATCAATCAATCAATCAATCAATCAATCAATCAAACAATCAATCAATCAATCAGAATTAATTAATTGATTAATTGATTGATTGATTAATAAATTAAGTATTGATCAATCGATAAATTGATTTTTTGAGCAAGAGATTAATTGATAGAATGAATAAATGATTGATTGATTAAAATAATCAATTATTCAAGTTATAACTAGGTACCTACTAATTGACCACCTAATTAATCGATGGTAAGAGGTAAATTCATAAATTGATTAACCAGTCAATTGATCAATTGATTGATCAACTAATTACTTAATTGATTACCTGACCTTGATAATTGATTTGATTAATTTATTAATCAATTGAAATCGAAATAATGATTATTGATTATTTGATCAATTATTTTTAATGGCATTAATGGAATCACTTTTTGATCAGTTAAATGAATCTATATATACAATCATACTCTAATCAATTTGTTAATAAATTTTTAACGAATCATAATGAGATCAATTTAGTTGTCAATGTTATCGGATTGACGATTTAATCAATTGATTACTCAGATTAATCAGATTATAATTATTCAAGATTTTTGAGCAAGAGATTAATTGATAGAACGAATAAATGATTGATTGATTAAAATAATCAAATATTTAAGTTGTAACTACTAATTGACCACCTAATTGATCGACGGCAACCGGCAAATTCATAAATTGATTAACCAGTCAATTGATTAATTGATCGTTCAACTAATTACTTAATTGATTACCTGACCTTGATAATTGATTTGATCAATTTATTAATCAATTTAAATCGAAATAATGATTTGATTATTTGATCAATTATTTTTAATGGCATTAATGGAATCACTTTTTGATCAGTTATTATGCAATCATACTTTAATCAATTTGTTGATAAATTTTTAACAAATCATAATGCGATCAATTTAGTTGTCAATGTTATCGCATTTACGATTTAATCAATTGATTATTCAGATTAATCAGATTCTAATTATTCAATCAATTGCTTAATTAATTGGGGAATCATTTGATTACGTACTCTGTTTTCAATAAAACTAATAATTTGATCAATTTATTATTAAATTCTTACCAATAGGTAAATTAATCATTGATCAATTGTTTAAGAATTTTTTAACCAAAAAATTGTTTTTTCAATTGACAATAAATTGTTTGGCAAATAATCGCATTAATTTCTACCAAATTATTCATTTTATCATCAAATTAATCAACTAATTAATTGATTCATCAATAAATTTGTCGATCAAATGCTTTACCAATCAATTTATTGATCAAATGATTCATTAGCCAATCAATTGATAAATTGTTAAATTAATAAATTAGTTGATTTATTAGATATTCGATCAATCGATCCTTTCATCTGACTGATTAATACACTGATTGATCGATAGTTACCTAAATTGAATGATCGATCGGTCAATTGATTTGAATGACTGATACCGGTAGTCATTTAGTCAATCTGATTGACTGACTAACTGATTAATGATAAAAAAAAATCATTGATTGATACCAATAATACCGATTGATTGATCAATCATATCAAAAAATTCTATTACGAATCAATTTTTTCTTTTTAAGAAAATGTATCTAATTTTACACTGCATGGAAAATTATTGAAATTTCGAAGAAGAATCAATTTTAGATTTTATTGATCAGTCTTTCAGTCGTTCAGTCTTACTCGTTAAATTTTTATTTCAAATAAATGGATTAAAGTTCCAATCGTTTTTTTTTTCAATGAGTTAATCACGAGTACTAAAGACCTACTCATTTAATAATTTTATAAACCACGAGATTATCAAAATTTCCTACTCTCCCCCTCCCACTGGTGAATTTTAAAGCATTTTCCGTTCCCTGTTTTGTTAGATAAACTTTTACATTTAAAAGATAGATCTAAAATTACTACTGCAATTATTCATACGACTTCCGGTGCTTCGTTAATTTCCTCTCTTTAAAGTAAAATAGGTAGGTTATTTGTTCATCTCTTTGAAAACCTTGATTAATTCAAATTCAGGCAAAAGTTAACGTACAATTTCATCACTTTGGGCACTTGATAAATTGGCGACAAATCGACAAAATTTCTCATTCGCATATTCAAATTATTTAAATATCTCTTAATAACCGGTATAATACTCGCTGAATTTCACCTTAAAATTTTACAACTTCTGTATAATTTACAACCCGAATCATTCGTATTGTCACAAAAAAAAGAGGAAATAATAAATGTATACTTATGCTTACAACACGTTTATGGTACCTGCGAATTTAAGTACCCACGTATGTTAAAATTTGATTCTTTTTTTGCGATGTTTAGCTTTGGAAAATTTTATAGACCTTGGCATCACTTTAAGCCTGTAAAATTGGGTACCTATTTGATGTCTTGACGTTGAACGAATTACGTGAGCACATAGAGATATTGACGTGACATTTTATTTGAAAATTTTCCAAGTAGATAGATGTTTCCGCAGGAAGAAAATTTTCCACATTCACGTTTCTTCTGGCAGATAAGAAATAAAGTTCAAATGTGAATGTGTAAAAGTCTTATGGTTTTTCAATATTTACTCCGGAGAAATTGCCTTGAACTAATTCAATGGAAATTCGTATTGTAAAAATAGAAATAAAAAAATAAAACAATACGATATTGAAAATTGTACATCTATATGCAAAAGCCTCGGAGCGTGAATGGTTTCAGAATAGATTTGTTTAAAATAAAACAATGCATGTTCGAGTAAAATTACGACTTTTATTGCGCTAATTTACATCATAAAAAGTAACAATTTTTCACCACAATGGCATACTCCGCCGCAGGGGTTTCCGTTCAGCGAACATTTTTTTCGGCCGAATTTCGTATTTTAATTCGCCGGGTCGAGTTGGCATTTTCAGCAGGATTTCCATTTTCGCAAATGAGTTTATTCGGTTCGTAACGAGATTACTTTTTATGTACTTGGCAAATTAAGTATTTTCGACAGTTCGCATTAATCACACGGCAATCGGCAAGTCGTCATAATTTCATTAGCATAATTTAATGCTAAACGAATTTTACCTTCGAAAATATTAATATGATTTATTCGTCAGAACGAAAATTTTACTCGTGTTAAGGTTCGATATTTCAATGGCCATGATTTAACTCAAACTACTCAGGATGCTGAAGTTACCAGCGTAGACATTTAACATTTTAATTTCAACTTTGGAATTTTTTTCTCAGCTCGATTCGTTTTTAAATTTAGTCTCGAGCTCGTCTTAAAATGGCTAAGAAAGCTTTGGTATTTCAGCCTGTACCAGCTGATGGGGTCTTTTTGAAATATTTTATTCGTGTCTTATTTTTATCGGCCAAATGGTTGAAATAGTTTGAAATTTCATTTAACCGATGTCTACTGGTATATTGTGATGCGATTCTATCAAAGGCGTGGTATTTTAATGCCCAGGCGAAAATAGACATAAAAGTTATTGAAAAAGTTGAGCTTGCCGAGAGCCTCGTTTTATTTATCAAGTTTTTTTTCCAATATGTGCATCAGATGTTCGGATGGAAATAGGAGGGGAAAACGAAAAAGGGTATTATTTGGAATGAATTGAATCTACTATTATTTTGTAAATGTACCTACATGGCACAGGGTGTTTCGAAGCTATATTGCTGTCTGAGAGAATATTTTGGTTTATATTTGAAAGTTCAATTTCCCAAATTGAAAATTTTTCTGATTTATTTTTTTCGTTTTCGACTAGAATTTGGGATCAATTTGATTATTTTTTGGCTTAGTCGATTGGTTGGTAATTTACGAGTACCCAAGTAATAAGTTGAATAGAAGTCAAGTTCAAATATATACTTGAAAATTTTTGTCAGCTGGGGCGAACTGAAGTTATCGTTGTTTGTGGAACGAAAATTTAAAATTTTGTGACTCGGATGGCATTTTTGTGATTTTTTAGAATTTTTCCAACTCAAACTAATTTTTTTTGACCCACTAAAATTGCAATTTTGTGATATTGTGAGGGACAAGCTTGTTTTTTCATCCAAAGCAAATGATCAACTTTCTGAAATCGAGTTGATAATTTGCAAGGGATTCAATTTTTTTAGTAATCAACTGAGTCGATTTTTCAATTTCTAAAACATTAGACATCAAGGTCATTTTCAATGAGCTTTTTTCATACTTAAATCTATCAATTTATTTAAAGGGAAAGATGATAATGGAAATTTGATAAATAAAATTAAATCAAAAGGAAAATTCGTCGAATTTTTAAATTGAAATAAATAAATCCAAAAATTTTCTGATCAATAAAATAAAAACATCACTTTGAAAATCCTACAACTTTTTTTGGTAATAGGTAATTACTTTTTTTGGGAAGAGAGTGGGACTATGGAAATCTCAAAAGTTAAATTCAAAATTGAAGATGCAGTAGAAGAAAAAAATTCAGGGGGAGGGGGAAAATAATCATAGAAATGGATAAAACTTAGAAATCTTAACAAATTTTGATGTATCTAAAAATTTTTTACCCACAGCTTAAATTGAAAAAGTTACAAACAATCAATGGTTGATTTTTTTTCAAAAAAAGTTATCATGGATATGGGTCGAACTTTGACAGTTGAATAATTCTTGTTATGGGGATTTTTTATGCAAGGATTTGAAAAAATAATCGGTAATTGGCGGTGGGGGAGGGGGGGATCACAAATTAGAATAAAACTTCAAAATTTAAAATAAATCAGTTAGAAAATTTTTGTCTAAAATTTTAATTGAAGATTACTTTGAAATTTAAGGAACTATAGAGAAATGTTCAAAAAATACGAATTCGCAGAAAAATAATCGATATTTTAGGCAGAATTTTTCCTACCCTTCAAACTGAAGAGGCTATGAACGATTGTCAAAATAATATTTTTATCTACCTAATCACTAGAAAAAATCCTGCTTCTTGGATATAGATAGAACTTTGAAAGTTTAACAAATTTCGTTATGAGACAATCATTTTTTGGTAAAAAAAATATAAAAAAGGACTTGAAAATCATTATTTTAGCAAAAAAAAACTTCAAATTTGATCAAAAGTTATGGAAAAGACAACATTTTGGATTCAAGATATTCGTATCTTTTGAAAAATTACAATTTCGATAAAAAAAATAAAAAAACATTTTTTGTTCTAAATTGAGGTTGAAAAATTATTAGTTTTGTTGAAAACGAAAAAAATGAGAAAAATATACATTATGAAAAATAATTCAGAATTTTGAGTCTAAAATTTTGAAATTCATTTTCTTGACAAAAAATTTCAAGTTTAAAAAATTTTCATCATTTTGACAAAAATTTCCGATTTTTAATCCACAAATCATGAAAAATTTTCTGTTTTGGACTTCAGTATTTTTTATGTTACATAAAGTAATTTTGCATAATTTAAAAATTGAGGGAGACACAGAAGATGATTGCTGTAAAAATATAATTTCTGCTTAAATTCAAAATTGGAGGGGGGAGAAGAAGGAGGAGTAGGAGTAGGAGGATCAATATTTTTTCTGAGGGTGGATGGAGAAGGAAGAGGAGAAGGTGGAAGAGGAAATCACAGATTAAATTTTTAAAAGCTAGTCAACTTTTATCAGGACTGTTTTTTGCATAACATCGAAATTGAAGGCACTGTGTATTGAAAAAAAGTATTTTTTTGAAAAAAATAATCAAAATTATAAATATAAAATTTTGAAAATTTAGCAGATTTCAATTAGGGAATTTTTTACTCAACCTTGAAATTATCTGAAAGGGTCACATACCTTTCGAAACGTTTTTTTTTTTCGAAATTTATTCACAACTAACAAATCTACCTACTTGAAACATAATTTGACTACCAACTCACGACTTGAACTTAAATTTTATTGAATTTTTTCCACCGATCGTAAAAAAATCTACATCACGACTATTTTCAAACATTTCATGGGGAATTTTACTTATTTGTACTTCACGAACGATACCCAACTAATTGATTTTCAGATCGAGTCAAAAATAATTGATTTCGATTAGAAATAGATTTTTCAATCAGTTTAAAAAAGTGATGGGTTAATTGATTCTAAACTGACGACCTTGAATTGTAAATACCTGAACCTACGTCAGTGTAATTTTTCAACATGAATGAAAATTTTATCGATTTCTTGGATTTTAATGCTTGAATTTGAATATACCTACAAATAAATTTTACCTATTTTTTTTTCATCCCACGTTTTTTTAAATCAACTTTTCAAATGGGTACCTATCTTGAATTAATATCCAGATTAGTATTTCGAGTAAAATTTTCGAATAAATAAACTTCCTAAATCACAAACCTCATCCAACTTCAAACTTTCTACTCGAATATTTATAAAAACCGCGTAAAATTATAAAATCGCTCTAAAAACGAAAACCGAACGAGGAAAAAAATCCCTCACGTCGCGAATTATTTGTAAAAGACGTTCTCCTTCTGAATAATTACATTCAATTTATAAAAAGATCATCTTGAAACTGGATATTTTTCGGAGTCTAATTTTAGCATCGTCATAGTCGAATTATTAATCGCTATACTCGTTTTGGGAGAAGCTCGCTATCTCGGGCGATTGTCGTTTCCATATTTTTTTCCTTCTCGACTCGAGAGTTGATTTTTATACAAATTCTACGAAATATAAATTAACGACGAGCGCGGAAAATCCGCTATGAATTTATAATTAAACATCGTTCTCGCGCCTCGGTTGTATCTGATCATAATTTATTGTCTTGGTATCCGCAAACTCACAATTATGAATTCGAATCGGGTGTAAGTTGCATTTTTGGCTCATCAAACTCGAAAACTCATTTAAATCAAAACCTTCCAAGGTCGTTGGTGAAAAAAAATTTCCAAAATGAAATTTCATCTTCGTAGGCAATATTTTGCACGGGAGCGCCATCCACTCGAGACTTTCGATAATTGTGTAACAATAAAACCACCGAAGATTGACCTACTACGTAGGAAACAATACCGACAAGTGAAGTAATTCATCTGTGTTTATTGTAAAGAGACGTCGTCGACTCGACGAGATAATTATACTCCATCGAAGACGTGGCGAATCCGCGAACTCGTCACGATCGAAAATCATTTAACTTTTCGTACCATCTTTCGATTCGAACTTTATACAGCTTCGTAATTAAACATTTAAATTATACTTAAAACCGGCGGCTAAAATAAACACGCGGCTAATCTGGTATCAAATTACCCAGGTACGTAGGCAGACGTAACTTGACGCAGTTTTACGCATTTTGTCGACGAATTTCAATGATTTATCGTCGCCTGGCTGCGCTTAAAACGCGAAGCGTGTTCGAAACGGTAATTTGTGTACAGTCTAGCATCATCATTCATATGGAATTACGTTTAATTTCGCATTTAAAATACCTACTCGAATAACGCGCTCCCAAAAACGCAGCTCAAATTTGAAGTCACGTCTTTAAGGTAATTGCATGTGTCAGAATTTCAACATACTCGCTGCTTGGCGCGTGTCTCCGAGCTTCGATCATTTAAAACCGCTCGAGATTAAAAACTGTACCCATTCGAAGAGTACAAGTCAAAGGAAGACATAAAAGGGTTCAAATTCCATCGTTGTACATTTTCAAATACCAAGGTCATTGGAGTCTTCAACCTTTGACCCTCGGTAACCATAAAAAACCATCAAAGAGCTGGTACCTATCTAGTAACTACATGCAAAATATTAATCAACTTTGTCGTCTTGTCAAATCTTGATGTATTAATAATGTCAAAAATTAACATTTCATATCAAAATCACCCAGAAGAAAATTTTTAATTAATTATTGACGCGGTGTACGGACGAGCAAAAGTGTATTTACCCTTAAACAAGGCGCGATATAGGCTACGGTTTTAATTTTCTGCATTCGAGTTGGACGATGTGACAGGCTGAAAAATTTTAATCCGGGAGAAGATTTGGCGTAGTCGGTGAAAAAAAATAAATTTATGCAGATAGGACAGCTGGTAAACATCTCGAATAATATTTGCTTTATTTATCGAATTTGGTTGAAATTTTAATCAGTCATGGTGGCGGATTTTTATACTGCTGTGAATTTCTAAATTCGCTGTAGCGAGTGGAAAATTATGACAAATGTGATTTTTTCCGCATCGAGTCGTTTGAGAAAGGAGAATTAAACGAGCATTTTGAAGAATCGTGGAATATTTTTCGCCATAAATAGAAAATACGACGCGACGATGGAATTTGTTGGGAAATTTGACGTGCGGAAAATACTTACGAGTAAGTATGTTTGTAATTTTTAGATTCGTTATTTAAAATAAGCGGAAAAAATTATTTGACTGTGAGAATTTTTTTGTGAGGTGAATATTTGATACATAGAAAAGCCAATCGATCATTTGTTCTGTTTTTATTGAAAAGATTAGAGGTTTTCAGTGAGTAGGTACATTAAAAATTCCCAATGTGTTGATCAAGAAAATAATTGTTTTCAAAAAATTGAAAACTTACCAAAATAATTTTAATTGCCCAATTATAAAAAATAGATCAATTAAGTAGGTAGTAAGAAAATGATAATTTGATCAATGAAAAAATCGTTCTATAAAAATTTTATCAATCAGAAATCGATTTATCGTAAATTTGATCAATCAAGAAATTGATCAATCAAAACATTGACCAATCAAAAATTGATCAATCAAAATATAGGTTAATTAAAAATTAATCAATTGAAACATTAATCAATCAAAAAATTAAAAAATCGATGAATCAATAACTTGATCAATCAAGAAATTGATTGATCGAAGCATTGGTCATTCAAAAAATGAAAAAATGATCAATCAACGATTAGATCAATCAAAACAATGATCAATATAAAATTGAAAACTGGACCGATCAATAATTTGACCAATCGCGAAATTGATCAATCAAAACATTGGTCAATCAAGAAATTGATCAGTCAAAATATTGGTCAATCAAAAATTGATCAATCAAAGCAGTGGATGATTAAAATTGAAAAATTGTTCCGTCAATAATTCGATCAATCAAAACATTGGTCAGTAAAAAATTTAAAAATTGATAAACCAATAATTTTCTCAATTGAAAATTGAAAAAAATCGATCAAGCAATAACTTGAATAATGAATAAATTTATTGATCAAAACATTGATCAATCAAAAATTGAAAAAAATGGCCAATCAATAATTGAAAAAATGGTCAATCAATAATTAGACCAATCAGAAAATTGCTCAAAATAAAATTGAAAATTGATCCAAGTATTTGATCAATCATGAAATGAATGGATCAAGAAATCTATCATTCAATCAGTTGAATCATCAATGTTATTGGTCGACTGATCAAATGATCAATTCATTGATCAGTTGATAAATCTATTGATCCCCTGATAATATAAGATCTTTTGATTAATTCGCCAATCCGGATATTAGTTCACAGATCAGTTGATGAATTTCATTATCTAATCATCAATTCACCAATCAGTTGATCAATCTATTCATCTCCTGATCAATTCACTAATAAGCTGATTGATTAACTAATCAGTTGATCAATTCAGTGACCTTTTGATCAATTACCGATCAGTTGATTAACTGTGTAATTAGCTGATCATTTGAATAATCAGTTGATCAATTTATTGATTCATGGAACGATTTATTGATCCGTTGATTATTCTATTGATTTGTTGATGTTGATCAAACTTTTGATCAATAAAAATTTAACTAACAAAGCAATCGATTAATTCATTAATTGAGCATTCAATCATTCATCCAATCAATCAATCAATCAATCAATCAATCAATCAATCAATCAATCAATCAATCAATCAATAAATCAATCAATCAATCAATCAATCAATCAATCAATTTTTCAACAAAACTGGTCAGTCAATCAATTTCTACACAGTCAAAAACTCAAAAAGTGAAATCAACTCATCACTACAAATCTGAAACGTTGGTCAATTGAGCTTGGTTTTTGAAAAAAATCCTAAAATTTGTTCTTAGATTTGACTCCAAGGGAATCAATTATCTGACTCAAATCAAAATCAATCCCTCAGGTTCTCCAAATTTGAAAATTGAATCCTCAATTTATTTTTGAAATCGATTAAAAAAAGTACCTAGATAAATTACTCGATCAATCAATAATAACCCGAAATTACAAAAATTTGCTAATTCATACATTAAAAAATAAAAATAATAATTTTATGAAAAAATTCATTAAAAAATCTAACTTTTTCAAAAAAAAAGATTTAGAAATGAAGGGGAACTTGGGGAAAAAATTAAGTTAAAAGTACAGAAAATTTATTGGGATATTCTATCAAACCTGAATTAAACATGAAAAGAATTTTCAATTAAAACTGAGATGAGTACCAAAAAAATATATTGAAAATCGAAAAAATCGAATACTAGTAGGATAAAAATAAAAATAATTTATTCGCACTAAAAAATTGACAAATTATTTTTGAACAAATAATTGCTTAGGTACCTACCTATCTCAAAAATCGTCTCTGCATTTTTTTTGAATTATTTCCTATCGAGGCCTGTTCTCATCTTCCTATGTCAAAAACATGTTAGGTACCTACATAATGTGGTATTTTTGGCTCTGAAGAGAACTTAGAGGGGTGAGGAGAGGAGAATGTATGATATTTATGTACCTAGCTACCTACATTGCACAAGAAAACAGACCGTATAAAATTCTTTATTTTTTACATCAATTTGAAAAATTCTGTATCCAAGTATAAAATTAATCTCAATTAGCGAGGGGGGACACGCACAACAAAAATTCCTAAATTTCAAACACTTTACACCTTTTAAACATACCTACTAATTATAAATTGTTAATTTTCAATCACACCTATTCACTTATTAAAAAAATAAAATTAGCAAACAATTTTTTACATTAGCCTCGAGTGCTTTACGTCCTTCTATGTCATTTCTCGAACTCAAAATACGTGATTTTTCACGTTTTTCGAACCATTTTCGGACCAGTGAGTTGCAATTATGCATGCTATGTTTAAAGCAGACGAAAACGAGATAAGACCTTCGAACGTAATTTAAACATTTTTTTTAGAATCTGTATGTTTACGATTTTGCACAATTGAAAATTACGTAACTTATAGACCGTGCAATTTTAAAAAGTTCCCTTTGTTATCAGAAAAACACATGTACATGGCTACGAACCAATCGGATAGTTAGAAATCTGTGTATTCACTTATACTTTTACAGTAGTGAGGGAACTGTTTAAATTTCACGAACTATAAATCTCAAGGACTCGATGTTCAATGACTTGACACCTACCTATTTCCCAAAATTAAATAAAAATACATTTGCAACCGATATTTACCATCTTTAAAATTTATGTCCGGAAGGATTTACGCATATACCTGAATATCGTACCCGATATGATTTACGACTCATTGAAAACCTCCATCTGGCGGTGATTATGTCAAAATTCCTTTCATAAGATCGCTAGACCACCGGTACCATACGATAAATTGATCGGAAATGGGATTTCGTTGGAACTGGTTGCCTCTCCTGGGCTCGGATGCAGAGTGCATTATGGAATATTACATATTTTTTGTTCGACTTTTACGATTAGTAGCGTTGTTTGGTTAATTATAGCTGATGAATTGTACCTTTCACTGCACCGTGAATTGGATAATGTGCCAATATTTTAGGTCGGATGTGTTTGGAAGTTGTGTAAGACCTAAGATGCCGGGCACACAAATGCGTATGACATAAAGACTCGAGATTAGTCATAGTTGCGGTGGCCAATGATATGGGAATTAATTAACCTGGTTTTTTTCTCTCTCTGGTACAAATGTAAACCTTTTCCAATGTAAAGGGTTGTTGGGTGGTCTTGATGGTTTTCAAAGCATGTGTGGAGAGCGTAGGTACCTACTACCTACCTTTCGAGAAGTTTTAATAGAATTAGAGTACCGCCTAATTTGGTTTTAATCGAGTTTAAATTTAAAGCATTCGGATTACTCGTGGTACGCTCTTGAACTTTGTGTATGTGGATAGTTCATGAATTTTGAAACAGTTAAAAGATATTAGGATTAGTGCGAAAAAATTAAGTTTGAAATGAAAAATGGCACCAATATGTTCTCCACAACATGCAATGATTTTTCTACCCCCCCCCCCCCCTTCCGTAATACCTATCTCGATGAATATTGATTTTTATCAAAAAATAAAAAATGAAAGATAAAGTAAACACTTTTCATTAAAAAAAAGGATTGATGATTTTTATTGAAAAAAGTGAAAGATTGGCAATTTTTACAAAAAACAATGAGATTGAGATTTTTTATCAAAAAAAAATTGAAAATTTATAATAATTTTCATCAAAAAAATTAGGATTGTCAATCTTTATAAAATAAGAAAAGAAATAAAGATTGACATTTTTTATCAAGAAAATGAAAGTTTAAGAACTTTTACCAAAAAAATGAGATTGACGATCTTTATCAAAAAGAAAAAGGAATAAAAATAGTCTTTTTACCAAAAAAATGAGATTGACAATTTTTATCAAAAAAAGAAAAAATTCGCAATCTTTATCAAACAAAAAAAATTGAAAAATTGGCAATGATTTTTTTTTTTTTTTTTTTTTAAATATAACGCCATATACAGCAACTAAGGCTAGAGGCGTGTGGGAAAGGGGGTTACGTCAGAGTAGGGATTTTAGATTTGTATTGGAGAGGAATGTTAAAATTTTTTGAATATGTTGGGAGGTATCTTTCAAAATTTCTGTGGGGGTATTAGAATTTGTTAGTGTGAGCCTTTCTTTTTGAAATTTGGGGCATTGAGTGAGAATGTGAAGAGTGGTGATTTGAGTGTTGCATAAATTACAAATGGGAGGTGGGTCTTTTTTAAGAAGGTATGCGTGAGTTAGGAGAGTGTGCCCTGTACGTAGTCTAGTGAAGATGATGTCAGCTCTTCGAGAAATGTTATTGAAGGAATTTCTGGGGAGTGTGTCATCTTTGATGGTTTTGAGTTTGTTAGTAGAGGGAATTTGGTTCCAAAATTGTTGAAAAGAGGAAAGAGTATTTGATTTGATAGTGTTCTTTAGATCAGTTAAGGGTATTGGAATATTTTGAATGGGGGATAGTTGAAGAGCATGTTTAGCATGAGTGTCAGCCTATAATTGGCAATCATTTTTATAGTAAAAAAAAAAATAGAAAATTGACAATTTTAACTAAAAAAAAAATGAAAGATTGACAACTTTTATGAAAAAAATGAGATCAATAAAAAAAGAAGAAAGATTCACAAAAATGATAAAAAATTGAAAATTTTGATAAAAGAAATGAAAGTTTGACAATTTTTATGAAAAAAATGAGATAGACGATTTTTATCAAAAAAAACAGAAAAAAGATTCACAATATTTATCGAAAAAAGGAATGAAAAATTGACAACTTTTTACAAAAAAATTGACAATTTTTATCAAAAATGAAAAATTTGCGATCTTTATCAAAAAAATTGAAAAATTTACTTACAATAATTTTTAGTGAAAAAAAATGAAAATTGAAAATTTTAATCAAAAAAATAGTAAGTTTGACAACTTTTATCAAAACAATGAAATTGACAATTATGATTTAAAAAAATAAGATTGACAATTTGAATCAAAAATTGAAAGATTTACAACTTTTATGAAAAAAATGAGATTGACGATTTTTATTAATAAAAAAAGAGAAGAAAGATTCACAATCTTTATCAAAAAAAAAAAGGATGAAAAATTGACAATTTTTATCAAAAATAAACGATTGACAATTCTTGTTAAAAAAATAAAAGTTTGACAACTTTTTTCAAAAAAATTGAGATTACAATTTTTATCAAAAAAAAAATTAAAGATCAACAATTTTTATCAAAAAAAAGTAAGATTGGCTATTTTCATCGAAAAATTAAGATTTTTAAATCAAAAAATGATACTTACATATTTTACTATTTAAAAAAATGAAAAATTGACAATTTTTATCAAAAAATGAAAAATTTACAATTTTTATCAAAAAATGAAAAATGACAAAATGATAATTTTTATTCAAAAAGCGACAATTTTTCATTAATAATGGTAATTTTTACGTAAAAAATCGCAAAATGCAATTTTTTATTTTTAGATATCTCACGAACAAATTCTAGTTCGAAGTCATTTTTTGAAATTTTTCGATGGTCCGCAAAGAGAACAATTCTCATTTAGAAACCACTCATCTCAAATACTTTTCAAACTTCTTCTGCGAAACGAAAGAGAAGGCATCATATCCGCAAGATCACTTGGTAAGCCACGCCATCGATACGATATCAATCACCGGGCTGGTTCGCTTTGTATTTCGGCTCGATCAGAAGTAACCTGCCCAACACGACGTTGGTTATCATAAATGATGATCTAAATGACTCTCATCATCCATCTATCGAGAGATAGTGATACATTGCAAAATTATTTCTACGTGCATAGTTAATCACGTCCCAATATCTGATACTATTCCACATACAACATTGCTGCGGTACGAGACCAAGGCTACTTTACGGAAACGACGTATCACTCATTTTTGAACATCTTTCGCATGTTAAACAATAGATATCGACGAAAGAAAAAAAAAAAGGTTATTCGAGTAAAACAATAAAGACACGGTTATCGTCAAGGTCCCAATCATAACTGATTGCGAATCAATCATTGAGAAAATTTACTCGTTCTGAGAAAACTTTCGAACTCACGTCTACGTGCGAGTGAAAAATTACGTCATAGGATGTACCTCTACCTACAGCTGTAAACAGAATGTTTGCCCAAATGCATTTGGAAACACTACAAAGAAAATACGAACCGGTGCAGTGCCACAATTGGTGAATTTTTTTTTCAAAATAGAAATTCAACGTACGTACCTAATTATTGTTGCATTCATCGATATGTGTATAGAAATCGGTCGCGGTGTTTTGTTGTATTGCAATCAACGCTAATGCCAATAACATCGTGTAAAGAATCTAATTGATATGTCTATCAGTCACCGTTCGTTGGCGGATTTTTAAATCGGCGAGTTTTACATTGACCTATGAATTATTATAAGTCATTGACGGCTAACTGGTTCGTCGGATGAGCATGACGTCGATGAAAAAAATTTCGTCTTGTAATTCAATTATCCTGAGGCGGTGTAACAGTGAAATAAACCCATAGAGGGGAATGTCTCGGAAAGTAGTGTCTATAAAAGCCCCGAAGGGATGTGGGACTTTCCCAAAGATTTTGTAGGTGTCGATGTCCAGTCTAGATCGTTTACTGGGAGCGGTGCGTTACCGGTGAATTGATTTTTTTTTATCATTTGGATACTGATTTGCTTTTCGATCAATGTATGAAGATCGATATTGAATAAAAACTCAGTCTTCATTCTTGTACTTAGTACCTACCTACGAAATATTCAAAAAATATGTACCATTTCTAAAAAAATCAAGTTTTGCGAAGTTTCGATTTTTGTTTCGATGTAAATATATTTTTTATTTTTTTTTATGGAGTGGAGATCAGCGATTTTAAGAAAGAGGGAAGTTTTTGGTTCTAGAAACCATTTGAACAGATTATAGAGTTGTGGGAAAAGAAAATCAAAACTTATTTTTCATTAAACGTTTTTTTTTTTTCAAAATTCCGCATTTGTTAGGTACAACAAAACATTTTTAATAAAAAATATACTTAGGTACGTAGAAAAAAAACTTTTTTTAAATTGCCTATTTCAAAGTTCAAATTTTTTAAAATTTTTCTGAATTTGGAGATCAAAATTTCTAAAATTTTTGTCCAGCTTTCAAAAGCTTGTAAACCCCTAAAATTTTCGAATTTGAATTTTTTTACGTTTTATGTAATATTTTCTCGAAGTTTACCAAATTTCTTAAATGTTGTCGAATTCAGATTTCAGAATTTTCTAAACCTTTGTTGAATTGTTCGAAGGTTTGGGAAAATCACTGCATAAGATTGACAAAATAATTGTTGTCCATTTGTCATTCAAAATGTGCAAAAATTGTAAAATTCAAAATTCGTCAGAAGTTTTCAAACTTTACCGAATTTTTGGTTTGTAGCTTTTCCAACATTATTCTCCTGATAGTTGTTCACATTTCGAAATTTTTCTCAAATTTGTAATTTGTAATTTTTCAAACGTTTACCCAAAACTAATTTATAAATTTTCCAACATCTACATAATCGAATTCAAAACTTTTCAAAATAATCGTCCAATCTGGAGTTTAAAAATTCAAAAACGTTTCTATATCTAAAATTTAGAATTAAATTTCAAAAAAAAAACGAATTTGAAATTCAAAATTTCCTAAATTTTTGTCCACTTTTTTAAAAATTTGTTGAATTTTTCATATTTTTTCATTTATTTAAAATATTTAAAGTCGTAAAATTTGAAGTTTTCCAAACTTTTCTAAAAGTAGGTATTCTAAATATGCTGATATTTCGCTGCATTTGGGCTTTGGAATTTCCGAATTTCAAACTTCCCATCGTGAAATTTAAAATTTAGAAATTCCCAATGTGATCAAATTTGGAATTCTCAAGTTTTCGAAATGCCACCGCATAATTTTTCAAACATTTTTGTTAAAGTTTTGTCAACACCTCTGAAAGTTTATTGAATTTTTCAAATTTTTATCAAAGGTATAGTGAAATCTGAAATTCCATTAATTTGCCCAATTTGGAATACAAAATTTTTCAAATTTTTATCTAATTTTCGAAGTTTGTCGAATTTTCAAAATGTTTCCAAAGTTCAGAATTTTCTAGAACTCTTCAAAAGTTTTCCAAATTCCGGAACATGTAAAATTCAAATTTTAAAATTTCTAAAAATTTCTAAATTTCCATAATTTTTTCCAAACTTGGAATTTAAAATTCCTCGAAATTGTTAAATTTGAAATTTCCTAATTTTTTGTCCAATTTACTAAAAATGAACCGAATTCTTTGTAATTTCGTCAATTTTAAATTCGAAAAGCTCCATAATTTATTCGAATTGAGAATTCAAAATTTCTGCGAGTTTTACCGAATTTCAAATTTCAAATTTTCCGACCAATTTCTGAACAGATGATATGTAATCGACTAATCGTGTTCCTAAAAAAGAATAATTATTGAAAAACAGTTGATGGGGAGAGGGTCACAAATGACTGGAGGGGGGGGGAGTTACAGGGTTACATCGTCCTTTTTTTCGAGAGAAAGAAATCCGATAATTTTTGAAATTTGGGTCTCTGAAAAAACTTGAATTTTTTCTGTTTTCTCATATGAGTTCAAACTACTTATACTTACTTCAGACATGGTGTACAATATTCCAAAATAGTATTGACAATGGCATGATGTCTAATACATAATGTAGGTAGGTATTCCAAAATGATGGCCAAAATTCCAGAATATGTCGGGGGACATTAAGTCCGCACAGCAATGCTTTAGATTTTGGATATGATGTTTAATGTCCCAAAACACATTGGAAATCATGTCCAGAGTTCCAAAATTCTTCGGGAATGGCGTTGAAGATTATTCAAAACTTGTGACAGCATAAATCTATATTTTTTATTGTTGAAATATCAAAAAAAAAGTTTAGAAATTTCATGAATTTTTGTCAAAAAATCAGTCGAAAATTTTCATGCGTTCATCTCATCAGAATTTTTATCAAAATTTTGGAGACTTTTTTGAAACCTTAATAATTAGGTACCTACCTACGTTTTTCTTGGGAAGGAAAAACGCTCAATTTTTACCCATTTAGTTTATTACCCATCAATTATGCCATGTTTAGAATTTTTGCGATCATTCTATTTAAAGTCTCAAAATTGATTTTTTTTTTTTGTCATCAAGAAAAATCAGTGAAAAAAGTGAATTTTGAGATTTCAAGTAAAACGATCGCGAAAGGGATATTCATCGAGGTATTTTGATCCATTGAACGCGAATTCGACCTTGGTTCATTCATTTCGTCATTTTTTGGGTGCGTAAACGCTCAAAATTTGGAAAATATACCAAAGTAACAAAATTTGTACCCGTTTTTTTTTGTGATTTTTGACCCTTAGGGTTTATTCACGAGCATAGGAAATAAGAAATAAGAATTAAGAAATGAGAAATAAGAATTTTACTGTGATTGCCTCCAATCGAAATTGACTGTACCAAAACATAGCCAAATATTTCTTGCAATGTCGCTATTCTATTGGTTAAAAAATTCTTGGGTGCATTCACTTTGCGTTTGAAATTATGTTTATGCGGGGTCCACACGCTTCAATTTTACTGGAACCAGTATGATCAAATAGCTTGAATCAAGTAAACTTGAACATACTTGACTCGTGTGTACCAATTTGTTTCAACTGCAGATTTTTGGAATCAAGTGGTGACCAGCGGAAAGTAAAGTTGAAAATTTTCAACTTTATTTGTCACTTGATTCAACTTGACTGCATTTTAACCAATAGGAATAAAGATTTTGTGAGAAATATTTGGCTATGTTTTGGTACAGTTGATTTTAATTGGTTGATGTATTAAAAAATAGAAACAGTTTAGAAATAAACAAACAATTCCTTTGAACTGATAAAAATTTGATTCAAGCTACTTGATCACACTGGTTCTAGTAAAATTGAAAAAGATTGAAGCGTGTGGACCCCGCTTTACACAATTTGAAATTGTGTATAAACTTTTATCATGTGCAAATTCGTTCATTTAAATTCAGAAACTGCTGGTTAGCACTTTTTTGCCATTTGATTTACTATAAAATAGCCATTTAATTTTGGTAAGGTGACAAAATGATGCAAAATGATCGATTCAAATCATTCAGAAACGACAAGGAAATAATGTTTATACACAATTTCAAATTGTGTAAACATAATTTCAAACCCAAAGTGAATGCACCCCTTATTTCTTAATTCTTATTTCTTATTTCCAAAGCTTGTGAATACTGCCTTAGTTCAGAGAAACCGTCCAAACCAAATGCACAGGAAAATTCTACATTAAAAAACGTATTTTTTAGTAACACAGGGCGACACAAATTTTGTTTTTGGGTTCTCATTGCCAAATTTGGGTTGCTTTTATGTAACTAATAAAGGAAAAAATATTTTTTTTGACCAAAGTTTGCTTGGGGGGGGGGGGCAAAAAACTGATTTTTCGAGGTCAATAAGCCTGAGCATTACAAAAAAAAATTGAATTTTTTTCTTGGACTAATCTTGTAGAAAATTTCACGGCGAATCCAATGCGGCAAACCGCAGACCTCCGTCTCTTTTTTAAAAAAAGTTACAGCTCATTCTTTCCAAAATTTTGTGAAAAAATCGTATTTTTTTTTTTTTTTCGCAAAGAAGTGAAATTTGAGAGAAAAGTAATGATTTCAAGGCCATAATGACCATAGTGAGAGTTGTAGGAAATTTCACGGCAAATCGAATGCCGCAAACCGCGGACCTCTATCTCTTTTTGAAAAAAAGTTACAGCTCATCCTTAAAACCCTTAGCTTTCTCTCAAATTTCACTTTTTCGCGAAAAAGGCACAAAAAATGTGATTTTTTCCACAGAATTTTGTAAAGAATGAGCTGTAACTTTTTTTCAATAAAAGATAGAGGTCCGCGGTTTACAGCATTCAATTTGCCGTTAAATTTCCTACAACTGTCACCATGGTCATTATGGCCTTAAAACCCTTACTTTTCTCTCAAATTTCACGTCTTTGCGAAAAAAAAAACAAAAAAATGCGATTTTTTCACAAAATTTTGGAAAGGATGTGCTGTAACTTTTTTTAAAAAAGAGACGGAGGTCTGCGGGTTGTGGCATTGCATTCGCCGTAAAATTTCCTACAAGATTAGTCCAAAAAAATTCCATTTTTTCAGTTTTTTGGCCCCCACCTCCAAAGCAAACTTTGGAAGCCAGGATTGAGCAAGGTGATGTAATTTGATGTCTAGAAACAGAATTTCGGCATGAGAACCCAGAAACAGAGAAAAAATTTTTTTGTCGCTCTGTGTAATTTTTTCAGGGCGGTTGTTCTTCGTTTATATGGTGTTTTTTACGATTGAAAACTTCAAATGGCTGAAAGAAAAAATTATCGTAAATACATCTTCACGAGATGTAACGTTGTGCTAAAGAAAAGAGAATTCCCTTTATTTCCGTTGAAATTGAAAATTCTTGAAAATTATGCAATAAAATTGTCATAATTCCGAAAGGGAGGGGGCGGGGGGGTCAACATTTTTTCAGAATTTTTCTATATCAAGAGATACCATCTGAGAGGATTAAGATAAAAATCAGAGCTTGGACCGATTTCACAACAATCTTATCCGGCTAGACCTATATTATTCATCACTCGATCTTCTTCATTAAATTTTTGAAAATTTTGAAAAACGCAAGTAATCTTCAATTTTTCACGGAAATTTTCATCTACCAACTCTTTATGCAATTTTAAAACACTTATACGTATATTTCTTAAATTCGTTCTCTTTTCCCCTTCCTTTCACAAAATATCCCCATAGGTACACGACACACAATTGACCAAGACGTTAAATAATCTCACACCCCTCATCTCTCCTTTCTTTCCACTCAATATCCACATCCATATGACCTAGTAACATCTGTAAAACCCACACATCCCCACATAAATCCATCACCTCTATCCATACCGATGCAACACTCCAAACAAAACGTATTTGTTCAAGAAATAATAGCCAAAAATTGAACAAGAAAGGACTAATTGTTGAAATTATCTGTTAGCTGGTTATCGAGTCTACTCGGATGCCTCTAACCAACACACTCGGACAAACCACCGCGAGAATATAATTTGATGCATTATTTGCGTTAAACGATCTGCCCAGTCATCGTTTACTATTGGTTAACACTCGAGAACATAGTTTTACCAGTACCGCAGTATCTATTTATTTCAAAAGTGGTTTCAAGTAATTAGCGAAGTTAACTGGACACAATGGATTTGTTTAAGCCAACTGCATCAATAAGTTATAGCATTCATTTTCAATATACAAAATAAAAAGACCATCGAGACTGCATAATATCTATTACCGCTTCATAGACAAATGGTAAAAAGAAAAGTGAAACCAAATCGATAGTAGGTGTGGATTACAGAAGTCGAATTGTAATTGTCAATAATACATAAGCATCTCGAGTACCTGAAAAGAAACCAATAAAGAAATTATATAACCAGATCTCGACGTACAGATAAAGCTCATCGGTATAGATCCGCACAATTCGATGGGATGGATCGGCGGTAATTTGGTTGACAGTGGTGCTTAAGGGCAGTGGACACGATTCGCGAGGCATTGTATAAATAGCCATTAATCAGCGAATATCGGTATTGTTCTGGTGAAAGTGGTAATTTACACACACCTTAGAAATTTATACGTGGAAAAAGTCTCTCGCAGATGTACAATTTTTCTAGCCCGGACTTGGCCATCATTAATTTAATTTTTGGCAAATGATCGATGCCCGAAGAGAATTCCATTTAAAAGAAAAAAAAGTGGTAGCTGAGGTAACATCTGTAGGAATAACGAATAGCTCGTGTGAGCGTCCCAGGACCACGCCTTCCTGTCGTTGAATTTTTTTAATTATCGTCGATCTTCTTTTTATCAAGGTAACCTTGGCCAAGATGATTTAAAACTTTACCGGCAACAATGAGAAATGTAAAAGTTCGGACTCGAAAAGCGCCTTTGTATTGTCATTGCACATGCTCTCGAAGACCCATTCGTTTAGGCCTACACAGACACACATGGACTTACAAGGCAGCACTGTTTTATTCGAGTTGGCGCTTGTAAAATGCAAATTAGCTCGACGTGTCTGCGACGGCAGGAAAAAACAACTTGTAATTTTGTCTTTCCAACATGTCATTCGAAATTGCCAGGCGTTACCTTACCTTTTATTTGGCGTTTTTTCCCCTCTCATCTCTTAACTAAAATAGGTAAATTCGCCCGCCAAAGCTGAAACGAGCTGCGTGCAAATGCAACAGCGAAAGTTTATCGTGAAAAACTTGATGGAATTAGGCATCGCGATATTTTCCGCAACAATTTTCCAACTCGAGTTGCCTCCGCTCGGCACGTCGCCTTCGTACCGCGAAATAATTAAATTCTGGATCCAATTCACGTCAAATGGTACGGCGAGGAGCTTCAACGTCGAGTACTTTCGGCGTCTCACGTATAAAAAAAATTTCATCTCAATTTTAATTTTTTCTCTTTGGCGTAGAAAGAATACACAACGCATAGAACTCGAGACCACCGAGTGTTTTAAATTTTTTCAAACGTTAAATGGCAAAGAGGCATCGTCGAAAACTAACAGTTATTAGATAAATATCAAATTACCGCGAAAAGCTATTTCGCGCTCGTTATTTTCACCCATCTTAGGATGAGTTTATTTTCGCGAAAAAATTCAATATTTTCGAACGTGCTGGGTTTCCGAACTATCGTCGGTTTGTTTTTTTGCCACCTATTTTCTCGTTCTAAATCTAGAAAATGTGTGTTTTTAAAAATTCAGATTCGTGCGACCTCGACAAACCTTCATTTTTTATAAGTTATACTTTGATTTTGTATAGAAAGGTCATCCAGTTTGGGATTTTTTTTTCCTATTTCGATTTTTATATTTTGCATCGAGAGAAGGAAAAAATATGACGAATGGAATCGAATTCGAGAGGAAAATTTTCACATTTTTGATTAATTTCTTACACCGAATGCGAATAGATATTTTTAAAGAAACGGAAGTTTTGCTCAGATTGATCCCTTCTCTTGTGGTAATTCGTTTTCTTCGGTAAACGTAATTTTATTCTCGACACGTCTTCATAACTTGTTTTTAATTGGTAAACTAAGTTTTAGATGAGCTTGCGAGTATATTAAGTTCTCATCGTCATTTCCTATAGATTTCGTTTGGCAAATTGCTGAATCTGTCGATGAATTGGGTCAAGCATGCCGCAGCCGGAATACCCACCTGTTGCGAATTGTTTTTCTCGAAAACCCCTTTGAAACGTCTCGAGTATCTTTTCGAGTGCATGGAGTGAACTTAATGTAGCTACGTTTTAAACTCGCAACGTTGATAAATCGAAGCACTTTGGTGGAGAATTTGTAAAATTCTATGTACTCTGCTCTTGCCCGGTTCTTTATTCGCCACCGTATCCTGTAATTTTTGTTGTGTGAGGTGTGAGAAGAAGGAGGAAGGTGGACAGGTATTGAAAAGATGTTAATATTTACTTTTTAGGTGATGGTAGGTAAATTGTGACTGCTTTTATCCTTTTGGTGTTTTTGCTATAAAAGGAGGAAAGAGGTGTGGGGATGTGATCCTTTTTATGAGATAAAACAACTTGTGGTTTCTTGATCATTGTTCAATTTTATGTATTTTTGAAGTGAAATACGAAAATTCCTTTTTTGAAGGTAATTTGGGCAGATAATGAAATTTACGAGGAAAGAGTGGTTCGATAATTAATTCTAGTAACTAAAATTATTTTCAAAATTTCAATCTGTTTGAAAAAGTTTTCAAAAGGAATCCTGGGAATTAAGAGATAGGACTTAAAAAAAAGGAATAAAAATTGAGTAGAGGGGTTGTCAGGATGTTATTTTTACTCAATAATGTCACTATTGCTGATTTCTCACATTAAATTTATTTTTTGAGAAATAATATTTTTATGTTTTGTAAATTTCATGCAAAAAATTGAAAAAAATTCTTCAACGTAGTCGAGAGGTATATTTCAATCAAAGGAAAAGATTTCAGAGTGAAATAAAAATAGGTATATTCTCTCTCATTCTGAATCAGTGAAAAGTCACTGATAAACAGCCAGAATTGCAGCACAGGAAGAAATCAGCAAATTTTCGCTGATTTTTCAAATATTTTCACTGATTTTTCAAATATTTTCACTGATCTTTCAAATAATTTCACTGATTTTTCAAATATTTTTACTGATTTTTCAAATGTTTTCAATGATTTTTCAGATATTTTCACTGATTTTCTGCTAATTTCATAAATTCTTTTTACTTTTGAGTGAATTTTCACTGATTTCCCAGTGATTTTTCTCACTGATTTGTTTTCATTAAAAATTTTTTCACTGATTTTCTCCTGTGCTGCAATTCTGACTGTTTCTCAGTGATTTTCGATTATTTTCACTGATTTATAAATGAGAGAGTTGAAAGTGTCTTCAAAAAAGACCCGTACCTATCCAAAAATTACGATTGTTCAACTTCATTTTCAAAATTTTGATGAATTTTTGAAAACTAAAAATGTTACTCTATGGTCTCGATGAAATACGAACTATGAAAATTTGATTTAATTAAAGTGAAAAATTGGAATTCAGTACATAGGTATACGCCCTATTTCTAATCACTTGAATCGATTAAAAGCCATTTCAAAACATTCTGGAGCCTCCAAAAATTTTAGAATTTGTCACCACCGAAGAAAATCCCATAAAAATGGCTCATATGAACTTTACCACCCGCAAACGCAGATCACCTATTTCAGTGGTTTATTTGATTTATCAAAGCACAATTTTTCAATATTAGATATTTTTGAGTCGAATTAGTATTTTTCTTCTGTAAAATTTTTTGGCGAAAATTGAAAAATGCTTCAACCGTGTTAAAATTTTGGATGCATTCCATTTTTGATCTCCTGAATGAATTGAAAGCAGTTTTGTGAAAATCTAAACCCTACAGAAAATTTTCGAATTTTGCAACGTTGAAAAAAACATTTTTCATGGTCGAACTTATGTACGATTTTGACTCATCATTATTAAATTTAAAAAAACGGTGTTTAAATCGATCAAATAGGTCACCAGTATGGATAATCCGCGCTTATGGTTGTCAAAGTAAATTTCTGAAAAAAGCTCAAATTTTCTGAAATTTTCAGAATGTCTCGAAATAGATTTCAATTATTAATTCGTAAGATCAAAAATATGGCGTAATATACCAAATTAATAATTTCAGCTTTTTACCTCAGTTACATCAAATTTTTATATTTTGCATTTTATCAAGGTCATGGGTTACCATAATTTTGAATTTTCAAAAATCCGCCCAAAATTATTTTTTCAACCGCCCTTGAAAAATGTGATAAAAATGAGAAGTAGGCAGTAGGCACCAATAATGACAAATCTAGCCAGAGAAAAACAAAGAAAATGACTTATGGACAGTGGCGAAGCCAAGAAATAAAAAAGCGATACCCTCACTTCTTACAAAGATTTGTAAAATGTTCAAAAAATAGCTGGAAATTTTTTTTGCCTCAGCCCGAGGAAACATTTTTAGTAGGTACCTATCAACCCTAATTAACAATTTATTTCATTTTTTTTGTTTCAGGTGAGTAACGTATAGAATTTTCATCGTTGAAAAAAGAAGTACACATATCTAAATAAGTACCTTCGCACCGATGTAAGTGATCTTCCACAATTTTTTCAAAAATCTTTAAAAATAATTATTAATTATTGAATGAAACAATTGGAGAATTCTTTTAAAAAGGGCTATTTTTCGAGTTCTTTTGCTGAAGCTTGCTTTTTTGAATCTTCTAGCATGGAGAAGGGGGAGGGGAGAGGTAAAATCCTGGGAAGGAACAAATAAGTAGTCTAAACTTGAAAAAAAAATTGGCACAGTTGTTCTGATTATCTAAGCCTGCTAGTAGGTAATAAAGGAATCTTTGGGTAAAAAAAACGTATACCTATCAATGTCATTTTTGTTTTTTTTTTCAATTTTTTCACATGGTTTTGATACTGTCAAACTTTAATTAAGATTGGGCAGAGATACTTAATGTTTCACGAAGGAGCTTGAAATTTTACGGGATCGTGTTGAGGTCTAAACCCCAGACACAATTTCCTAAAAATTTCTCCCCCATCAATTCACAAGGTAAAATCCAAAAAATCGGTGAAGAGGTTTTACAGTGGCCAAGAGACCCTACGAAAACTTCAGTTGGTATAATTCAATTTTTCAGTATCAAAAGGTCGTGCCTAGATTACGAATTTGGAAATAATTTTTTTGTCCGGGCGAGAACCGAGACGTGGAAAAAATTGAAATTTTACAATTTTTTGATTGATATGTCAAAATTGATGTACATTTTCGGGATCATATGTGCAGTTTTCCAAACACTCGCCCACAAAATTCACCCTTTACTTCGGTGAAATTTTTTTTATCCATCATGAAATATGCAATTTTAAATTTCTATTGGTACGAAAATTTTTGTTGAAATTACACTTGTGGGGTTTTCACGTATTTTGGTGTAGTTTACAAGAATGCAGATGCGGATTTATAGGAAGTGGAAGGACTAAATCTTGTAAAATTAAAAATTGTAATTTTTTATTTTCAAACTTGATTTATCAATAAATTTTGTACGAATGTTGCGAGAAATATTTCTGTACTTGGCAAAATTCTTTCAAAAATCATGACTTTTTCGATTTTCCAATTGCAAAATGCTTATTTTTTTGGTTTTCTGATAATATCAGCTCTATTTTTGTCTCCTACATGTTTACCTCTTTTTCCAAGAAAATACAAAAAAAATTGACGCAAAAAATGCTTCCCTCAAAATCTACACGTTTATCCAGGTCCGATAAATAAAAAAACAAAAACTTCAGTAAGTTTGGTAAAAGATCAAAAAGTTAAAGAATTGTCCAAGTTGATTTTAGATTTTTTTTTTCCATTACATCACATTAAAAAGAGAAGGAGGGGCAAACAAATATTGTTCTTGAGATTTAAGGCAAAACCAATAGAAATTTTGTCGTACAATTAATCGATCGACTCTCCAAAAGTTTTACAACTGGAATATCAATTTTAACTGCTAGCATTTTTCCCCTTGAAGGAATGATTTTTAATTATATTTCAATTTGAGGGGAGGGGGCAGAAGAGTGAAGGAGTGAAGATACAAGTAACCTTATGAAGCTAAAAGTGTTTATCAGTGACACTTAGGTACCTACCTAATGTTTTTTTTTTTTAAAGAAATGTTTCAGTACCATTTTTTGTTTTTTACCCTAAAAATGATTTTATTTTTATTCTGAAACTTATTTTATTTTTTTATCTAAACCTTGAAATTTTCCATTTTTCTATTTGAATAATTCAATCGTCCCCCCCTCCTTTCCAAATAATCGCTTTAAGGTGAAAAATATGATTTTTATCACAAAAAATGAGTACCTACGTAAATAAATCTAAATAAAAATTTTATGAAAAAAGGAAGTGTAAAAATTTAATTTTCATTTTCGGTTATTGGCATTTTAGAGCAACCACATGCAAAATTTCAAAAATTTCTCCATTTTTTATGAACTTTTACCCATTTTGAGTTTACTATGAAACAAACGATAATATTGACCAAAAATTTTGGTTCGCACAAATTTTGATGATTTTTGAACTTTTCAATCAACCTAAAAATAAAAAGGGGAGCAGTTTTCAACTTTTCGAATCCAATCCAAGTCCCAATTTTCGAGTTCAAACACCCAACAATTTTCAAGAAAAAAAAATAAAAAATACGCAGTTAACTGTTTATGAGTTCAAACCAGACAGACCCCTTCCCCACTTCCATCAAACCTTTATTCTCTACAACAAAAAATTAATCTATCTCTCGTATCTACCTCGCTAATACGTAAATTAAAAGAAAATAAAAATTTTAAGGTATTCTCCAGCGCTCGATAAAAGCCAAGCATGCCATAACTTTCATCCCATCTCTATTAATTCGAAAACAAGAGAAAAAGCAAACATCTGAAATAAACTACGTCACCCCACGTGTAAGATAATTTCTCAAAAATTCCATCCAAAACACAAAACCCCCGATAAAGATTTCCATTAAGATTAAAATTTCATCATCCGACGACTCATAAGGGTACTTTTGGTAACATTTTCTTCCAAAAAAAGAAAAAAAAATACCAAGTCGATAATAAACAAAGCAATAAATACGATTTTCGAGAAAAATTCATATCAACTTTTGACTTATTCCCGCATCATTCTCACTTTAGCTTACGTTGTCTCGGACAAAAGAACTCTTCTCTGGGTGCTATTTTGATAAATAGGCAAAAATACATCATACATTTCCAGTCTAATGTAGGTACAATAGAGTTGAATGTACAAATCCGGCGATATTTATTGCTCGAGCGAATTTCAATTTAAAGAGGCGAGAGAGCTTTTACCCAGCACGGAAGGGGTCAACGTTCCGTTGCGTTGGCTTTTCCTCGATTTAGGTAAATTTACAAGAGTAATTTATGGTGAATTTTTCCAACGAGGGCTTTCGGCCAACTAGAGACGGTACTTACAATGGCAACGTACAAGGCTTTTGTTTTAAACCGACTGGATGACCGATGATGAGGTTTCGCTTTGTTCATGAACTTGGTTTTTCCTCCTGATCCAGTTCTAGGCACATTCTGTAAAAAAAAACCCATAATGAATGCACGACGTTGAAAAAAAATCTCGCAAGTGGTAATTTTCATGCGGTAATTGCATCATGATGGGCATGCTTAGGACGTAAATTAATACACCGGCGTCGCCTGCGAGTAAATCGATACTCGATATTTCATGTATCGACTTCGTACGACCATTAAGTACGTGATTCGAAGCATCCATGCAGACGAGTCTGTATAGGACAATCCGGTGTATTACGTAACCAATTATATAGTCTAGGTCTAATCTTGTATGTAAAATATTATCATAGTAATGTTTAAAATGATAATGAATCCGGATCGTAAACATTTTTCCTCGTTTGTGTGGGTTCGTGGATTTTTTTTCATCCGGTACGATGAGTATTTCCTTTCTGTATTTGGCATTTTTTTCGGCCACGATATGCAAATAACCTGATAATCTCCGACAAATTGTGAATATTTTTTCGGCTCGATATATTATTACAAAACCAAGATGAGATTCCCCGATTAGAAAAAATAAATCGAAAAATAATTTCAGTTTGAACTTTTCCAAAGATATTTCCAGTCTCAGTTTCTCCCACGATTTGGATGCTTTCTTGGTCACTAATTACGTAAGTAATGGAAATTTACCCTGAAGAAATTTAATACTTGCGACGAACACCCACGTCAGATGGTTTATGGAGAAAAAACATTGGGACGAGATATCCGAAGAGTACAAACTTGTAATTTTGTTCGAATTAAACCCCTGCGAATATAATTTCTTCTATTAACGAGAAGTCATTTTCTACGCAATTATCCCAGTTTTTTTCATTTTCATTTGCTGAATCGACAGACACGAGAGCTGAAATTACTCCGGACGAGTTTCTCCAGCGTATTTTTTCCTCGGTGCGAATCGATTGTCCAGTATTTCCGGAGTCCTTGAACGTGATTCCGTGTACTCATCCTTCGAGCCAGACAAGCTAGCCATGAGCTAAATACGGTGGCTACGATGCATCCATATTCCCCTGCCTTTGATACCTGTTTTCAACCGCACTGGCGCATATTTTGAAAAATATTTCGTCTAAAAAACGACGATTTCTCGATGTCTGACCTTTTGCGGTAATTTTTCAGAGAAGAGGTTGCATATTATGTGGGATGAGCCATTTATCGGTACGAAGAGAAGAGGGTGAGAGGGGATATAATTGATGCTGCGATTGTGAAACGGAATACGTTATCGAGCTTTGAACTTTTACATCAAATGAAAATATATTGCTGTTGTTGGTAACGTTATTCCGACACTTTTTTCCAATTAATAATTTATCACGGGATTCGGCATAGTTGTAGAGTAGCTTCCCCACGAGAGATATGAGTTTAACAGATTATTTCTCTTTTTGCCCATTTTTACTCGACGTATCGAATATCTTGCTGCAATAGATACGCAAATACGATGGTTCGGTTTAATGAGTTAATGGGTGAAGCTGTACGTCTATGTTTGGTGGTTTCGACATGGTATTTATTATTGCCTTGTATAATGATTTTTTTTAAACGTTTTATGATCGAATTTGTTGTAGCAGAAAATAGTTATGCAGGTTTGTTTTTGTTGTTGATAGGAGTTAGGAGGGTGAGAGGGGAGTTGCTTTGATGATTTGATATTGCAAAATTTATTAGTGGCGAGGAATTCGTTGAAATTCTTGCCTTTTATGGCACGATCTGGGTTTTGAGTTTTTCAACGAGGTTCGCAATGAAAATCAAGCATGAGTAGGTAGTCGATGGCAAAAATCTGTTATAAGAGCAACCGAGTAAAGCAAAGAAAAAAACATATTTTGAATTTTTGACGAAAATTGACGAGGTAGACTTTACTTTGAGTGGGTGACCTCTCTAAAAAATTCTGAACTCCCAAGCCTGAAGGGGGCATAGCTAGAGGGCGTAAAAGTGTGGTCAATTTCGAAAAAAAAATCGGTTTGTGTCATTTTTTTAGAATTTTAGTCTACAGCATTGCTAAAGAAAATTTTTTTGCTTTAGATACTTTTTAAAGGACTGAACGAACAATTTGAATTTTATGAATATTTCGCAAATAAAAATACTGTTGGCAACACTCAAAAATTATTCCAGGTGACCAAAAAATTTTTTGCTCAATTTTTCGATGTTAAAGTGAGCAATTTGAATTTGGTGAAAATCAAAAAATCTTAAAATTTGCAATCTGCTACTTTTTATCCTTCTGATAGAGGGCAAAAAGTGGTATCCACTTTCGAGGTCAATGGTTCGGGGAAGTGTAGAAATCGAAATCTCAACATTTTAGGGGTAACCGAGGTTCCCACCATATTTCACTACCCAAAAGTTGCAAAAACCGTGTTTTTTTCGAAAATGATTCCGGATCCTTAGCCCCGTCCCCCTTTGAGCGAGAGGAAGAGGCTCACAATTCATTTGGGAGGTCGCCCACTCAAAGTAGGTAAACCATCACACTAATTTTTTCATCAAAATACAAGTGCCAAGATATCTACATTTATGTTTTTTTTTGCTCCGCTCTAATGAAAAGTAATCTACAATTTTCATAATTTTGCTTATTTTTGTCCCATTTTGCTAATTTTATTGTTTTGGGAGTATTTGAACTAGAAAATAATTTTTTCATCTGAATTTTTTCAAATTTTGTCATTCTGATCTGAGGGCCTCTTAGAATTCGTATTGACCAAAAAGTCAAATGAATTTTTTTTTTATTTTGACTCGGTTTTCCTTATAGTTTGTCACTTTTCGTCTTTCTTTGTCAAGCCTAAAAAAATCGTGCCAACGATTTTTTTAGTGTTTTGAAATTTTTTGTCTCATTTTATCAATCAGACATTTATTGTTTTGGCACAATTTGTGCTGGGGGGTGGGGGGGGGGGGGTAATTCTCCTCAGTCGGTTTCCAGTCGGCAATTTCGACAAAATTTCGAAAATTTCAGGTAATTTGGCAAAATTTTGAAAATTTTGGCAAATTTAAAAAGTTTTTGGAAATTTTGTAGCATAAGTAATGAAAAATAACTCAATTTCATTTTTTGATAAAAATAAAAAAGAATATGAATTCATTACGAACGGAACGAAAATTGTGGTCTTATGGTAATTTTTAATGGGGTTACTTATTCCTCAAATCTAAATTTTTCAAAAACTTCGGTCTCGCTATGCTCGGCCATATTGAATTTTTCCTTCCATGATTTTAAAATAAACCAATTCCTACAAAAGTGATTTTTTTCTTATGTTTCCTTAAAATTGTTTCAACTAATTTTATTTAATTTTTTCTCCTTAAAACTCATTTTCGATGTTTGGAAATCAAAATTTTTAAAAGCTTTGGTTTCGCTACTCTCGGCCCGATTGTATTTATCCTTTAATAATTTTAAAGTAAAAGTTGGCCGATTTTTTATTCAAGTTTATTAAGTAATTTAAAACATTGTTTTATTGCACCTTGAATTTGGTCTTCTAAAATTTTCGCCCTCGCTTCGCTCGGGCCAAATTTATTTCTCTCATATTCACATTGAAAATATTATTTTTTTAATCAAGTAGATACATCGAAATTTTTATTGAAATTTTACCTCCTCGCTTCGCTCGAAACTTGAACTAATAAACAATTTCATAGGTTTTTTAAACTATGTAAGTACAATGAAATTACCGAGAGAAAAATTTTCCAGGCATGAGCAGGATTGATATTTAAAAATTTTTAATCGGCAATTTTGAACTTTTTGGTCGGCATTTTTGAACCTCCCCCCTCCCCCTCCCAAAAAATTGTGATGGAACCGACTCTGAATTTGAGCTGCATTGAGCTAATATTGTTAAACAGAGTCCGAAATTGAATTTCTTCAACTCAATTTCTAAATATAGTTTTGTCAGTTCTTATCATTTTGGCACAATTTGGTCTTTTGTTAAATCAGTATTGACCAAAAAGCTCAATAAAAGGATTGTGCTGGCACAATTTCAAAAATTTTGTCATTTTTCATTTCATTTTGTCAATTTTACTTTTTTTTACACAATTGAAACCAATTCACTTTGAATTGACCAAAAAACTTGATATGGTATTTCTTCGACACAAATTTTCTAGTTTCGTTATTTTTTATCCTATTTCGTCAATTATGTCTCTTTGGCACAATATGTGCTGGTTTGAATATATATGACCAAAAAAATTCAAAAATAGGTTTTTTTACACAATTTTCGTAAATTTATCAATTTTTGTCCTACTTTAATGTTTTTACTATTTCAGCACAATATCAGCTGATTTAAGCAGAAATTGTCGAAACCATTAGAAATGGAACTTTTTGACGTGGATTTTCTAATTTTTTTCAGTTTTCACCCTATTTTGTGATTTTTTCTATTCTGGGATAATTTAAGACGATTTGAGCCAATTTACCATGTTAATATGGTAAAAAAAAAACAAAAAATGGATTTTTCACACAATTTTTTTAGTTTTCTTAACCCAGGGAAAAATTGTCAGGCATGAGCAGGTCTGAAAAATGGCCGCGTTAGAGCAGGTATGATCATACTTGATCAGGCATGAGCAGGACAATAAAAATATCTAAGGTTTTCGAATAAATTTCCATTATTAGAAGCCAGGCCAGGCCTGCTCTGGCCTGCTCAATCGCGGTCATTTTTCATTATTGATCAGGCCTGAGCAGGGTGATTCAGTCATGCTCATACCATGAAGATTTTCCCCTGGGTTAAGGCAAATTGAGCTGATTTGAACCGAGTCACCAAAATCTAAAATAATATTTCCTTGTGAAAATTTTTCTATTTATGCTAATTTTGGTCCCCCTCGGTCAATTTTACTATTTTTACCAAACTTAGATTGCTTCAAATTCGTATTGTCTAAATTACGTGAAATTCGACTTCGTCAATTTTACTATTTTGGCACTTTTTGCACAATTTGAGATGATTTGAGCCAATACTGTTAAGAAATCCTGAAACAAGAATTCTTAGACACAATTTTTCTAGTTTCGTCAATTTTTGTCCCACATTGTGAGTTGTATCATTTTGGCACAATTTGAGATGCTTAACGTTTGTGTTGATCAAGAGGTTTAATAATATAATTTTGTGGACACAATTTTTCTCGTTTTGTCAATTTTTGTGACGATTTGACAGTTTAACAATTTTAGTACAATTTAGAGCAGGTTTAATTTATTTTGCCGAAAAAAAAATTTTGCACAATTTTTTTTGCTTTGTCAATTTTTTCCCTATTTTACCAATTTTTCTTCATTAGTTCAATTGTTAAGAAATTTTGATATTTTTCAACTTCATGGTATCATGACGTTTTTCATAAATTGAGTTCATCAAGGTCATTCAAAAAATCTCATTATCTAAATTAATTTTTTTTACGTCAATTCGAAAAATTGGACTGTGACACCAAATTTTTCAAATTTTTTAATAACACTGCCAAATTTTATTTGTCTTGTCAAGTTTAAAATCTAAACAGATTCAGAACGCCAAAAATATCTGATTTTATTTCAAAATTATTCTGATAATTTTAAGATGAAATTTTTAAAAATTTATGAATTCAAATATACGTGATGTGTCAAAATTTTGCAAGTTTTAAATAATTTTTTCTCGGGTTCATACTTCTCTAGCCTTGCACCATTTTAACTAAGCAAATTTTCCCAAAATTTCTCAATTTCTCTCAACTCAGTTTTAAGAAATTGAGGCAATTGAGATTAAATTTTACACATTTTTTAAATGTCTTTCTCTTTTACAATTTGACATCTTTTAAGATGTTCAAGATTAACAAAAAAAAGTTCAACGTCCAACTTTGAAATTTTCATTTTTTAAACACCATTTCAGTGAATGAAGATGATATCACATATTGATTAAAATTTTGAGAAATTCTCGTCTATGTTTACTTTGACACTTGAATTTTTGGAAACATTCCAACACGTTAATTTGTGGAATTTTTTGATCATGATTGGTCATTATCACATATTGATCAAAATTTTGAGAAATTCTCTTCTATGTTTACTTTCACACTTAAATTTTTGGAAATATCCTATCATGTTAAAACCGCAAAATTAGTGGAATTTTTTTGATCATAATTGGTCATTTATTTTCTGGAAAATATTTTTTTTATCCCAGATTAAATTAAATTTTCAGGTATAAAATTTCATAATTTGGAAAAAAATCATTTAAAGCTGCCAAATTCTGACCAAGCTCATTGAAATTCCCTTTCTAATTTCTACAACGACAGATTTGGCTCCAATTATTCCACCATAATATTTTCTGCCTTCACCAAGGCAAAAAAAAATGCAGCATATCTTTTCGCTCATTTTTCCATTCTGAATTCCCACCTTTTCTATCAATTTCTCTCAAACCTCTCTAAAATTTGATTTTACGACCTATTTCAACCCAAACTAGAGCTCTTTGTTATATCACACCGTCACACAATACCCTGCTCATAAAATCCCTCCACCGTTACCACCTTCCCATTCCACAGGGGTACTTTACACATACATCGGGTGAACCGAACAGGTAATCTCGCAAAAATATGAGGTAATTTTAGGCTTAGATACCACATGCCTTTATAATATTTACCTTTCGATGTCAGTCTGTTGATATATCGATAAAGATCTAGACAATCCGTACATATATGTACCATCTCTGAGCGTAGGAATGAATTAAAACACGTGAAATTAAAAGTACCCATGTAACGCGATGGTAATGCGTTGTTCGACTGTACGTACATCAAGATTATACAAACAAGCAATTGTTTGCACACCCATGTTTATAATTATTCCCATTAAGTAGGCGTTACTGGATTCATTAAAGTGGTCGGATGCGGCGTTAGACGTGCCATCCAGCGAATCTCTGCTCTTCAGTACGCACAGGGTGCCCAGACACGTAAAATTCTTCAGACAATTATACTCTAAAAGCGTTACCAAAAATTTAAAATATTTCTCCTTGGAGTTACATCATAGGCGCCTACAAGCGCGTCGGAAAAGTGAATCTTTTCTTAGCCGGGGCGCCTTGCTCTCGTGAAATTTCACGATAGTCAGCTAAACAGAGAAGATGACAAGGAACTGGGTCTGTATTCTACTTAGGGCTAGTTATGGAGACGATGATGCATCGACCTTGAAGAAACCTTAAACGAGTTTCTCGAATGCCGCCGTTAGATGATTTTCTGTGAGCTATAGCAGATCGAAAGCGTAAGTGCGTCATATATACGAAAAAAAAAACCCGAAGAAAAAATACACCTTGTAATTTATAAAGTTGAAATAAATTACGAGCCGTTTGATTCGTTAGACTGAGAAAAGATTACGCGAGTATAAATTAGAGGAGCCAAAGTGTAGTTTTTTCTGCTCTTCGAGCTCGTTCGAGATGATTTCCGGGTTTAAGAATTTATTATTTTGTTTATTGGCAATCAAGTACATTGAGATATTTTAATCGTTTCGAAATTAACGTCTATCGGTAATTTCGATTGTTCGGTCTAGTTAAATATTCATGAAGATGGTAATTGCTCAATTATGTCGTTTATAGGGCTCGTGGCCTATTCAAGCATCCTCACAGGTCCTCGCTTTGATTGGTATCACAATGTTTGATTTTTCATCGAAAAACATCTAGAGAAAAAAAATGGCAAAAAACAAGCAACGTCGATTTCAGGCAATAGGAAAAGAGACGACAACAAAGGGACATTTTATAAATTAAAACGGTTTTTTTTTTCTCGACTCTGATGTAGATTTATATAAAAGGGATGTTCAACTTTATCAAAGGCTCTAATAAAAATTTCTCTAACTGGCTTATTCTCGTATACAAAAAATATCGCTGGAAAAGGTTTTTATCCAACGAGATGAATAAATTTTTTACAAAACGTCTAATGTTTCCGTTGTCGAATTCGATACCGTAATTCATACTTCAGCTTACTATACGTTCAACGTCGCTGTAAGAAAGTTGTCTATTATATTGCCGGAAAAATGTAAACGAAATAATATATTTTTACGCCTCGTAACGTTCAACGAACCGTCCATGTAAATTATAGTTCGTGAACTTAAGGCCCGACCCTGTTTAGTAAATTTTCTTCTATGAATTTGTCTGCGTTTTTAGATACGTATCCTTTCGTAGGATGCTTTGGCGCGAGCTTTTATTAAATAAAATGCCTCAAATTTCACGTCGTAATGGGTATAACTATTGTGGCTTTTTAATACCGCATTAGGGTGTAGTTACAGATGAAGTTGGAATTTTACGAATTTAGACTTCGGTGTGTACTTTGGTAGGTATACTTTTGAAATGAATCTATTAGAAAGAGGGGTTCACCTCGTTGAAAAATTCTGCAATTATTTTCGGATGAGGGGAGGAGGTGGGGTCGGAGGTTTATGTTGTGTGAGCTAATTACCCACTTGGTATTAAATTTTGTTTTTAAAAATTAACAAAATGTTGGAAAATTTTAAAGTTTTTCTACATTTATTGTTCCTTTGACAATGAATTCGACACATCCTTCGTAGAGCAGGGGAAACTTAAAAAAAATTAGAGAAATAGACTTTAGCACCTGAAATTTTGAATATGAGGTTCTATTATGACGTACTTTCGATGAACGGTTGTTTCGACCAAGAATTCTCCCTTGTCAGTGAGGTCCTCAAAGAGAAACCAAGGGAGATCTGGTCTTCCCTAAAATTTGCAACATTTGGCCATTTGACAACATTTTCTACTTCAATACGACTAAAAATCACAAATTGTTTCGTCGTTGGAAAAATAAAATTCAAAATTTAAATTTCCATCAGGGTTGGCAGGATTTAGATCTTTCTGGATTTAAAATCCCGAAAATCTCAAAATACAGATTTTTAATTTTGAATTTAAATCCACTCTCATGACGAATTTCGGATTTTCGATTTGAAATCCTATTTTTTCAAACCATTTTATTTTCAAATCCAAAAATTTTCGTATTACGGGATCTGGTGATCAGTGTTCACGTTCAGGCATGTTTCGTAGTTATTTCGTCATGTCATATCTTATTACATTGGGTGTCCAAAAAATCCTCCCCCTCCCCCTCCCCTAGTTTCATCAGTTTGTAGACAGTATCTTTACCAAGATTTTGGAATTTGGATTTTAAATCCGCTTTCTGAATTTCTGAAAGAATTTCAAATTTCAGATTTGAAATCCTTTTGTCCCGGATTTTGCCCAACCCTGATTTTTATGCCCAGTGACCTTAATCAGGAGGGGCCATGGAAGACCCCTCCGAAAAACAATTTTCTATCGGAAAATTTTAGCTCGCATATTTTAGTCCCCGTTCATCACTCATTCCACCTCAATTTTTACATTTTAGTGACGTCACCGTTTACGTAGGTTTAGGTACCCATTACAATAATCGCGAGTGTTTGAAAAACTTGATTGGTGAAATGAATTTTTGGGAGGAGGAGGAAGAGCAATCACTGAAAATAAGGAAACGTTTTCAAATTACGAGTAGGCCTACAACACGAAATGCTGTCTCTGAGAAGCAAGCTGATTATCTTGGTATAGGTATATGTAACGATTGTACGAACGTAATAATTCTGTTCATCGAAATCTGAATTCTGAATAGAGCTTTTGGCGATAGTAGGAAGCAGGATTTTCGAAATTTTCAAAATTGTCAAGTTGAACATCAAAGTACACAAGATAATGTGAAAAAGTGGGGAAGGGGAAAAATTGAAAGGTACCGAATTGGAAAAAATGATGATTACTTGCTATCAGAATAAAAGTCGTTTTTTTTCTCTAGAGCAATTTTTTCAACCTCGAATGTGTTTTCTAACTTTTTCAATAGAAAAAAAATGAAAGTTTAATAAGAAATATCGCATAGTTTGAGAAAAAGGCCAATAAATCAGAAAATAAAATTTTTCAGCACATCCAAGAAACAGATAATCAGAAAGTAGCAGAGATGGACTGAATAGGAAGAGGGAGCTGCAAGGAGAGCCGGGTTACAAAAATGTTAAAAAATTTACCATTCATTTTATTTGAATCAAAAATTGGTAAACAAATTTTTAAGCAAGAAAAATCGGAAAATTATGCACTTATATAAATGGAAAATTTTCAACTCACTCGCTCTCCCTCCCTCAATGACGTCAAAATTAATTCTTTCCTGAAAAAAATAAAAAAAAATAGATACCATGATATCTGAAAAAATTTTCGAATCAAAATGCAGAAGTTTTCCAGAATTTTTGTAGGATCTTTGGAATGCTATTTTCACCCCCTTCCCATGACCGCCGCAAAAAAAACTGAAATAATATTAGGTACCTATTGTTTCATAATTTCCACGCCTGTTCAAATTTTTACGATAATTTTAATACATACAAATGAACGATAGATGAATGAGATAAAAAAATTTTTAATGGAATTATTTGTAATTATTCAGGAAAAAGTAGTCAATACAATACAAAACAAATACAGATTTTTGCTTTTCGTTTAATTTTAGGTGATTTGGGAAAATAGATTTTCAATGAAAAATGTGAAAGACGTTTGAGCCAAATGCTGAATTTTTCAGCTCTTTCTCATTTTTAGCACCATTTTGTCAACTGCAGGATTTTTTCATCGTTTTCTTCCCAAGAAGGTCCTATCAGGCACTTTGATTACCTAGGTATTTAATTTAAAATTTTTTTTTTTTTAAAAGAGTGAAGCTAAACTGATCCTTGAAATTGGATCCCAGAATCAGATTTAGCATACCTATAAAAAATTTAAAGTCGTGTTTTTTTATGCCATGATACATAAAAAAACCTTACTCTTCTTTTCCTTAAAAAAAACAACCTTTCAAAGTTAATTTTCACAAAAACAGTTTTTTACGACTTAAAATTGGAAAGTTAATTTTTTCGTTCAATATTCATACGCATCAATCTTTTTTTCCAAAATCCATGTTCTGACAAAAATGCCAGTTGTGCCCTTTCTCAAATTGCATCAAAATTCATCAAATTACCTACTATTGACAATTTTTATTTGATTCACTTACGACTTAAATAAAATTCATATAAAGATCATAAATCATTGATAATTTTTTGACCCTCAAGAAAATCACTTCAAAAAAAAGTCTGGTATCCTTTCAATAATTTTTTCATTACTTATTTATGAAAAATCATGAATCAAAAAATTTCTCAGATAAATTTTTTATTTTCCTCAAAAATATTTTAATCATTTCCTCCCTTTTAAATATTTTAAGAGAGAATCTTACATTAAAAATTAATTAGGTAATGTAAAATTGCATTTCAGTGAGGGGAGGGGGGTGTAGGAAAATCAGAAATTTGAATAAAAAATTTCTACCTGCTCGTTTCAATGCATTTTTTATGGCTCTAAATATGCTTCGATCTAAACCATTGTTTTAAGAACGAGGAAGAAAATTTTCTGAGGTTGAAGGGGATGGAGAAGCAGAGGGGTAGCCTAGAAGAGTATTTAAAAATTTTGAAAAATTGTAGTTTCTTGCAAACTAATGAGCAGGATTTTTTTCAGAATATTTGTAATTTTTTTCCAAAGCAGGTCATTGTTATTGAAAATTTCATTTCGCTGTTTTCAAAAGGACGGACAGATTATTTCTCGTCCTATTCGATCGATAGGTACCTACCTAAATTATCTATCGAGCATGAAAAAATGAATTTTACCAACTTCCCATCAACTCGCCTATTCGTCGAGAATTTCGAAAAAAAAAATCAATATAGCAAATACATAGTTAACAGGTTTAAATTTAGTAATCCTAAAATCAACCGCACACAAGCCATAAATAATAATAGCATTGGTTTCGACTCCAAGTATCAATTATCAACACAAATACACTAACCAAATGCCCCTCCCTCCGCATCGTTTGGTTACTCCACACCTTGGCATACTTCACCCTGACGTTTCTGACGCATCCTGGCATATCATCACTTCTCGCGAAAATTTCGTTAATCGTTCTTATTTGCCAATTTACTAAATCGTTCAGAGCACATCTTTAGCACGATATTGACAAAAATCGTGATCGACGGAAGCTATAAACACGTAGGAGATGGGTATGAAAATGAATTGGTTAACTAATGTTACCTACCCATCAATTTTGCAATTATTTCACGTTACTTAGGTATGTCCTCTTGTTTAACTATCAGGTGTTAGAAGTTGAATTAGTTAAGGTAATCCGCCCGTATTAATTATCATAATTCTAGCTCCATTTATACCTGTAATTATCCTACCAAAATGTGAACAAAATTCTAAATTCAAAACCCTCAGTACCACCAAGCACGAAAGACCTCAACAATGAACGTGAAAAAAATCAAACGAATTCCAGAAAAAAATTAAAACGACCTACAGGGCGATCTGGAATCTTGAAAGTTACGTAATCGGGTTTTTATTGCCGAATCTAAGTCGAGAGCATCTGCTGTAATGCGTCATGCTACCGAAAGTACAGAAAGGTTGCACGAACGCCTACCGAAGAAAAAGAACACCATGCTGAGAGAAATTGCATGACTGATTAGCATATTTGTCGATGTGATGCCAAAAATTACCTACTCGCTTAAATCTCAACTCATGACGCTGTGGGGTTTTCGCCTCTGTGATTCATAGAGATCTCGAGGCATAAATTTAATTTTGAGATAAGAATGATCCACGTTAAGTGCATAGGATTTAATGGTAGATTTAGTCGTGTATTTTTACGTCGGATCGTTACATCTGCAATAGCTTTTATCCCAGTTTAGCCATTTTTTCGATTCATTTAACTCGACGAGCTACGCATACGTACATTTTCCGGTAAAAATTTCACTTTTACTGGCCCCGGCCAACATTAGTCACGGTATTTTCGCTAGGTACGTACATTCCGTGCGTAGGTTTTTATCTTCATATCGTCTCACGTATTAAATTCCGCACGGAGATGCGAGACGTCTACGTCTGCGAAACGGTTAACTCGTTAACACGTTGGTTCGTCGCCATCCAAAAAACTAAGGCAAAGACCCACGCCATTCGGTAATTTTTTAATCCCCCAAAGTGGTTATTCTAGTTTATTGCAAATTCCTCGTACAAACGACGGCCGCACGTATGTTTATATTTAGTTATCGATTTTGCTTTTTTTGGCAACGTCCCTTTCTCGACTCGGTACAAATATGCGATTAAATTATACCATCAGGATCGAGCCATAGCTCTAATTATATGTAATGTCGATATGCAATTATCGACACCATTCGAAGGCTCGCAGGCGAGGCTGCGTAACGTCCTAATGGGAAATAACGTTGAAAAATACATCGTAGGTATCAGGTTCGCTATTCAGGCCTTGATAACAGTTCACTCGAATTTTTTTTCAAGCCTATTACCTATCAACAATACATTCCACCGAATTATACAACATTTTTGACGAATAAAATTGCATCGTTGGTCTATTTTTCGAGCTAATTACGAGAGGTGTTTTTTCGGGTAGGTCGCGTGCGAAGGTACTTTTGACAATGAAATATTACGTCCGGAAGATTTACGAGTAGAAAAAAACAAATTGCAGTTTACAAGGTAAATTAATCCCTTAATGCGAATTTATGTTTCGCAGGCTCTGCTGGTATTTTTGACCGGTTCAAAAATCGTACGCGCCGAAGAAAATATCTCCGTACAGCGACCCACCGCTTACGACAGGGAAGTCGTCGTCGATATCGAAGACAGCAACAAAACCCAATACCACGAACAAAATTTCGACACCAGTAAGTAACCTGGATTGAGTTACTAACGAAGAAATAAGAGAACTTTATGGATTGGGTGTTCAAATGGTGTAATATTTTTATATTTCCAGATGCCTATGTATTTGGTTACGAGGTCGGCCCTGACCAGCAATTCCATCATGAAAATCGTGGCCCAGATGGGGTGACTTATGGATGTTACGGAATTATTCAAGATGATACCAGTATCAGCGCTACTCATTATATTGCTGACGCTTATGGATATCGAATTATTACCCCTGGGGAAAAAATCGAAGTTTTTAGGCAGCCCGAAGGCGATGAAACCAAGCTCAATGATGTTGAACCTGGATTACATCATTCTAATCTGAAAATAGGGAAATTTACACCATGGGGACAGTTGTATTTCCCAAAAGGATGTAATTCGTTTAGAGCACCCAATGGCACCATTGTTTATTTACCAGGTGTACCGAAAGTTGAACTGAGTTCCGAAAAAGTACCAGTTTATGTTAAACCAGTCACTAGTTTCCCAGGTATGATTTTTCTAATATATTTTTCATCGTTTTCTGATGAAAAATGCAGCCCTGATCGATTTTTTTTTTTTTAGTTCCGAAGCCAAAACCAGGCAAAGTTGTTCCACAAGTACCAGTCTACGTCGACTCTCCCGAAGCCGCCGGATCTTATCCCAACTACCCGAACTATCAAAGGCCTTATGTACCTGGAAGGTATCCGGGAGATCCAGGCTATGTACCTGGAAGGTATCCGGGAGACCCAGGCTATGTACCTGGAAGGTACCCAGGAGACCCAGGCTATTATCCAAATGGAGGTCAAGGCCAACCAGGAGATCCTAATGGCGGACGTGGAGAACCAGGAGATCCAAGTGGTAGCCCAGGATCGCCAGGAGATCCAAGTGGCAGCCCCGGATCACCAGGAGACCCAAGTGGCAGCCCCGGATCACCAGGAGAACCGGGAGACCCAAGCGGAAGTCCAGGATCACCAGGAGAACCAGGAGATCCAAGTGGAAGTCCGGGATCACCAGGATCCCCGGGAGAACCAGGAGATCCAAGTGGTAGCCCAGGATCGCCAGGATCACCAGGTGATCCAGGCACACCGGGTGATCCAGGAACTCCAGGAGAACCAGGCACACCAGGCGATCCAGGAACCCCAGGAGAACCAGGCACACCAGGCGATCCAGGAACTCCAGGAGATCCAGGCACACCAGGCGACCCAGGCACACCAGGCGACCCTGGCACACCAGGAGACCCAGGCACACCGGGAAATCTAGGCGAACCAGGCCCACCAGGCCCACCAGGCCCACCAGGTCCACCAGGTCCTCCAGGACCTCCATCACCAGGTAGCCCGGGAACGCCAGGAGATAACGGACCACCCGGTCCACCAGGCCCTGGATCTCCAGGAACACCAGGAGATAAAGGACCTCCAGGCCCGCCAGGCCCTGGATCACCAGGAAATCCAGGACCTCCGGGACCCCCGGGACCTAAATCACCCGGATCTCCAGGATTCCCAGCTCCGGGAACGCCAGGATATCCAGGATATCCTGCGCCAGGTTACCCGGGACCACCAGGCCCTCCGGCTCCAGGAGCACCAGTGTATCAATATTATGGCCAACAGAATGTTCTTGTTCCGGGTTATTCGACACCTCAACCAGGTATATTGAGTTGCCGCAGTTATGTTGAGCCAATATTAGATAAGTTTATTAATATGTTTGTTATTATCATTAGCTGTTGCCAATGGTGGACAAGGATATAATTACTATGAACAAAGTGGCGGTTATTATTACCCTGCTCAACCACAAGTGATCCAGGTGGTGAAAGAAATTCGCAAATTCCCAGGATTCCCTTCATATCCTGGTAAGTTGCTGACAATAGATCTTCATTAATTTGAAAACTATGGTAGGTGCCTAAATAAATATTTCTATTGTTTCATAGGACAAGCTGTAGCATGGCAAAATGGAGGATATAATCAAACAGCTGGCGGATCTTACAACCAATTCGGTTCAGATGGATCATATAATGGTCAATACGGAGATGATGGCTCGTACAAAGGACAATATGGATCTGATGGATCATACAAAGGACAATATGGATCTGATGGATCGTACAAAGGACAATATGGATCTGATGGATCATACAAAGGACAATATTATGGATCTGACGGTTCATATAATGGGCAGTTTGGATCAGGTGGATCATACAATGGACAATTTGGATCTGGCGGATATTACCAAAGTCAATTTGCTTCTGGTGAGCTGAATGATTTTCAAAGTACTAGAAATTTCACAAAAATTGAGGAGTAGTTCACTTCTAAGTGGGAGACTGTTCAAGAGAAATTTGGGCCTTAGGGTCGAAAGGGCAGAGAAGTTTAACAGTCCTCGAGGTGATGTTAGGACGTTACTTTGGAGTAGTGCCGTACCTATTCGTCATTCCCAAAAAAGTAAAATTGAAATTTCTGCACCTTCTTAACCTATTGTCCTTGAAATTGAATATTATTTATTGTTTCCAATAAAGAAATCGAAAAGTTGCAGATCACAAAAATGACATTTTGTAAATTTTACCAAATTCAAATTTCTCACTCTCATCACCTCAAAATTAGAGCCACACTTTTTTTAATGAAGAAATTTTTCAAAAAAATTTTATGGTAGTGCTGCCAATTTAATTACGACTTGAATAATTTTTATAAAATCCAAAATGAACAACACTGCTGGAAAAAATTGTCAAAAAATTGCAGAAGTTTTTTTTAGATTTTTTTGGAGCAAAAGCTTCTAAATCTTGGATGTGTTTTGGAAGATGACTTATTTTTCAAACCAAATTTTTTTATAATTTTTTTTTGCAATTTAATGGATCTTGTGAACTTTACAATTTTTGTGAGAATTGCGATTGGATGACTGTATAAAAAAGCGAGGAAAGTTATCTCTCCTCGCTTCCACTTAGTAAACTTAGTATCATTCCAATAATTATTCAATCAATTTTTGAAGAAGGAATTCTATAAAACTTGAATTTCTCACCACTGTTTTGAAGATTTTATGACCATGCTACATGTTGACCATTTTTTGGGAATACCTACAAAAAAGTGTCATTTTTCCTCGGCCCATTGATTGACGAATACAATTCCAATCAGTTTAAAATTAATTTTTGGAGAAATGTGTAATTTTCTATTAAAATGGCATATTTTTTGAACAATTTTTTTGGAAATACAAAAAAATGGGGAAAATGCTAATTCTGCTCATTCTCATTCTGTACTTTTTCAGTAAAGTTACTATTAGGGCCCATTTCAAAATTGTTACGAGTTCTAGAAAAAAATTGTTGCAGAATGATCTCAAAAAGATTGGCCAATGTTTAACACCCCCCCCCCTCGTCAAAGATTAGTTTTGAATTTTTGAATTTTTCACGCAAAAAATCGATTTTTTTACTTTTGCTGATGGTTAGTTGTTTTAGGGAAGTGAATGAGAAATTATATGAAATGGGAATTGAGCTTTTTTCAGGGGCACCCAAAAAATCGACATCTAAAAAATTGTTGAACCCAGTGACCTAAAAAATTAGTTATTAATGATTTCAATTTCATTATGCCAATCTATATCTAGTGAAAAGTGACTCTTCTAATAAAAATCACAACTTTTTACCATTTCAGGGGTTGCAAAAATATTGATAATAGAAAACTGAAAAATCTTCGTTGAAAAAAGGTACAAATGGGATCTATTTAAGTACTTCCAAGGTGGAATAAACTATGAGAAGGGTATACCTTTGATAGGTTCACAAATGTCACTTTCAACATTTTCAAAAATGGAAAAACCACCCACTGACCTCAAAAAAGGTTAAAAATCTAAAACGAATTCCAAATAACGTTTCAAGACTATTAATTAAACCATCATCACCATCAAATTTTCATCTAATTTTTTTGCCATGGTTCTAAAAATTTTTAAATAAAATTTTTCGAAGCTTTTATTGTTGATGACTTGTTCCCCTAGGTCACCTCTAAATGGGTTTTGGGAAAAACTGATGGCAAATTTTTTAACTGGGACTATATATCACTGTTCTAGGCCATTCAAGCCAAAATTCCAGTGGGGCACGAAAACGACCTTATCGGCACTCCTCCTTTCCAAACAAAGTTCACTTGAACACCGCCAAAAAGAAGCGGAAAAGATCACAAAAAATATTTTTTTTGTTCTTCATTGGTAATACAACCATATAGAAGCAAAAAAAATTCGAATTTTTCAACTTCGTTTGGAAGTTGTAATGTTCAAATTAAATCAGTGACCAAACTTCTTTTCTTTATACCCTAAAAAATTCGCAAAAAAAATCGAAAGATAGCTCACCCCAACAGCCATCTAACTGGGACCCTCGCAATGTAGGTGAGAAAACTAGAAATAGGTAACATTTTGAGAACCCCCAACACTATCTCTTTCATTGTTGGAAAGCTCAAATTTCTTCTGTGAGGTTCCCTACTTGAAGTAAACCATTTAATTAATTTTTGTCAAAATCCGAGTTTTTTTTGCTCCACCCTAATTACATTTATCATAACTTTGTTCACATTCTTAAATTTACAGGAAATGGTCAATATTATGGTAATAAAGTAGCAAATCCAGTTGGCAAAGGAGTAGGCCAGGGTGGCAGTGGTTCTTATCAATACACCCAATTCAACCAATATGGTAAATATTAATTTTTATTCTGGATAAAAACTCAATTTGTATTGAATAAATTCTTAATTTGTTTTTCATTGGATTTAGGAGGCGCAGGCGCTGGAAAAACTGTTCAAGTGTCCAAAAATCAAGGAGTAGGAGTTGTAGTCCCTCCAACAATACCAACTGGTGTAACTAATTCAGGTAGGTAGTTTATTTTAATTTGTTTACTATCCCAGGTTTTTTGGCCGACTAACCAATTTTGTTTCTTGTTCCTAGGTTCATCCATTCAATATGGCAGTGGCTCATTCCAAACTGCTTTTCCTTCCCCAGTCCCATACCAACCAGGTCGTTACAATTACAACTACAATGTACAAAACCAATATATCCCAGTGCCTCCTCTACCACCAGCAACCCAATACCAATACAACTTCACTAAGAAACCATTATACATCAATGTTAATCCAGTATACCCAATTTCAGAAAAATTTACTCCATATCCAGTTAATGCCATTCCAACTACTACAGCAAAACCAGCTACCATTTTCAAAATTCCATTTACTACAACACCTCCAGCACCTGTGACCGAAGTTGAAGTACCCACAACTCAACCTCCTCCTCCCAAACCAACCACAATAGTAACAGAAGAAGTCCCAACATGGAAACCATCAACAACTGAAGAAATACCACTGAAGCCAATAGTAGAAGAAGTCTTCCCAAATATCAACCATGAAACCACTTTCCCACCAGCACCAGTCACAGATGCTTTCCCTATTCCCACCACTTCTGAACCAGAACCAGCTAACACTATTTCTCCGATTATTACGGATTCTCAAAACCCTGATGAACCATCAATCAGAATTCCTCAAGAACCTGTTGCTCCAGTCACTCCTCTTGTACCAACTCTACCCCCAAGATACAAGAATGTTCCTCAAACACCTCGACCTTTTATTCCTATTTTACCTCAAGTAGCCCAACCAATATACCCATTACCTAATCAAGTCAACACCTTTAGACAAAACCCTGTTCCTCAACCTATTTACCCAATACCAAGCCAATCCAATATTTTCAGACAAAACACCAACTTCCAAGCACCTCCAGCACCCTCATACTTCAACCAAGTCCCAATCCAATCTCAAGTCCCAATCCAATCTCCAGCCGCATGTCCTTGCTACGTTGTCAGCAAAAGTGACAATGGAACAACTTCCACAACCACTCAAAGCCCAATTCAAACTGTCAACAGTCCACCAGGAGGAGGTCTCTTAGTCTTATTATACCCTCTCTGCCCTGGTGACAATGTCCAAAACTTGCAGCAAATCAACCCAGCTCTATCTTCTGCCTTTATTATCCCCTACCCATGTGGTCAGTGTGGTGCAGGTGAAAGTACCACGACTCCAATTCCTGAATTCAGATCTTTTCAAGAAGCAGTTTCCAAGGGTACTGATTTCAACAAACCTACATTAATTTTAAACCCAGAAGGTACCCTCCCAGTAGGATACAGAGTCGTTAAGAAGAAAATTGTCAACTAATATTGTTCAGAGAAATTATAAAGGAGACCAGATAGCGACGTCGATGATTGCTCTACAGCCTTGTAATTTAAACAACTTCGTTGCTACTTCAGGAGTAATGAATGCCTATTGATGAATTAATCATCTACGCCCTCTGGTCTCGGAAATTTTATATTTCCTACCTTAATTTAATGGCGTCTGGACACCATACATAGATACTAGTAAAGCATTCGAGTGATTATGTACACAGTTTTAGCATTTACATTTTGTACCTATCATTATCATTGTACTTATGTGTGTGTAAGTGCATTTCTTTTCTACCTACCTATATCTAGGGAACAAATAATCAAAATTTTGTGTTTCTTGTAAATAATTTCTAAGCGAGAATTTAAATGCGTTGCGTTGTACGTAATGAACTGAATTTTGTTTGTGTGTATTTTATTACATACATGTGTGTGAGATTTGTAATTTTTATTGCCATTGTGTCATTATTATTTATTAATTGTCGTGTTTGATGTAATTTTGTTGTAGATGTTTTTATCTCTTTTTTTCTTCTGATTGATTGTTGATAAGTTTAAAATTACTGCATCGTGATAAGCGTATAATGTATTTTAAAATTATTTTAATTTTTTTTCTAAATTTTTGAGATTTTTTTCATTGTATTTAATAGATTTATTTTTCCAGTATATACCTACTTCATTTGTGAATGGGGGGGGGGGGATAATTATGCAAGTTTTTCACTCGATGTAACAAACACTTTTTGAGTCATGAATAAAATGATAATTTCTCAACTTTTCGATATTTTATTTGCCAGGGAGATATCCCAACCGGCAGTGACATTTTGGGCCAAAAAAACTTGAAAGTAGGTACATTATCCAAAATTTTAGGTGCTAAAGTTCATTTCTCAAATTTTGGAGAATTTTTGAAGTTTCAAAATTTACTTAATCATCCTGAAAAATATGAAAATAATGATCTAATCAATGAAAAAAATTGAAATTTGGTATATTAACTTATTTTCGACATCCCGAATTGATTGGAAACATTTTCAAAAAAAAAATGAAAAATCCATAAAAATTGTCACAATTTTTTGAAATTCGTAACTGCCGGGTCAAAACCATATTTTTTGACAAAGTTTTTCTAGAAAAATTGAGAAGTTGACCCATAACGTACAAAAAGTTGAAATTTGGTCGATACTCTACTTTCGACCTCTTGAATCGACTGGAAATGGTTTTGAGACGTTTAAAGTTTGGAAATTTCCAGCACGAAAGAAATGTTCATAAAAACGGTCCATGTGAACTTTCTACACCTAGGTATAATCGCTGATTATCCATATTAGTGACCTATTCGATTGATTAAAGCAGAATTATCCAAAATTCGCCCGTGTTTAGTCAAATTCATATTTTTTGATGCATTTTTTTTTTGAAAAAGTTCATTATTATTATGCAATATTATTGTTAATTAGTGCTTGATTCAAAAGGGGGAGGGTATTTTTCATGTTTTTCGTAAGATACCTTCTGATGAAATATCGTGATCGATTAAAGCAGAATTTTCCAAAATTCGCAACTGACGGGTCAACTCCATATTTTTTTGGCAAAATTGTAAGGGGAAAACTTCAAAAATACGCCCACATCGTACGCATCGAGGTGTGACACTGAAATTTGATAAAATTCCCTATTTTCGTCTTCCCGAATCGATCGGAACACCCTTAAATATCTGCGGTATAAATCGTCATTTCGACTGATAAGCTTTTCTTCAGTGCTGAAAATTTCCAAAATTTTCTGGAAGCTCCGAATCGTCTCGAACCGCTTTCAATTGATTCGGAAGGTTGAAAATAAGATACTTATGCACCAAATTTCAGCATTTTTCGTTGATTAGACCAAATTTTTATATTTCGTAGGGCGACGAGGTAATTTTGAAATTTCAAGAATTCGCAAAAATTCGAGAAATGGCAAGGTGGGATAAGTGAATTTTTTCAAAAATCGATGGAGTAATAAAAGATATTTTTGACTCTAAAATTGGCTTCCCCTCTCCAGAAAGACGTGACATTGAAAAATGTAATTTGAACAATATACTAGCGCTCGCTCCTATCCAGAGATGTGTAGGCAACTTATTCAACATTTTTCAAATTCTAATTTGAAATGCTCAAAATCGCCAAGACTTTTTCCCAACTTAAAAATGAAAGGAGTTACAAAAAAAATTATTATTATTGGAAACAATTTTTAAAAAAATGAACTAAACAAGGGAATGGATAGTACGTTGAAAACTGAAAAATTTCAATACGAAGACTTTTTGCGCAATATTAAATAAAAAGAGGATAAGAGTTTTTCAAAATTGAGAAAATTTGAAAATTTTTTGAAACCCATTTATTTTGAGTAACCCGTAATCCCTTCATTTTTGATTTTAGGCAAAAAGTCTTCAGAACAAAACTTTTTCAGTTTTCAATGTACTGTCCATTCTCACAATTAGTTCACTTTTTCGAGTTTTTTAAACAATATTTGTTGTACCCCTTCAATTTTTAAGTTAGTCTAGAAAATCATTTTCACAAATCATCCCACGACTTCCCCAAGCTTTTGCGGTTGGCGTAATTTTTCCGAGAAAGCACAAACTTTTTTCGAGAAATTTTTTTTTGAAATTGTGGCTTATGGGAAAATTCCGTAATTCAGATTGAAAAAAATATTTTCTCACACTTTCACAATATTTTGCCATCATTTTACGAGAAACATAAAAAACATCCTCCCCATTTCCCCCTTTCAAAATCTGAGCACTAACTGACAAAAAACGAATTTTAAAAAATTCTGCTTTAATCGGTCGAATTGGTCATCTATATGGATAATCCGTGATTATAGCCTAGGTGCTAAATTTCATAATAGATTATTTTTATCGGCATTTCTTCTGTGCTGCAAATTTTAAAATCTTTCTGAATGCTCCGATTCAGGAGGTCGAAATAGGGTTCACCAACTTTCAGCCCGTTACCTTGATGCGAAAGGTGTAGACCTATTTTTCAATTTTTTCCAAAATTTTTACTGGAGGAAAATATGGATTTAATCCGACAGTCACGAATTTCGAAAAATTATGATTTAATCGATCAAATAAGTCACCAATATGGATAATCTGAATTTTTAGGTGCTGAAGTTCATCTAGATAATTTTCATAAACTTTTTTCCATTTTTGAAAAATTTCAAAATTTTCTGAAGGCTCTAAAACGTCTTGAAAACGCTTCCAATCGATTCGTGAGGGCAAAATTAGAATATATACAAAATTTCAGTTTTTTTTGCGTTGATTACATAAAATTTTTATATTTTGCAGGGCGATGAGGTACGTACCTAATTTTGAAATTTCAAAAATTCGAGAAATGAACTCGAGGCACCTAGAAATTTGGATATGAGATTCTTTCGAGATGTACCTACGTACTTTCGATCTATTTTTGTTTCAGCCCAAAATTTTACGGCCTGTTGGGATACCTACCTTGTAATTGTTTTGGATTGGACTTTTTATGGGGGTTTTAGAACATGCTCTTTGTAAAAATTTCATTTTCGTTTAGTTTGAAGGAAAACACTTCTTATGGTTTTCTTGTAAGCAGAAAATTTCTCGTTTTCGTTGTTGTTTCCCACAACTTCAATTCATGTTCACTCCAGGATTTGTTTCGCTAAAAATTACGAAATTTTCAAGGTAGTGGAAATTTGTACATCGAAAAACATTTCGTCTCGATTGTCATCGTACCATAAATCATAATCGTAATAAAAATTCTCTTCTGGCTTTGGCCTAGTTAAGCTTTTCAAAATTACCTCCAGTGAAAAAAAATCACCAATGTGCTTCGGTCACGTCACGCTCTAAAAAAATTCCCCAAGTTTACAAAAACTGCTCAAATTTCATCGGCAATTTGGAAGATGGTTAAATCGAGATAAATCCTGAAAAAATCCCTTATACGACTAGAAAAAGATAGTAAAAAACGATACTCGTATCAAACAAACTTTCTGCTACGTATATCCTTTGAATACAAGCACAACATTGGCTGAGGGAGAAAAAAAAACAGGCACCTATGATATTAAAATAAGCAAGGATATTAGTTCCTTTGATAATTCCCTGTCTTCAGATCGTTCAAATTTATTCTTCTGTTAGTGACACACTTCAAGCAAGTTTTTTTTTATACGTATACACCAAATAGGGCAAATTTCGTCCACCTTTTGTATAGGAAACGCAAACGTTGATTTATTACGTTTGGAAATACAAAAGTATAAAAGTCGCGAGTGAAACGAGAAAATATCGAAGTATTTTTTTCTCATCTCTTCGTCTTACATTTCTGTGAGAGCAATCGGATTCAGATATATGGTTTGGAAACGGCGTATTAGTCGACTTATCCTTAGATTATTATAAGTGCCAGTTTGGGTGTCGTTTTTATTTTACTTTGAGCCGCTTCGTTGATATATTACGAAGCGCGGATGCGTTTAATCGAAACCTAACTTGATATATTACTCATATGGGGGCCATCACGAGCTACGTGCGTGTTAATCTAGTACGTCCGACGAGAAAAAACAAACCAGGCGAAGTCGGCGACATTGACACGAGCTAGTAAAATAGCGATACTCGTCGATAAAATATCAATAAATTAACCCTGCCAGAGTTACGGTTACAATTGACCCATCGATTACGTCATCACGCCGAGCACTTCCTCATTGGGCTGGAAAAAATCCCTCCAAAATGAACGGAAACGGAACCCATTTCGTACGATGGTCTCACGTTATCGATACGTTTTCTCATTTCGCGATAAAATATCTGTATGATTTTCGCTCTCGATGTTTCGACACACTCGAAACATTCGCACGTTTCGAAACCATCGCGTTATCTACGTAAAACCCCTCGGTTAATATTCAAAACCGAGTAAAAAATTAGGGGCGGTATTTAATTAATTCTTTTCGGACGTAGCTTGTGTTTTAAATAGCTTCAGAATTGGGTGTAATTCATTTCGGTTGTTTTTTTTCTCGCCTCTGTCTCTCTGTATCCGTTCCTCTTCCCATATTTATTATAAACATCATTTCATAAAGTAGGCTTACATTATACGTGAGCTATGATATTTTTTATAGCGTCCTCGTGTTACGAATTTGTAATTTTTTCCAAATGCCCCGACGTTTTTTCTTAATTTCCCCCGCCACGTTTCCTTCCTCCAGCGCCGCATCAATTCCGACGTAATTCTCGTACCTTTTTTTTTTTCAACTGCGCTTCTGCAGTTAACCCTCGTGCGGAATTTTTTTCACGCAGAATTTAATAAAACCGTATCCAAAACGTGTAATTCATCTGGTCGAAAGCAACGGGAAAAATACTAAGCTCGGGACCAAAATAAATGGTAAACATTCTACAGCGTCAACTTCGAGAAAAAAAAACATCAAAGAAGTAAAAAATTACGATTAACGATACAATAAAACCGTCATTTGCAAATAAACAAGCCAAATAACCAATACTCGATAAAATAACAGCATCGTTATATAGTATAGCTTCATGTCTGAGTACTCGGTGCACCCCATTATAATGTACTAAGAGTAAGTACAAGTGCTTGGTATGGTACATGCAACGTATTTGTATTTACCGACTAAGAATTTAGTCACTGGGTAAGTATTTCGTTTGAAATAAGTAACTTGAGGCAACTTTCTGTAAGTTATGTTCGTTCTGCTCGAGATTTCCAAGTTTTATTTGTTTCTTATAAACATTACTTCCTCATCGAGCTTCTCGAAATAAGTAGTTGTATTTAAACTGCTCAAGTCTTCGAATGATATTGCGATTGCGAAAATGTATTAGGATAGACAAAGCGGAGGAAGTTTGGTATGAAGTATATAAATATAATTTCGAGAATATCCGTTTTGTACCGAGGAATAAGTTTTTAATAGAGTGGATGCTTATTTAGAGCTAAATGATACAATTTCCAAGATATATAAACAAGCTGGTTAAACGATATTCGTATTTGAGACTTTATTGAGGAAAAGTAGCATGTTAAAGGAGATTTTTTGACATACAGTTCAGTCAGATTAGAAAAAAAATGTACCATATTTCGAAAAAATTCAGGCCTGATTTTTTTTCGTGTTTTCTGTTCATAGTGATCCACTAATCGGAACCTTCGGAAGAGGGGTAAATGCTTGTTGATAACAGGTTTTTCGAGAATATCTTCTAAAATGAGCCTGAGAATCAGAAAATGGCTAAATAGTCATGTTCTACGTATAATTTCTCATCAGAAAGGTTCAGTTTTGTAAAAAACTTCCACGTAGGTACACTCAAAAAAATAAAAAATAAATTTTATTAAACGTAATAATAAAAAGGCACCATTCACAAAACTAGTAAAATTTATTCAAAAAATAATAATATTTATCGCAAAATAATAATATTTATCGCAAAATTGACAAACTTTATTTTCTATGCAATAAACTTTACCAAATTTCGTGATAAATTTTATTATTTTTTTAAATAAAAATTGCTAATTTTGCGAATGGTGCCCCGTTATTATTATTTTTGGATAAACTTTATTTTTTTTTTGATAAAATTTATTATTTTTGGATAAAATTTTTTTTTTTTTGGATAAAATTTATTTTTTTTGAATAAAATTTATAATTTTTTGCAACACTTTCTATTCATTTTTCATTCTCCATTTTTCTCAGTGTATTTCGCCAAAAATGAAAGATAAAAACACCAATTTTACTAACATTTGCAGTTTTTTTTCCTTCCTTTTTTGGGTTTAGACTACTAGGTCCATCAGCCCATGCCAGTAATAATTAGAATTCACTAGAAGCGTACAACACCATTGGTGAACACAGTCACCTTCTGTATAAAAAAACTTAATACAGAGTCGATTTTTTTCTGGTATTATCCATGATCGACAAAGCCGAGAAAGGAGCATTCATTCCTAAAAATAGGAACCTAATCGAAACTACGAAGCTGAAGTTACCCAAAATTTTACCAATCATACATGATACATAATTTTTCGTTGTATACACTTCTAGGATTACCTAAAAAGATCGGGGGACCATCGTACGTTATTTTTCAGTTCTTAAAGCCGCGTTGATCATTGATATGGATTTTCTTTCCAAAAAAATCATTAATTTGATTTTTCCGGGCATTTTTGGGCTGAGATCGCATGTTTTTTCCAGTTTTTGAGGCCGCGATGATCATTGGAATGGTTTTCCCCCAAAAAAATCACTTCGCGGGTTTTTCGGGCCTTATTGGGCTACGATTAATTTGCGATTAATTTTAATCGCAGAATTAATCGCGCGTTTCTTCCAGTTTTTGAGGCTGCGATGATAATTGAAACAGATTTTCAGCCCAAAAAATCACCTCACCATGATTTGTCTGAGAGTTATTGAGCAGCGATTAATTTGCGATTAATTTTAATCGCAGGACCATCCGACGTTGTTTTCCAGTTTTTGAGGGCGCGGTGATCATTGAAATGGATTTTCATCCCAAAAAATTTCCGAGCTGCGATAAAATTACGATTTTCAGTAAACTCGTGAAAATGTCATTTTTGAGTTTGGTCAAAAACCATCTCGGAAGACCGAAAAATGTCGTTTTTTGAAAAAAAGACAGGCAACGACAATTTTTTGAATATTAGTGAAAATGTTACTTTTGAGATTCTTCAAAAACCAAAACAACCTGAGGAGATCACAAACGTGTCGTTTTTTGAAGAAACCAGAAGAAACGACGACTTTTTAAAAACTTGTGAAAATGACAGTTTTGAGTTGGTTCAAAACCAATCACAGAAGAAGGCAACGACGATTTTTGGAAAGCATGTGAAAACGACATTTTTGAGTTTCATCAAAAATCCACCCAGGAGGGCGAAAAAGTGTCGTTTCTTGAAGAAACGATAAGAAACGACAAGAAACGACGATTTTTGGAAAACTTTTGAAAATACCGTTTTTGAGTTTTTTCAAAATCAACTTATGAAGCCGAAAGAGTGTCGTTTCTTGAAGAAACAATAAGAAACGACCAAAACTGACAATTTTAGGGAAACTTTTGAAAATCTCATGTTTGGATTTTTTTCAAAAATCACCTCTGGGGCCCAAAAAGTGTAGTTTTTTGAAGAAACGACAAGAAATGACAAAAAAGGACAATTTTAAAGAAACTTTTGAAAATCTGATTTTTGAATTTTTTCAAAAATCGCGCATCTGGAGGCATGAAAAGTGTCAATTCTTGAAGAAACGACAAGAAATGACAAAAAACGTCGATTTTAGGAAAACTTTTGAAAATGTCAGTTTTGAGTTTTTTCAAAAATCAATTCAGGACGCCGAAAAATTGTCGTTTCTTGAAGAAACGATAAAAAAAGACAAGAAACGACAAGAAGCGATGATTTTTGGAAAACAATTGATAATGCTATGTTTAAGTTTTTTTAAAAATTAATTCAGGACCCCGAAAAAGTGTTGTTTCTTGAAGAAACGACAAGAAACGACGAGTAACAACGATTTTAGGAAAACTTTTGAATATGTCGATTTTGAGTTCTTTTGAAAATCAACTCAGGAGTATGAAAAATTGTAGTTTCTTGAAGAAACGACAATAAACGACGAGAAACAAGGACTTTATGAAAACTTTTGAATATGTCCATTTTGATTTCTTATGAAATACTCAGGAGCATAAAAAAGTGTAGTTTCTTGAAAAAACGACAAGAAACGACAATTTTTTGGAAAACTTTAGAAAATGTCATTTTTGGATTTTTTCAAAAATTACCTCTGGGAGCCCAAAAGGTGTCGTTTCTTGAAGAAACGACAAGAAACGACAAGAAATGACAATTTTAGGGAAACTTTTGAAAATCTCATTTTTGGATTTTTTCAAAAATCACCTCTGGGAGCCCAAAAGGTGTCGTGTGTTGAAGAACCGACAAGAAACGACAAAAACGACAATTTTAAGGAAACATTTGAAAATATGACACTTTTTGGGCCTCAAGAGGCGATTTTTGAAAAAATCCCAAAATGAGATTTGCAAAAGTTTTCCTAAAATCGTCGTTTTTTGTCGTTTCTTGTCGTTTCTTCAAGAAACGACACTTTTTGGGCCTCCAGAGGTGATTTTTGAAAAAATCCAAAAATGAGATGCCCTTGTTGGAGTCGATTTCTTATATTTCGACCCTCCTGAACACGAATATGCCATTTATTTAAAAATCTGAAACCTAGAAGTGCTAAATCAGAAATCCCTCTAATTTCAAATATTTTTGAAAAGTACATATGAACACTCTACATGAACAAAACTATCGATGAAAATCACCATAATTAATACCGTAGGTATCTAACAATAATTCGAGCTGAGCAATCCGTATTGAAAATGCAACTTACGTACAAGCGGGCGTGTATAAGGGATTGGAAGCCTTGAAAGATTGTAGTACGGTGGGATGAAACTGGTTTTTTTAAACTGCAGTTTTTTTTTATGTACACGAAGTCCTCCTGCAGCAGCGTAGGTATACTTTTTTAATTTAATCCTATCCTAATTTATTTACAAAATTTGACGGTGCCCCCTGGGAAAGGTCGTAGTTGTGCACTACTTTGTGGCATCGCAGGGGGTGGCAACGAAAAGTAGAGGCTCAATTACTGTTGAAACCGTCACGGTAGCCACTACCGTGTTTTTTCGACGCCGTATTACTCCTGCAAACGTTCTCAAAATGGTTCTTTTTGCCACATTTTGAACATTTAAGACCACATGCTGGACACTCCGTTTTATCTAAATGACGAGGGTTTCCGCAGTAAATGCATTCGGAGGGAGGTGGCGCAACATTCAGGGGCGTGCAGGAGGTAAAAAGTTACTGGGGCGAGAACATGACAAACCCACCCACCCACCCCCATCAAGCCCACACCCTCACTGCCCCCCCAAACACGACCCATCCAAAAGGTACTGTACCCCAAAATAGAAGATAGAAGGTACCTATTGATGAAACGGACAAAAACTTTACTTATATTTTTTAAATAAAAAATTACCTAACAAACATTTTTGAATATTTTTTTTAAAAACTGAATTAGAAGAAAACTGTTTTTTTTTTCAAAAAGTAAAAATAATTCTTTGGACAACTAAACAAAATTATAAGAAATATGTTTTTCAAAAAGTAAAAATAATTCCTTGGACAACTAAACAAAATTATAAGAAATATGTTTTTAAAAAAGTAAAAATAATTTTTTAAATAATTTTTGTAAACTACTTAGGTATCTTGAAATCCAATGAAATGTACAAAAAAAATTGTAGTAATAATTCTTTTTTTAACCTTTCCGAAGTTTTAGCTAGTTTATTTATAATTTCATCCTTACAGTCGTCTAATGAATTTTATTCCACAAAAAATTTGTTACTTTTCCATTAAATTAAATATTAATGTACCATAACGATTCTTCAAAATTAAAAAATTAACAAAATTGTCAAACAAAAATCAAGCCTGATTTCTGAATAGATCAACAAAAAAAACAATTTTCCACTGCATTTTCGTGGGAAATATGACATTTACGGGCCCAGTGGTTTTCATCACCAGGATTTGCAAAAATTCTCCAATTTTATTCTATTTCAAATAGGTAAGGGTAAGGTTGCCATATTTCGACCACTTTTTTTCAATCTTCCACCAATCGAAGACTTTTTGAGGTAGAAACGTCGAAAATGGCTTAAATAATACCTTGATCCTTCCTCTATCACTCCCTAAAATTGTGAGCCGATACAATCATTTTTTGCATTTTTTGCGATTTTTTTTCTGAGGGAACTCAAAAATTGATTTTGAAATTTTGGGTTCCTAATTTCGACCACCAGCTGATTTCGCCCGCATAGAGCGGAATCTACCCGAAAAGATTTTTTTCATATTCTTCTTTCACAGATAAACAAAATAAGACTTAAACGACAACCCTACGGTTACAGGTCTTTTTCCCGAATCGAGATTCCCGAACGGACATTTTCCCGAATGGATTATTTCACGAATATTTTTTTCACGAATACTTTTTCCCGAATGCAATTTTCCTGAATAGAAATCACGAATGGCCGATTTCACGAATGGTCGATTTCACGAATGGTCGATTCCCCGAATGGTTGATTTTTCGAATGTGCAATATTGATTTCCATGGAATGCTATATTAAGTGATGTGATGTCTTTTACTGGTGTTGTAGTTCACAAACGTATTGTGATGTTGAGACGGTGTATAATTTTTTACATTGGTATCATAAACTATAGACTTGATGAAGTAATATGTTTTCATAATGATGAAGGTGCAAAGTTGTTAATGTTCATCTATATCCAATCTTTTGAAATAAAAACTCGAGTTTTTTGTACATTTTCTGCAGGGTTTTAATCTTGAATATGTAGGATGTCCCAAATTAAATGGAGAAACCTAAAACTGTATGGGCATGTAGTCCATCTTCAGAATTGAAGGGGCTACAGCACAGGATTTTTTTGTCCACCGTAAAAATTAAAAAAAATATTGTAACATATTCGTTTTCTAATAGCATTCGGAAAAATAGCATTCGGAAAAATAGCATTCGGGAAAAAATAGCATTCGGAAAAATAGCATTCGGGAAAATTGCATTTGGGAAAAAGTATTCGTGAAAAATATATTCGTGAAATAATCCATTCGGGAAAATGTCCGTTCAGGAATCTCGATTCGGGAAAACAGGCGGTTACCCAACCCTACAGCCAAAACTCGCGGAGAAAATCAGAAAAAACAAAATCGCATTTAAAAAACAGATTACATAAGATGGTATAGCTGGTCGAGATTAGGGCACCCCAAATAATTTGAACTTTGGTGAAAATTTTTGTTACGTACCTCCAGTTGTTTTCAAAAACGATGATTTTATCGAAATCTGATACCATGCCCCATCACCATTCACAATTATTTGGTAGAATTTATTTAAAAAATTATTCATAAATTGAGATCAAAGAAAACGTAAAAAAAAATTTTCACCTATGCGATTTTGTTTTTTTCAATTTTCTCTGCTAATTTTGCCTGTAGGGTTGTGATTTTGGTCTGAAATTGTTTTTCTATGAAAAAGGAACAGGAAAAATTTTGTTCGTGCAGATTGCGTCCATAGCGGCTGAAATTGGCCGGTGGTCGAAATTAGGAAGCGGTCGAAGTTAGGGCACTTTACCCTTAAGTTTTCCGGGCTGTGTATACCACTCAAGGAGGTTTAATTAGCGGTCTGCGCCGACAAACTATCGGCGGCGGCGGCGCATCTTTGAAAATTTGTCGGCTACAGCGGCGCGGCGGCGTCAGCCGGGTGAGCCGGCGTGAAGGAAAAAATACATTAAAAAATTAAAAAACTGAAATTTGACCAAAAAAGTGAATTTTTTGCTCATTTTTCTCGCTATTTTACAAGTTTTTTTTGAAAAAAATGCGGGTCCTATGCAAATGCGCCGTCCGCCCTCGCCCCCTCCTCTCACCGGTTCTGGGAGTGGGTGAAAGGGAGCCGTTTTTCACAATATTGTTTCAAAATAGTTCACTCAATTTAGATTTTGTCCATGCCCGAGCGAAGCGAGGGCAAAGCTTCGAAAAATTTTGTTTTCAATACCCCAAAAAGTAGTACATTTTTTCATGTTTTTATGCATTGAAAATACCTATCTCTGGCGCACCACCGTTCACCAATAGGCGGCGGCGGCGGCGCAAGCTGAATTTTTCAATTTGGCAACGGCGCATCGGCGCGCCGGAAATTCATCGGCGGCGGCAGCGTCAACCGGCGGTGCAGACCTCTAGGTTTAATTATGTTTTGGGCGGGGTGGGGTGGGTGGTTACTGGTTAGTTGGTTCAGGGTAAGTAACAAGTCAACCGTCATCGACTAAATTATGTTTCAAAAAAATGTGTTTGAAATACAACATAAGATAATAAGTACTACATAGGTGGGGTATTATATTATCAACGTATGTTACATTAAGTAAATTTATTAAAAGTGTTAGATTATGGTTGATTGCGTTCTATTTATTTAGGCGATTTTTTATTTATCTAAAAAAATGAATTATGAATAAATTAATCAGTTATTATTCTTTATCCTCATCCAACTACACATACACACACCCACCCACCCCAAAACTACTGGGGCATTTGCCCAAAATTTTACTAGGTCGGCACGCCCCTGCGAACATTTGAAGTCGGATCTAAAAAGTTCCTTATATCGGCTTTCAATTTAGGACTTTCCGCTTCAATTTGATCCAGTTGTGGTAACTTGTTCACATACGGGATCGAAATCCAATCATACAACTTTCCGCCTGCTTCGTAGGAGAAGCCTAAGGCGAGAAAGTAAAATTCAGGGTTTTGCCATTTGTAAGTGTTGGTTTCAATGCAATTCCAAAAATTGTTGGGATGATTTCTAGTGTAATCAATTAGTTGCTTCATCGCCGCAAACGATCTGTTTTCTGCGCAATTTAGGTTGCATTTCACCGAAGTGATATATATAGGAGTCCGTGAAGTTAAATTGGCTTCATTTTCCTCGTATCCCCTAATTAGATAATCTATACCTCCGGCGGTCGTGTTGGGTTCTTCATCTTTTTGAAATTTTACTGATTCTAAAAAGAATATTCGGGCACCTTCTAAAATATAATGCAGCCGTCTATATACTTCGCGTGATTGGACACCCGCATCTAACGGGGGCGAGATTCCGTAGAAACCTATCCCTCGAAGAACTTCTACTGAGTTTCGGACATTGGCGTCCTTCATACATGCGCGTAATTTATTGTTCAATTTTGAGCATCCTTTAAGGTATAAGCCCTCAGTCGGCACATACCGTAAAATGCTATCCTGGATACCCTCAGTAATTTCTCGATTAGGATATTTAATGCATATGTTGTTTCTGGTTTTCTTCTCATCATACGACGCAATAGTAGTGTAACCGAAGGTCAATAAAAAAATCGGTAACAGAACTGAAGAAGTTGTTGGAGAGTGTATGTCAAATATGTCCTCTAACGAAATGGGATACGGTTTCATGAAGTCTGTAAATTTATATTTATCATCATCGGTAAAGAATAGCGGAACTACCTCGTAAATAGACCCCGTGCTCATCCAGAACGATTTAAACTCCTTGACACGGAGGGCTTTGACAGTAGACACCGGATTGAAAACCCTCTCCATGCTTGACGAAGATAATGCGAAGGAGTAGCCGTCATACCACGTTATCAATTCCTCCATGATGTCATCAGGTGTCTTACCCTCTTTAATTGCGAACTGTTGAAGGCTATCTCCGAATGTGTTGCGTATCTCGTCTCTCGTAAATCCAAACGCATGCGCCACTGACGCCTCAAACGTCACATCTAACAGCGTACTCCCGCTACTGAGCCCTGATACGATGGGTATTCTAGATATACCTGTGACGAAAATGAACCCGATTTCTAGACATGTTTTAAGGGCGCCAAAAAAACCAATGAAAAACTTGTTTATCTCTGCAGCTAATGCTTCATTCTTTTTGACATACAAGATATTTGAAAAAGTGGCATCGTATTCGTCGATTAATAAAATTACCGGTTTTTGTTCATACTTTGTGTAAAGTTGATTTGCCAACGTCTTAATATCAACCACATCATAAGCGTTTGGAATTCCATAACTTTCTGCTTCTTCCCTAACCATGTCCTGATACTTGTTCTTAAAGTCTTTAAAAGAACTGACATCATCAAACAAAAAATTGAAATTGATCACTGGAAATTCAATCCACGTTTCATTTCGTGAAGGCAAATATTGGTGGATCATCTTTAATGGAGGAATATAGTCAAAATAAATGATATTTCCATCCTTTGCGATCGACAGATCTGTGAAATATTCTTGATCGCCTTTAAAATAATGGTATAGCGCTTCTACCATGGAAGTTTTTCCAAATCTCCTAGGGCGACTGATGAATATGAATTTCCTTCGGAATTCAAGAAAACTCTTCACGTATTGGGTCTTGTCTACATACGCATATCGGACGTTATTTGGGTTCTGCATCTGACTAAAAGTTAGATCATCATCTGGCAAAGGGCACTGCGTTACTTGTGCCTCACTCAAAATCGAAAGGTTTACGAATAAAATAACCGATAAAAGAAACGAAATAATAATATTTCTAACGATTAAATTACAACTTTCGAATATACTCATCGTTTATAGTATAAGTACTGGCGCACAGAAAATAACTTGGAAACGATGTTCTGATATACAATTCGCTCAATGTCTTCAAGTTCGCGATACTTTTATGACAAAACAAGAATAGGGATGAAAAATTAATATTAAAAAAGATGAATGTCACTGCACATTCGGTAGGTAGGTGGGTACGTAATGTGTCTAAGTAGCTCCTCGGTTCCAATTCGGACTAGTACCCCTTACAGAAATAAATTAAAACAGATATATAATGTGCTAATTTTGATAATTCAGACAAGTTGAAATTACTATTTGATTAACCTTCGACTAATTAAAAAAATTCCGGAAATAAATTAAAACAGATAACGCGGTAATTTTAATAATTCAGACGAGTTGAAATTTGTGTAATTTTTACTTTGATTAACCTTCGACTCCATTAGTACATTTTACCATTTTTCACCCAATTCTGGCATTTCGGCCAAAAAAATTACAGAAAATTTTACCTTGCTCTCCACGCTTTTTTTTTCTGTGCGGGTCCTTGCGTAAAAAAAATCAGAGAATTTCGTAGCTTTCGGAGAATTTTTTGCAAAATGTAAAAAATCGGAGAAAGTTTCAATTTTTGAAGAATTTTTTGGGGGCAAAAATTGAGAGAATTTTAAGGATTTACTAAACCGGATGCTTTTCCTCACGCTATCACCAGTTGATACCTTTTTACCTACGCCAACCACCCGTAAGGTTAATGATTGAAACTTCAGCAATAGGTATGTTACCTATCGTAGATTAATTGGATTCGAGCATACGATCAATAATTAAAAGATTACTTCAATACTTCGTCGTAAATGACGTTTTCATTTGAGCTACTTTTTTCTTCGTTTTAATGATTGATATGTTACGCGAAAATCCCTTATCTTACATTCTTACTTATTACGACTTACGATGATTAAAAGCTTCTCGAACGAATTAGCGATTTCGTTGAAATTTTCAACGATTACACTGAGAAATTTTCATTAGTCTTCGTATCAGACATAGAAGAATGTTTTAATACTATTTTTTTTGCCCTTTTCTTAATACTGAGGCAATATAAACGATCCGATAACTTCATATTGGATTTTCGTATCTTACAAATTCAATAATTTTACTTTTCTAGCGCTTCATTTTAAGAGGTCGGAAAATTAGGAAAAATTCTACAAAAAGTGACATGATACAAAAGTCTTGTCCACTTCTTATATCTGGAGACAGGGAAGAGACAGGGAGGTGGTTGAAACGGCATTGTCTTCCTAGCGACGAGTACTCTCTCATTTAGAAACAGTGAAATTTCACTGAAAGTCAGCGAAATCTCACTGATTTAAAACATCAGAATTGCACCACTGGCAAATCAGTGAAAATCACTGATTGATTTCAGTGATTTTTCGCTGGAACTAAGTTCAGTGAAATTAAATTTTACAGATTTTTCACAAATTTGCCTATGAATACAATTAAGTATTTAATTAAATTTGATTGCCTGATGGTAATAAGTACCTAATTATCACTTAAACACCAAATAAATGAACAATAGAATCCGTTTTTCATATTTTTACGTCTTACTACCTATATGTATACATTGAATAAAAATCACTACACGTATTTCGATGTTTAGATTATAATTTTTGGTATGCACTTCAATATTTGATTTTGTTTCGAATAAATACGCGAAACGCGAAAGTCGTCATCCATTACCAAGCACAAGCATTCAGATACTCTGAGATGCAGTAACCAACAAAAACTGTCAATTGTAGCCCACACTATGCCAAACATTGAGCACACACGAACTTTGAAAGAGTCCGACTCCCTGCTACATTATAACCGATAACAAAACAAAACTTGTAAGAAAGTAGTTCGAAATATCACTGATTTTCCAGTGATGTATAAATTTGATTTTCAAACGTTTATCTAAAATCGTCGTTTTTTGTCGTTTTTTGTCGTTTCTTCAAGAAACGACACTTTTTGGGCCTCCAGAGGTGATTTTTGAAAAATCCAAAAATTTGATTTTCTAAAGTTTCTTTAAAATGGTCGTTTTTTGTCGTTTCTTGTCGTTTCTTCAAGAACCGACACTTTTTGGGCCTACAGAGGTGATTTTTGAAAAAATCAAAAAATTTGATTTTCTAAAGTTTCTTTAAAATGGTCATTTTTTGTCGTTTCTTCAAGAAACGACACTTTTTGGGACTCCAGAGGCGATTTCTGAAAAAATCCAAAAAATTGATTTTCTAAAGTTTTCCTAAAATGGTCATTTTTTGTCGTTTCTTGTCGTTTCTTCAAGAAACGACACTTTTTGGGACTTCAGAGGCGATTTTTGAAAAAATCCAAAAATTTGACTTTCTCAAGTTTCCTAAAATGGTCATTTTTTGTCGTTTCTTGTCGTTTCTTCAAGAAACGACACTTTTTGGGACTTCAGAGGCGATTTTTGAAAAAATCAAAAAATTTGATTTTCAATCGTTTCTCTAAAATCGTCGTTTTTCGTCGTTTCTTGTCGT